>LR737394.1:7939316-8029113 GCA_902655005.2 Marronus borbonicus | reverse complement strand
CGATCGATTCCTCCATCTTGGCATCCTCTTCTTCGCGGCGATCGATTTCTTATCCTAGAGCAGCTAAGTTTCCAACGTGTCTCCATCACGGCGACATCTAGTAATATTCTTTGGCCCTCATCATATTCCTTGTACGATCCTTGGTTCTGTAATCTTCCTGATGATCGCCGTCGCTCCATTACAGTATCCCCTTCTTATTCTTCCCGGTGATTCATTTCTCTTCCTGTAAATTAGAACAGTTGATTTCTTGGAACCTCCCCTCCGCTGTGGCATCCTGCGATCTTCCCTCGACGTGTTGATTGTCAATCCCGGAATAATCCAAAATAACTTCTGTAGATCCATTTCTTGTTTCCCGCGTTGACCATTTTCCATCCTGCAAACTGGAACCGTCGATTTCTTCAAAGCATCTTCAGTGCATTGGCATCTGGTGATCCTTGATCATTACTCTTGTACGATCCCTGGTTTCGTGATTATTTGATGATCTTGCGTTAATCCACTCCAACATCCTCTTCTTTTCTTCACGATAATCCATTTTTACGGTAACACCTTGTCGATGATTCTCCGTTGAACAGACTCAACGTTCTCTTCTTTCTGTTCCCGATAATACGTCCTTTAACAAAAGCAGGACATCTTTTAAATAACAATTTCTGCATAAAATTCATCTCGCACTTACCTCTTGTATGGCGGGCACTGCCAAGTTCAGAATAACACCTCGTTGACCATACCAACATCTTTTTTTTCGGGTAATTTTGAATAAATTGGAAACCTCTTCACGATGGCATCTGGAACTCTTCTTGACGTGTTCCTCCTTACCATCATTCTTATCCTCCGCCAATCGATTCCAAGGTAATTATTAATTTTTGCATTCCATTCCCGTCCATATATGTTTGAAAACTGCTTGGTTGTGACTATTCCTTTTGCGCTATTCCCGGTAACATCAGCTTCACGAACCATTCCAACATCCTCTCCGTCTTTCTCCTGGTGATCCATTTCCTGTAAATGTCAAAATCTCTTCGTTAGGGCATACCGTACTATTCTCTTCACGTCCCGATGACCATCTCCTCTCCTGTACAATTCCTGGTACCATATTTTACACGACGATTCAACGCTAGCATCATCTCCCTTTTGCTTCTTGGCAAATTTGATTAGATCCCCGGAGTTACATCTTTCATGCTGATTCCTGAGCAGACTCATTAAGATATTATTCATCCCTGTGATCCATTTTCATTCACGCAAGACCATTGTGGCACAGTGCACTCCATTTTTCATGTAACCAATGTTTGCGCGATCTGTGGCGTCGTGATCCTCCTAATGCATTTTCACCGAAACTTTCGTAGCCTCCTATTGTTCTCGACTAATTCAAATCCTTTCTCACTCTCCCAGATAATCCATTCCTGTATCTATAAACCATGCTGTAGGCTCCTTGGCTGTAGTATCGTGGACCCTCCTCTTCACCAGTCCTTGTTAAACGCGGCGACGAAGCCCTCATAATCCATTCGGCTTCTTCCTGATGATCCATTTCCCCCTCATGGTTGAAAGCTTCTCCACTTTGTCGCGCTCACCTCTGGAAGTATTGAAAACCATCCCTCTTGAACCATCCGTGGTCCTTTCCATGATGATCCATCGTCCATCCACTCGAGCGTCCTTCTCACAGTGATGTTTTCTTGAGTGCGTGCGGATCTCGTTATGGAATTCCATTTCCCCACTCTCAAAGTTTGCTCCAGTTGATTCAGTTCAACCTCCTTTTCGCGCTCATTCCAATGATCCATTTCTCTTCTAAATCAGAACGGCCAATTCCTTCAAGGTGGTTTTGGTTTTGGCGGGCCATCTAATCTTCTTCCATTGCAGTATAAATTTGTACTCCACGGTCATCCATTCCTCTTGTGCAACCTTGGTATTGCAGCCGCATCGCTGATCCTATATCGAACCATTACAACGCGTTTTTCATGTTCTTCCTAGTGTCTAGTACCTTCCATATAACTTAGAAATTTTGGTAATTCCATAATCCACTCTTGATTAAGTACCATTTCCTCCCTCTGGTCTCACTATTTCGTCGTTGGACAGTTCCCAGAGTCTTCTTCCCGTGCCGGTAACCTTTTCCACTCTGCCAGCTGGTCCTCCCCTGATCCATTCTGCCATTTTCTTCTTACTATGCATCCTTCTTGGGCGATTTCTCCTTCCTCCGGGATGATCCACCATGATACCAATTCCTGCGTCATCTTCTTTTCTTCTTAGTAACCAATCTTCCACTCCGCCAGGCTGCATAATTTTTTTAAGCTTGTTTATAATCCTGTGTCAATCCTGGTAGTCATCCATAAACCTTCAGTGGATGATTCCTCTCCTTGTTCCTCCGGGCGACCCATATCTCATCTCCCGGACAGCAGCAGTGGTTTATCGTGAATTGGAAAACTATGGCTACCCATGCCATTTTCTACTTTTGGAGCTTTGATGATCATTTCTAGAACGAAAACCTTCGCGGTAATTTCCATTGATCCATCCTCTTCTCATTCTTCGCAATGATCCATATTCAATGAACTGGAGCAGCTGATTTTTTACATCTTTGCGGCACCCGCCATGTTGTCTTGACCGATTTAGTTGTGGAGATGATGCAACCATCTTCTCGGCGAATCCTACAGATCCATCCCACTATCCTCTTCCGATTCTTCTTGACGACCCATATTCCAATATTTCATCCCATAAACTGGAGCAGCTGACCCCCAAACATCTTCATTGTGGTACTTGGTACTTCTTTCATGGCGCGACCATTCCCGTAGCACATTTGCTGGAACCTCCATCCTATCGGTGATTTCTGTCGATCCATTCCAATATCCTCTTGATTCTTCTTAATAACCCAAAATCCATCCTGTGAACCGGAACAGATGATTTCTTCCAAACGGCATCTCTCCTCTCATGGCATCTTCACGACCGTTCACTTCGTAAAATTTCCAAAACCAGCATCCTCTTCTGATTCTTCTCGATGACCCACAGTGCATCCTACGAACCGAAACAACTGATTTCTTCCAATCGTCTTCATTGCAACAGCTGGATCTCCCCTCATGGCATCTTGACGACCATTTCCTTTGTAAAATTGCTCTGCTCCCCATCGATCCATTCCGGTGTCCTCTTCTAATCCTTCTTGATGAGCCACATTCCATCCTACGAAGTGGAACAGCTGATTTCTCCCAATTGCCCTCATTGCAACACCTGGCCCTCTCCTCATAGCATCTTGACGACCATTTCCTTGTAAAATTGCTGGAACCATAATCTTCTGTTTCCCGTCGATCCATTCCAGTATCCTCCTTCTATTCTTCTCGATGACCCATATTCCATCCTACGAATTGGAACAGCTGATTTCTTCCACGCGTCTGCATTGCAACATCTGGCGCTCTCCTTATGTCACTTTGACGACCATTTCCTTTGTAAAATTTCTAGAACCATAATCTTCTTTGCTTCCCGCCGATCCATTCCAATATCCTCTTCTAATTCTTCTCGATGACCCATATTCCATCCTGCAAATCGGAGCAGCTGATTTCTTCCAATCGTCTTCATTGCACCATCTGGCCCTCTCCTTATGGCACTTTGACGACCATTTCCTTTGTAAAATTCCTGGAACCATAATCTCTTTGTTTCCCGTCGATCCATTCCAGTATCCTTTTCTATTCTTCTCGATGACCCATATTCCATCCTACGAATCGAAACAGTTGATTTCTTCCAATCATCTTCATTGCAACACTCGGCTCTCCCCTCATAGCATCTTGACGACCATTTCCTTTGCAAAATTCCTGGAACCATAATCTTCTTTGTTTCCCACCGATCCATTCCAGTATCCTCTTCTAATTCTTCTCGATGATCCATATTCCATCCTACGAATCGAAACAGGTGATTTCTTCCAATCGTCTTCATTGCAACATCTGGCTCTCCCCTCGTGGCATCTTGACGACCATTTCCTTTGTAAAATTACCGGAACCATAGTCTTCTCTGCTTCCCGTCGATCCATTCCAGTATGCTCTTCTAAGTCTTCTCGATGACCCATATTCCATCCTGCGAACCGATAAAGATGTGTTCCAAGCGTCTTCTCATTGTACCACTCGGTCCTCCCCTCGTGGCGTTTCAACGATCCATTCCAGGATTCTCTCGTGACTTCTTTACATAACCCATATTCCATCTCGTGAACCGGAATAGACCTCTTCCAAACGTCTTCACATTGTAGCACCTGGTCCTCCTCTCGTGGCGCTACAACGATCCATTCCAGTATTCTCTTGCGACTTCTTTCCATAACCCATATAGCATCCTGAGAACCGGAACAGCTGATTTCTTCCAATCTTCTTCACTGGTAGCACCTGGTTCTCCCCTCATGGCATATTGACAACCATTTCCTTTGTAGAATTGTTGGAATCATCATTTCCAATTCGTGTTGATCCCCAGTATCCTCTGATCCATTCTCCATGACCCATATTCCATCCTACAAGCTGGAGCAGCTGGTTTTCCTCCAAACGTTTTCATGGGGAAACATCAGTATCCATGATGATCCATTTCTCATCCTGCTCTGGAACAGCGTCTTCCAAACGTTCTCATTGTATCTCACTCTTCCTTTAACGTCCGCAAAGCTCCAAACAGCTAACCATTCCATTTCATCAATCGCCTTTTCAATGTTGATCGTATTGTTAACATTTTCCTATGATATACAAGTTATTTCAGCACTTCCCGCTTCATTTTCATATTTTTTTCTAATTCTTATTTTCATTATCGTTCTTTAGCTTTAAAATCCGCAATTACTTTGAAGTATAGTTCTTGTGTTTTCAAGTATCTTTATATCTTTGAGGTTTGAATTAGAATCCTGGAATCTGTCTAAATTCGGGTTTTAGAAATCTGTAACCAGATAATGTTTACATATATATAAACTATTGACTTAACCAACTTTTTGACCAACTTACGTAATCCTCCTTGAAGAAGTCCTTATCTTCTTTTCGTTACTTCTTTTAACACAACTGTTGGACGCAATTATTTTCTTAGCCATATATACACATATACTATAGAGATATACACACTAATACTGTTTTTGCTATTTTTTCTTTATGTTGCACATTTAGCTTTACTATGGGCTTGGTGGTAAATTTCCTATGCTGCTTTCGATGCTGTCACAATCTACTATTTGTCAATCCGATAAAGCTTCTACCTGTTGAAGTATTCCTCTAAAAGACGGTTTGACCACCCTTGATTTTCGCATAACAATTAGCGAGGATGAGCTTACCTTCATCAGTTCGCTGTTGCACTGTTTGCAAACATTAAGTTAGATATCATTCTAAAGCATTTTGCTTTGCAGCTGTTGTGATCTTCTTAATAGATGTATTTTTCTAATTATTTCCGATATAAATTTCAAATAATTTCAGAAAATTCTAAGGGGTATAAGAGAACGTCTGTTGCTTCGTATACATCCGACTGAAAATTAGTTTATTAGAACAGTTATTAAAATGATGGTAATAAAGGATCTTACCTAACGGCAGTCTTCTTTGCTGCAACCCCATCTGCATTGCTCAAAATTCATACTTATCGTGAGAAGCGTGGTAATATTGTTTGATTATTTAAGTATTTGTGCAGCATTCTTTGTTACTTTAATATTATAAATAATTCTTTAAAATCCGTGATTTCCTTAGTAAGTCCGTCGTAATTAATATTTAAAAAATACCAACCCCCAAAAGGTCACCGATGCAAGCTAATACACATATATTTTGATCAAATCCTTCTTACGAACTGACTGATTTTTCGCTTAAATCAAAATACTCGGGAAATATTTCAGAAATCCGCAGCATCCAATTTGCAATTGTTTTGGGTAAAATTATTCTGCAAAGGTTCGTCCGATTCTTCGTGCAATGTCGAAAACACTGAACCTGTAGGGGGAAAAATATCCACCTAACGGCCGATTATTTATACGTACCCAAATTTGTTTATGCTGAAAGAGATCTGTGGCATTAGGTGGACTAATAATTATTGTTAATTATTAAAGCAATTACAATTTATGAGTTATACTAAAAATGTAGTTCCAATGCAACATAAATTAATCTATTTATGTAAAACATTGTTGGGTCTACTTATTGTAGATGAACGTGTCTTATTTACAAAATGGAAAGCAATTGGCCAGTAATAATAATTTTATACAAATAGTTCCTGTTAATTTAGTAAAACATTCAATTTGTAACAATTTTTGCAGCCGTGGAAAGATTTTGTTGATTGCTCAGACTCTTATTTCTAGATCGATGAAATCATTCGTATATTCGTACAGTATAGCTAAAAACAATTATTGCGGTCTTACGAAAAATTTAGTTCCATGCTACAAATATGTGAACGTAAAACAGCTTAAATGTAAATGTAATTTTTAAAAAGTGGAATACTCATAATAAAAGATGCAAACGAAGAACATGGCAAATTACCAAATTATGTATTGTATATTATGAAAGTGCCTGAAACAAGCAAAAAAAAACATTTTGCCGCCTGGAGCGGTTATTCCAAGGACTAAAATATTTTCGACTTCTAGAAACTACTACAACCTAGACAATAAAATGCACAGCTGATACAAGGAAAAGATTGCTTACTTTATGCCGAACATAAACATAATGTGAGAGACAATATTGAAATAACTAAAAACATCAATCATATCTTGTCTGCATTTTGGCGAAATGAAACTATAGATACTTGCTACTTGTTAAAAGGAAACAATAATTCGAGGCTATTTTCGGATAGCTACAACAAACAAAAAAATATTTGCCACTTATTGTGACTAACTTAAGTATTTCACAATATTCTTCTCCCATGCCTAAATTGTGGTAAAATAATTTGGCCTTGTTACCTCGTTTTATTTTTTGGAGAGCGCCCTTATAGACAGTGTTTAAATTCCTACAACAAATGAATACGACATACGGTAGGTTAACTTAATTATTTCGTCATCTTCCATTCAGTTGTACGTGAATTGTTTGAATTTGAAAACGTTAGCGAGTTTTATTTGCTATAACGGACGACAGGTCAATCGTTTATAATTCTACATTAAGATGGTAATGTTTGTAATTTCACTCCATTATGGAAATAATTTGCAATATTATTCGCTGTAGAACTAAAACAGAATATTTTACAGCTACTTAAGGTAGCCAATCCTAAACGTATGTTATCGGTGAAATTTTACTTGCAGTTTTGATAGTCGCAGGGGCAAGTAAAGGAGCGGAATGAAGCGTGGTACTCAAGGATTCTACAACAAATACATTCCAGTCTTGCCACGTAAGGTGGTGCCTAAATATTTTACACAAACAAAGAAGATGCTTACAATTGGCGCATGTGCAAAAAACTAATGGAGGTATGTGAGATGTTACTTGGGCTTAGTAACAATGAACTGTACAACAGAAAATAGTTTTTTACAGCCACAAGTGGCTAAGCACAATACCACATAAATAATTTCTTACTGCAACACAAAATAGGTCAACAAAATATACTTGCTACAAATAGCAGCGAAGTGGTTAATACGGTTTCCTTTTCAAAGCAATTGTCAACATGTTGGTGATAATTTTATTCAGCTGCGATGACAATAGATCTGTCGCCCTTCTTCTCCTACCGCATTTTCAAAATTTCCCATCTAAAACAAAGAACAATCGTTCTATTGGGTCACCCATGGTGACAGATATTTCCTAATCCTAAAAAATGTAATATCGATTCATTTGTACCTACAGTTTTGATAGTCGCAGGAGAAAGTAAAGAAATATATGGATTGAAGCACAGTACACTAAAGCTTTCTGGAACAAATATATTCCTGGTTTGCCACATAACGTGGCATCTAAACAATGCATAGTAACAAAAAAAGTGCTTACACTTAATTGGCGTATATGCAAAAATCCAACGGGGACACGTGCAGCTTAGTAACAATGAACTGTACAACAGAAAATAGAAAACTTTGTTATAGCCATAGAAGGCTAAGCAGATTTACAAAAAGAATTTCTTAGCAATACAAAATAGGAAAATGAGAATACTTGCTAAAACAGCAATGAAGTGATCAATATGGCTCCCTTTTAAAAGCAATTGTCGGTGTTCATTTCATTCAGCAGCGTCCTTCGCCTATTGAACTTTAAACATTTCGATCATATTTGCTATCTAGAACAAACATTCTTTTTGGCCACATAAGGTGGCTAATACACATTTAGCAAAAAGTAAATTATTTACAGCTGGCACATAGTTGGCGACCAATTTCTTAGAAATTATCAGTTAATAGAATGAGACCTAGGCATAGACCAAAACTCGGCTCTAATTCACTACAACAAAAAATGCAAATAATTGTGGTCACGTTTTGTTACCGAAGTACTTATTGAAATTGATTTTCCAATATACAAAGTAGTTGTTGTAGGGCTTTGAAAGCTTACACATGTGCTTTCTAATTGCAAAGACTACTTCTTGAAATTTGTATAAAAGCTGGATATATATACGTTCAATCTAAAACAGATGACAATACGCCTATTTGCCACATGGCGTGGCCAAATACTTCATAAAAAAGAACAAAGATAAACTGCTTACAGCTGTTACGTAGAAAAAACACATTGCAAAGGAAGCATTTTTATAGTTGCACCAACGCATGGGAGCTAACAGAACCAAAAGTGTATCAAAACTGTAACAAAAAATTTGATTATGGTCACAATCAGTGACCAAACAAACGTATTGGTTTTCTACATGCAAAACAGAAAATACTTGCTGTTACAAATGTCCCCGAAATTTACTACTTTTTTAATCACATATATTATTTCTAATGCAGTATTTGTTGCGAATTTCATATTCAATTGATACGTCTAGAACAAATATTTTCTTTTTTCTTGCCACATAAGGTGACTACGAAGATTCTTCATAGGAGTCTAAAAAAATGTGGTTACGTATAATTGTATATGAAATACCTATTGATTTGAGGCCGAATTTGTGATTATCTAAAACTAGATGAACTGTAACAAAAAATTAAATTATGGCCACATGAAATGGCAAGATCAATTACACAAAACTGAGGACAACAAATGTATGTGTTTAAAACTATAACACACCTGGAATTAATTAGGATAGTTGCAACAGGGCACTGACTCACCTAAAAATGCATCTTTATATCTTACAAACAACTCAGCGGGTATTGTCCATCTAGAACAAAGAATAGTCATCCTTTTGGCCACAGAAAGTAGCTAGACTTCACAAACAATACAAGCAAAAGAACTCCTTACGAATCATATTGTAGTGGTTCATGTTGAAAGAAATAAATTGGTTGTTGCGATAATAAATTGCCAGCTAGTACATCCTAAACTATCAACTGTAACAAAAACTGTTATTATGGTCACACTCGGTGACCAAACTATGCATCGAGAAAAGATCCGCTGAACCCAAAGTGGAGAAAGTACTTGCAGTTATAATTGATGTATTTGAAGCATCTATTTCTAATGCCAACTTAATAACACGGGATACACTTGATCTAGAACAAAGAACCATCTTTCTTGCCACATATGGTGGCTGCTAGGTACTACATAGAAATTGGACACAACATAGAAAAGAAATATAGCAGTATACAATGTACCTACAGTTTACTCTGAAATTATTCCTCGAGCTAATTCAATAAGACGCTCGCTCACCTTATTCTGGCAGTCTCCTAAATGTTTAGGAACTAGAATATGTCATCTAAAACAGACAGCAATCGTTCTCTTTCGCCACATAAGGTGGCTACAAAATACCTCAGAAACAGGAACTACTTACAATCAATATATGTGCAGTAGCCTGCTTATTAGAAGACAATTTTGTAATGTAACTAACTAACAAAATGAGAGATGGCAGTCTCCAAACTCAAGAGGTGGTATATTAACTGCAACAAAAAATAGATTATGGCCACACACAATGGCCAAACTGTGCAATGGAAAAGTTTCCCTATAACCAAAATAAAAGAATACCTGCGTTTCTATTATATCTCTGAACTTATTTGATTTTCAATTAAAAATGAAACTTCTTAAGTAAATACCGCTACCAACTAGGTACATAAAAACTGGATATATTTGATCTAGAACAAATAATCTGTTTTGCCACATAAGGTGGCTACTACATACGTAATATATAAAAATCAAAGAATTAAAACAGAAAAGAGAGAAAAGATACCTGCAGTGATATTTAAATAGCGATAAAATGGCATACCTTCCCTTGTAATTTATGAAACTCGCTTGATGCATATTTTTCATACATTGCAATGTTTATAGAAGTGTACAAATTTGCCATCTAGAACAAAGAGCAATTGTTTTTGCCACATATTGTGGCTACTAGGTGGTTTACAAAAAAAAAAGGAACGTCGCTTACAGTTGCCATGCATGCAGTTGCTGGAAATTAATACTTGTCAAGCGGACTCAAAACTTGGATCACACTAACTGTAACAGAAAATTAAGCTATGGCCTCACAAAATGGCCAAACCCTGCATCGAGAAAACATGTTATGTCCGAAGAGAAAATACTTGCTGCGTAGAAATTTACTAGTTAGTCATTCCTGTTGCACAAGAAAGATGTATACGTACATAATGCTGATCTACAACAAAGAAGTTGCCGAAGCAAGAAACACCGTCTTTGGTAAAAAGATGTAGATGTATGCACTTATAGATATTTCAACAATTTTGATAAAATAATCCCGGATTTTTTGCATGCATAAGTTTCAATAGAAAGGGCGACTATTCAAAAATACATTTATATTACCATTTTATACGGGCAACTCCAAAAATGCAATGGAATATTTACTTGCAATTCCGAATATTTAGTTGACCCGATATAACAGCATACTTGTCGATTAAATAATGCGAACTGTAACAGAAAAATCGAATTACAGCCACTTCGAGCGGCCAAATCCTCCAATGCAGCGCGTTGTATCATAATACGAAAAAATGTAAACGAGAAATTTTATATAAAATATATCGTAAATGTCGCTACTCACAGTAATCGGGAAAAGAATCACCTCATGAAATTCTTACTATTACTTCCAGAGTGCTTGCAGTGACGTACAGCAACGTACACCTATTACCGGTAATATTTTAAACGATGAAGGGAACACTCGGAAATCTAATAGCTGTAAAACGCAAAGTATTTGTTTGCTACTTGCAGCAATTACCCACTGCTAGTTGAAAATTGTTAAAGCTTATTCACGATTTTAACGAAATGCGAAAACATTTTGCGCAAAATACGATTTATATTTAAAATACTTAAAAACGAAAGCTTCTCGATTTCAGCGGTCAGTTTTACATGCAACAATTTGTGAAGCAATTTAGTATGTAAAAAAAAAACAGCAGGTGGCAAACACACCATCCTTGACCATCACAGCACATATGTTTCTGAAACATAAAGAAACACATATGCGCTACAAGGTGAGAGAACGCATTCTAAATCAAGCTAGTGAATAGAATATAAAGCAAAAGATGATTGCTTATTTATTATACATTTCGCTTGTTGATGTAAATAAAGCAAAAAATTATTACGTTCTATTATAAAAGAAAAAAATGTTAGCCACACATTGTAGCCTTTCACAACAAAATATATTTAAAAAGTAGTTTGCAGTTATTGTATAGTTAGCAACCACAAAAGAATTATTCAAGCCTCGAAACTGTGACCATTAAGTGTTTTCTAAAATTTCTAAAAGCAACTAATTAAGTTAAAATAGAAATAAATAATTGGAACTTGGTAGTATTTTTAAAATTAGTTATGCGAATTCTCTAATAGACTATTTACCAACAATCCACCGAGAAGACATACCTTGTAAGTGTCCTGTATTGAGTAAAAATGTTCAGCAATGGAATTACATATATCTCACTTGAAAGTACATTAATACATCATCGCAAATTAGGGTGGTAATAAATGCATAAAAGCTGGAAACTATATTCAGGCTGTGCTTGTAACTTAACAATTTTAACATCTTCATTTCTACAATGCACCCTCTATAAAAAAAATGCAGTACGTGGGCTCTCAAACCGGAACAACATTCTATATTGGTTAAACATATTGCAGATATTTTAAACATTTTAACTTCAAATTTTCTTCAGTGCTAAAACAAAATTTAACACCAAAAACAATACAACAAAGCAAATTTCAAATACTTATTCCATCAACCAATGCTTGTTAATACAAGAAATATATATTTGAGGTGAGAAGAGGTAAATGTGCTTATTACCTTGGAACAAATTTTAAGCATGGAGGGCTAATATCCATCAAATACTTAATCTTGCCTATGTAAAGTCGGGTCAGATGATTTGTTTTGCTACAGCCAATTAAAAACTCACACCATAAAATTTGTCTTTATATTGGCAATTATCTGTCGTAAACTAGCAGAGTCTTTTCAAATCTCTCTTCCATAAGGAACTGCTTTTAGATCATATATTTACACATCTAATTTTGAATTGCTTGTATTATCCTTGTATACCAACATGTAGATCATTATTTTGTCCAAAATTGTTAGATAAACTTACATTTCCATTACACTGTATCATACTACTTTGAAAAAAAAAAAAGAAAATACCAAGAACTTTTTGCATATTCTTGTTCTGAATTTTATGGCAATCGCTCCGAGTTGTATATTATTTATTCTAAAAAATAGCATTTCTTTGTAACTTGTCCTCACCTGATTTCATGGGAGTAAATCACAATCCATCTCAGACGCTAAATCAATGGTAGAACTTACGAGAGAATATAAAATTGCTCGATTTAAAACAAAATTGAGTATGAACTTTGTAAGGTTAAAATATTTTTCTCAATTACCTAAAAGAAAATTGGTAAGACCAAAATATTCCTTTACTATATATGTGGAATGTTTTTTATGCCATAAGTAAACCAATTTATGCAGACTTATTTATTGTAAGCACTAAGAGACTGTTGTATTTCTCAAAATTAGTAAACTTCATGCATGATTTTGTAACTTCCTGTTTACATGTGTTTTGTTTCTTTTTCAGGCTACATTTTGACTGCGCATTTTTACAACATGCAAGACTAACGATTCTAAAAAATAAAATATCTCGTCTTCAAACATATTTGGACTTACAGTACTGGACCTTCACAGGAACTGATTATCCCAGTCATTCAAGCCAACGCACAAGATGGATCATGGAACTTACAACAGTTTCAAAGATACACAACACTAACTAAATGCTTCATCCAGTCTATAAGGCAGCATAATTGGAATTGCATAAGATCGAAATGCATGGAACTCTAATTTCATTAAGAAGTAACTGCTTAAGGTATATCCACTTGTTCAGCCAATTTTGCTTACGATTTATACATGGACCATCGAATGTTAAGTTGTTAAATATTAATCGATGCATCTGTAACATAATCCGATTATGTACGTACATATAAACACCTGCCATTTGTTGTACGAGATGTCCATACAAAAATGCTGGGACTCCTGTGTACGCCTACGAAATCCACAGAATTGTTATTGCCGAATTCAGTACCGCTTATTTGGAGTTGACAAAGTAGTAAATAGAAATAGCTTCAACTTATGCAACTTTTGTTTCGCTTCCTTTATCCGTTTCAAGAATACTTAAACCTATGGCAAACATGGTAACCAACTACATGCTGTGGTTCCGAGTAAAAGTGCATTTAGTGATAGCACTGCCAATACCTTCTATATCCTTTCAATACTTCGAAAGACTTATCTTAATGTTTTGGGACTCACGGTGACAGCAAAGATCCACGAATCAAGATCAATACCCATCATCTTCCGTTTCACGCAAGAAACTTACAAACGGCAGAAACTAATTTGTTGGGTACCGCATACCTAAGAAAAAATGTGTATCTAATATACAGAAATATTAAGACAAACATCTACTTTCATGATTGTAAAATGATAGCGCTCAATAACATTTTACAATCACGAATAAGAAATGATATATAAGGATGCAATCTATTACCCGTTTAGTGAACTCATTGCATACAGCCCTTCTTAACAGCTTCATTAATTTATGCGTAACCTCTCCTTATAACTTCTCTTACAACATAACCAAGAATACTCGATTTATGCAGCATCCACGTGAATCTTGTATTCAGGTGGTGCCCATTCCTTTCTGCTTCTGCTCCTGATGCATGAATGGTGAATATCGAAGTTGCTCATAGATGCCATTGTGACTTTCGAGCGTTTACCTTGCCCCACTTACTGTCTGTTGCTGGTAACTGCTCGCATGCTTGATTTACATGTAAATGTAAATAAATTAATAAGAGGTAATATCATAGGAAAAAAGTTAATAAGAACTGTAATTAAATCTCTATAAATTTATTCTTTTACCCTATTTACAAGTTAAAAATGATTATACAAGTAATTAAAAATAAAATGATACATTTACAAACCAATAGTGAGTATCCAGTATTCTTGTAGCCCCCCAAGACAGATGTATCCACAAGGAGACTGCAATAGAAAAAACTACATAATATCACAGAAAACAAATGTCTATTGCACAGCCTTTAAATTGTAGTGACTAAAATGTTATCTTTGTAAAGGAACTTTAATTCGACTAATTTCAGTTAAAAAACTATCTATACTGTTCAAGTCTTCACAAGTCTTCCTGTCCCAAGCGAGCGCTCTCGAATTTGCTTGCGTATTCGATGGTTCCCAGGTGGACTTCAACGACTGCCATTTTTGCTTACGCAGGAACTGTTTATGACGCAACTCATTTTCAGCTCGACAAAGAGCGTAAGTTATTACCGCCTCGATCAATAAATCCTTTCGTTTTTGGCGCTTCAAATGCGTTCTCTTAATTTTGAACTTATTAATCCAATTTGTTAAATCGGAAGTTTTAAGATTTTGCCTACTGTCTCGTAGAACAACGCCCATAACGAACAGGCAAGAAATTCCACGATATAAGAAGAAAGTCTTCAAAATGTAAGGCGTTAAATAATTATAACACACCTGCTTTTAGTTTCGATGGTTTGGTATAAAGTAGTCGATGATGGCTCTCTAGGTACTGGAGAAACTTCTGAAGAGGTCGACCAACACGCACTGTTACAAAGATGCACTGAAGAACGCCACAGAACAATCGCAAATGCAGCGTAGAAACCAATTCGCTGCCTTTTATAATGACAATGGAGGGGAGAATTCTAGAATTTGCTTGAGCGTCGATAAGTAGTACCGTGAAATTTTACATTTATTTATATATAAATTCGTTTATTTTAACAAATGACTTAATGCAAAACATATAGTGCTGCTTGTAAATGATCTCTTTGGTTTTAAAATAAAAATTTGATTAATTGAAAAAAATGTATGGACAAACGTAAATTATTTCGGCGGAGGATTCTTGGTTGAGGATTAATGATTTCCAAATACGTCATTGCAGATTACAGTTACAATACATTTCCACCACGGTTTATTTTACAAGTAAATACTTGTGCATGCTTTTACATGTTTCATGCACGTACATATGTACAAAACGTTAGTTTAACTTTAATTTGCATAACATTTACTTGACAAGCGATTAAAATGTTTGTCATTAATATTTTGTTTTTATTAAAAATATAAATTGCTTACGGATATAGGAAAATATAAGCAGATTCCCGTAAAAATAAAATATCCTGTGCATTGTGTAATATTATAGTTAAATTCTGATATATACATTCTACATTCTTAGCAAATTTTTAATCTATCCTTAGAGTCAGGTATATTTTCAGAGGAATGAAAATTAGAAAAGGTTGTGCTAGTGTTAATGACCAATTTCTGTGATGTCGATACCTGGTAGAGTATTTGAGCAAATTTTACACACAAAAATTTACGAGCGGGTTAAATCTAGATCGAATGAGGAACAGAATGGCTTTTTTAAGGGGTAGATCGATTGAATCTAATTTATTGATTTTCGCCAACGATGTGTCTAAGGTAATAAATCACAAGTACCGATTTTGCGAAAGCTTTAAAGCTTCATGAGTTGGGCTTTTCTTATGATCTGATGAAACTATTCTCTTCGCATCTGTGTAATAGGAGGCAACATGTTAGTTACAATGGATTTTGTTCCGAACCTTTGGTTATGATCATATCTGGGATTCCTCAGGAAAACAGCTTGGGTCCGCTATTCTTTCTCCTGTTCATAGATGATTTGCCTGATGTTTGCAACTATTCACGGTGTCTGCTTTATGCTGGTGATTGCAAACTTTATAAAGAAATTAATCCTATTTCGGACTCAAAACTGTTGCGGAATGACCTGAACAATCTTTATATATGGAATCAAATTAACAAGCCTCCTCGGTATAGTTTCTCACTATGAAAAGAAGTGTTGATTTAATTGAGAAGGTTCAGAATAGATTCTTAAAATATGTATCACAACTCTATAATGTTTACTACAAAAACATTGAGTTATTTGATTCATCAAAAAGGCACTTTCTAAAAGCCACAAGATCTATCATATATTGTCATAATTAGCAAAACTTTATTTCATTGGGTTTGATTGGTGGTGTCCTTTGAGATTTATATCACAATACTGTAACACAACGTTAGTTCTTAAGTAGACAATTCATGTTGCTGTTAAGTACATAGATTCATGATAATTAGAGTATCCTGTATAAATCTATAGTTTAATAAATAAATAAATAAATAAATAAATAAAATAAGCAAATAAATAAAATAAATAAATAAATTCTTTACTAATAACAATGTAGACATTTTTTAATAATATCCTATTTGTCTCCTAATTGTCAATTAGAGGTCAAAGTACTTCCAAAAATTAACGCAATGTTTTTTTAATAATATTTCTATTAAAATATTTCCTTATCCTAGATTTTATATTCTCCATTTCTAATAAATGTCTACATATTGCAGTGCTTAGTTGAGGATACTTTATTTAATGTGAACTTATTGTAAATAAAATTATTAGTATATTATTCTGAATAATTTTAATTTTTCTGCCATTAAAACCGTTTCGTATTAAATATGTAAAGGAAAAGATTTCATCAGCTCACAAGTTTAAGAAAACCTTGGTGGAACTATAAATATCTTATCCTCTTTTCTAGTGAATCAATACATGTAAATACTGACGTCATGCGGGTATGTAGGGAACGAGCAGGTAATTCATGTTGATTTTGGGTTGAATAGCAAACTGCAAATAATACTACGCAAATAGATATTGAAAAATATAAATAATACAAGGCATGGTTGCAATTAACAAATAACAAATCATAATAACAATGACCCACAAAGTCAACAAAAGGAAAGTTTTTCGTTTTATCTAGCACATTGCAAATACCTTGAAATCGATAAGTATAATGATTAAAAAGATAATTGTTCGGATTAATCACATTCCTAGCCAGCTTCATGTTTCATATTAATACAAAGAGTCGTTAGCATTCTATTCAAATTACAAATTGAAAACATCCTTTTACCCAATAAGTGCCCAGAATATTATGCCCCAAATATTAGATAGAACTAGTTATACCTACATCGAGCATTATCTCGATATTTTTTTGTGAAAAATAATTTGATAGTGTTGCCGCATAACTATTCAGTACTTAATAGATAGTAAATTAAACTGATCATAAAGATGTGTATGTACACCAGTGACCATCTCAAATGTCGGTACTCCCGTACGCCTCTCACTCACACCAAACGCAACTATGTGAAGTTTAAGAGAAGGACGTCTATAAATATTATCTTTGTAGGATTTGTGAATATGTTTAGAAAATCTAATTGAATAAATAAATAAAATTGAGGTAGCAGTCAGTTGTTATTGGTAGTTTTAGTTTTAATTTTGTATTAAGTTTTATCCCGCAAAACGAAAAATCTTAAAAAAAATATATTATAAATAAAATAAATCAATTTTATTTCAGTAACAGTTTGCACATTATACGTATATATTGTCATAATTGTTTAAGTATTAAAAAGTGTAAATGTAGTGCACGAATCAGAAAACTAATATAAAAAAGAAATGCATTATTATCTGTAACAAGAATTAATGCATTTAAAGTAAAACCAATTTCTAACAAATGGAGAATAAGCGCATTGTCGTATATGAAAAAACATCGCAATTTGTACTGAAAACCTTTATTAATGGTGTACTTACAAAAAAAAGAAAAAATATCAAGTATGTACAAAACAAAAAATAAAGAAAGCTGCAGAAAGTAAAAAACAAAGAATACAATAAACAATAAGGAGCTAGTATAGTAATGAAAAAACAACATAATTTCAACAGGTATAAAATAAATGAAGATAATTCCAGAAAGCAAAATAAAACTGAATCTTAAGTAATACTATAATAACCAGATAAAACCAGGTATAGTAACAAAAAAAAGTAATAACAACAGGTAACAAAAACGAAAATCTAAAAATGGATGGAATTATTGTTTATTTTTGTTTTTATTATTTTTATGTTACTTATTATTATACTGTAGGACGAAATTATAGTTTATTCGATCGCAACACACAGTATAATAAGTAACGAAAAATAATAAAAACAAAAATAAACAATAATTCCAAAAATAAAAATTATAACGATAAAAATAAATAAATCGAATAAATAAAATAATAATGATAATAACAAAAATAAACGATAGTTATAATAAAAAAAAAACATAATTTATCTTAATATTGTGTGTAGTAACCCCCACTGAAAATTACTAATCTTCCAATCATCGTAGCATTGACTTCACAAGATTTAGAACACAGGTTTCGTGGAATTGGGCCCACAGATGTGTTCCCTTCTGCTCAACAACGCCAAGTATTTAGATTCGGTTCGGACTCACATGTAGAAGAAGAGCAGTAAAGGATTATCATTGTTGGGGAAAGTCCTAGTGTAATTTATTATTTATTGACATATTTATTTAATTTAATTTATTAATTAATATTAATTTATTTATTTAAAGGACAAAGAGATTTTACTTATAATACTTTTGAATATATTAAATATTAATCTCTTGGCTATCATCCCAAATTTAGTGTAATTAGCCTTTCTACTTTCAATTGAAATTTGTATTCGTGCCTAATCTAAGACTCATTCGTTCGATGCCGAATAGATTAAGGATGTGTGTAGAAAGCCGGAGTTACTATATTAAATATTCGAATAAATTGAATTTATGTTAATGATTTTTATCTTTCATTATATTAAATATTATATATATATAATATATATATTGAATTTCTTTTTATTACCTTAGAATTTATTTTTTATTTCTTTAGATTTGCTTTTTTTATTTATTCGGAATTTGTTTTTTATTGATTTAGAGCTACTTCTTTTAGTTATTAGAGTGGGTTTTTTATTTATTCAGAATTGTTTTTTTTATTTTCTTAGAATTTGTATTTTGTTATTTATTTAGAATTTGTTGTTTGTTTAATTAGAATTTGTTTTTTATTTATTCAGCTTCTACATCGACTTTTGTTACACAAGTGATTACATCTTTTTAAAATAGTTTTTCCTATGTCCCCTGCAATGATCGTGAACTTCCGCAAATAGTGGGAACTCTCTCTAATAAAATGGTTCTCACATTGATGTGGATGGGGTATGGGAAAACTTTCACTGTTTTGAAGCTGCTTATTAATAAAATTGGCGTGTTAATGTAGCTACTTTCGAAAACAGCAGAATTTTGCCTTTATTGTTATATAAGTAGAACTGACGTAACTGCATACCTTTTAAATAGTAACACAAATTAGTTTCAGCGTTAAGCTTGCCTTAGCACCCCGCGAAATTTTAAGCCCTTATAACTTTTGAATGAAGTTCAAGACATGCCGTTGTGGTACATGCACGTGTTTCCTCTTTCTCCGCGCCATCAAAATGTATAGAAAGTCAACCAGAAATTAAATTACCAGGCACTTTTAATTAATTTTTGGCGCAAGGTAAAAGCTATTTTTGATCGGGTTTGAACGATAAAGTATTGGGAGAAAACATGACGACACTCCTTTTGTATACATACAAGGATGGTATATGTTAAGGAATTGTTTTATACTTAGTAAAGTTATTTTCGACATAATCTTCTTGTAACTTTTTAAAACCATCCAAATGATAGGATTTGTCGAACTCTACAAAACAGGTTCCTGTTTCAGCAATGACGTCTTCATTTGACGCGAACCGCTTTCCGAAAAAGAAACAAGTCATAGGAGGCCTAATCTGAAAAATATGGTGGATGAGGCACCAATTCGTGCGTAACTGGACTAGTTTTGCTGTCGCGATTACTTATGAGTCGGCTGGGCCGTTGTTATGATGATAGAGCTTTTTTTCTTCGGTAGATGGGGCGTTTTTCTTTTTGGTTCAGCTTTGAATCTATTCAACAAATCAGCAAAGTACCGTTCCACGATTGTCTTTACCTTCTCCAAATAATCAATGAAGATTATCCGAATCCCAAAAAATCGTCGTCGTAATTGCTCTGACGGGTGAAGTCGCCTTCTTTGATGCATGTTCATTTTGCCGACTAACCCTGGCTTTTGGCGTGTAGTGATGTATTCATGTTTCATTCGTACTGCGCTTAAACATAGCCAAAAATTGCTAAGTTGATATGCGATTCCGTTTTTGATCAATCGGTAGTAGATGCGGAACCCATCTTGTCTATAGTTTTCTCACACTCAATTTTTCGTGAAAGATATTTCGCTCACATTCAGTTAAGATGTTTGCCATATTAGCGATCTTTCTAATCTTCACCCGGCGGTCTGCTAACACGATAACAAATATGTGCATTCTTTTGTAAAATGTCGAAACATAGAAGATATTATAATTTAAACATAATTATTGGAAGTCTGAAAAAATGAATTTAACTTTTTGCAAAAACGTATAGTCAAGTAATATCACATTATTCTTGTGTTCTTTCGGTGCTATAGCGCATTACCGTATTTTGACATCCGGAACTAATAAATTAGAGATATGGTGCCAGGATGCGGTTTTGATAAATATCGATTCGATTATTTCTATTAGAATCGCTGCAATTCCAGTTAATTTGGCGGAAATTTCTACGTTGGTACATTTCTAGCAATAAATAATCTGCTGAAACATGCTGTGTGAAGTTTGAAAAATTACAACGCTCGATAGTAATAGAAATGAAAATATTTTTAGTAATGCTTGATCCATCAAGCAACTGAAAGCTTTTGTTTAGACGACTTCAACATAAGGTGCTATTTTTAACAATGAATTAGGAGAGTCTTTCTCGCCAGGTCTTCTCCAGTCTCGCAGCTGTATGGTGTTTACCTAATACCAGCCAATCTTCTTGTAAGAACGAATGTTTATACTTTTATATATAGATTTTGTGTACGAAGCGGCAATTTCCTTAAGTACTAGTGCTCGGTACATATTACAACGTGGAAATCAGTGTTATTGATGCAGTAGAGGATGAAAATATCTATGAAATAGTGGTGTGGATCCTTCGAAGTTGCTTTGGAAAAGGGCGTGTACGTACCTATTTTTAAGATATACCATAGTATGCATCCTGATAACATTTAAATGGTAGTGTAGGTACAATATTAACAGTTGGTCGGTTCTGTGTGTATAAACTTTAGACCGTTAGTTTTCTTGGACAAATATGATTCCGATAATTTGCCACTTTGTATTTTGGCTGGGAAATGTACCCAAGCAACACGTCAATGTTTAATGATCAATTAGAAAATTCTTGATTGGAGTGAAAACAGACCTAGTAAAAATAACCAGAAATCAAATGCTTCGCAATTTGTATATTTCCTAAACGTCAGTGTTTGGTAACTCAATACAGAATATTGATTTAGCATAAAACAATTTCCCAACGGAAAAAATGAGAAGCTGAGTGAAACAGGCATCGTTTTTTACTTATATGTTATATTTTACGTTTACGTATTTATTATTATAAACAATTATTGGTAACTAGCCGATCTAAATGCATAGACGTATATATGCTTTCTAAGAAGCAAATAGCACATCGCGTCTCGTCAAAAAACGGATGGAATTAAAACAAAGCAAATAATGGACGACTGCCCATTATTCCGGCGGGGCACGGCTCAAAGCAAACCGATTGCCGGTCTCCGATCTTCACCGGAAAGCCATCGAACGTATACCTTGATGGGCAGGCCAGTTTCTATTCTAAAATACTGGAACAACTTCTTTATCTTAAGGATCATTAAAAAAAATATGAAACTCCAAGATTTGTTCTTTTTTGATTAATATCCTTGGAAAAGGATATAACTGACAATAAATTATTATTACCATTTGCTTATCAATCAAAGGAAAATGTGTTTCTTTAATCAAAGGGATACACTTCGATTAGTTAATTATCTTTCTATTTGAATAACTCTAATAAAGATCAGATGGAAAATACTAATGCTCTAACTTGAATAACTAAATTAGATTTAAAACTTCTACATCTACCGGTTGGAGCGTCCGACAATTTAGCTACGCCACTGAGTACAAGTATTTTAGCATCTATACAATAAAGGAAATTGTTTTAGAATTTATTGTAAAAAACACAGTTCCTTATCGAAGTAAAAGCCACAAGTTGGAAATTATTTTTCATAAGGCAGAAGTTGCGTTAACACTAGCTACACACACAGCTAACAAACGACGGATGGTGAATATTTTCGCCTAAATTAGATCAAGGATCGTTAAATCATTTTTATTATCATTTCGTATATATACGTCGATTCGAATAATTTATGATTGTGCATTTAACGTTCGTAGGAGTACCTATCTATTTTTATAAATGTAACATCAAAAGAGTTCGGATGAGTATAATTGAAATGCCTTCCAATCGAAAAAGTCAAACGCCAAGGAGTCATGATGAACCTCAAAAGCTATGGTCAGAAGAGTCTGTTATGGAGAACGAAGATGGCTCGTCGAGTGAATCGGACGCGGACGATTCTGGATCAGAATGTGAGATGAGTGAATTGTGCAGGGTGAATCAAGAAATCTGGGATGAAAGTAATATTTGGGAGGAATTACATGTGAGTAATCCTAAGTCTTTATTTTTAAAATTTTATATGCACAATCATTAAATTAAGGGGTACATGTATATAACTAAAAAAATAAATAAATAAATAACATCTCTGTAATAGTTTTGCATTTTAGTAAAAAGTTTGTTTAGATTTATTTTACAACAACGTGAACTCAAAAGTTTACTCGAAATTGTATAGCGTGGATTGTGTGAGATATACACTGCCGTTCAGTGAAGTTCGGTCATAAAATAAAAATCTATTATATCACACTGTATACAATTATTAATACATAAAATTAGAAAAATATTAAGCATACACTCTTTTCTAAGGGATTAAAGCCATAAATTATTATGTAAAGTAGAAATATTGCGACAACCACAATAAAGTCTCTTTTATTATCATTCCAAGAATTTCTCGGAAGTACCGATCTTTTGAAACGGGTCGTTTGGGGATTATTAACGAACAATACATTTAGGAAATATACCGCAGTATCATTCTTGTTTATTTATCACAGGCGTAAAGATATAAATTTGCTTCATTTTACTGTTAAACGTATGTTGGTGTGCATCTGTCATTTTTGCGCGAAAGTTTTAAGAAAATTTACTTCAAAATGGCACGTGGCAAGCCTACCACTGTAGAAAAACGTTCCCGGATTATTACGCTGTTTCAAGAAGGATATTCGGGGCGACAAATTGCTGAAAAAATAAATATGACAAGTTCAACAGTAAATGACATCATAAGGCGATATCGGACAACTGGAACTATAGAAAATCGTGTTCGTCCTGGAGCATCTAGGAAAACAACAAACGCTGAAAATTTGAGAATTGTGTTATTAAGCAAACGCAATAGAAAATTAACAGCGCCACAAACAGCAGCCGAAGTCAATCGCGACCGTGAAGAACAAGTTTCGGCGAGTACGGTAAAACGTCGACTTCAACAAGCGGACCTTGATGGACGCATTGCCATTCGAAAAGCCTTATTACGTCGGGGCAACAGAGCAAAACGGCTACAGTGAGCCCGTTCTCATCTAGATTGGTCGTTAGATGATTGGAAACACGTGCTTTGGACTGACGAGTCAAAGTTTGAGGTTTTTGGGCAAAATCGACGAGTTTATGCCCGAGGATCTAAAACCGAAAAGTGATCCCGAACTGCATTGTGCCTACAGTGAAGCAAGGGCGTAGTTCTGTGCACTTCTAACAAAACTTATCGAAAGAATCCCTAGGATAGTTCGAGCGGCAATTAACAGCAAAGGAGGTTTTTTCGATGAAAAAGAAATATAATGTTCAGTATGTTATATTAGGCCAGAATAATTTTTTGTTTATTTATTTTTGTCTTTTTTACCTGTACATACAATAAAATTGCATTTTGTTTTTAGTTTCGTTTGTTTCTGTAACCTTTTCATGTTTTTTACCAACCGACCGAACTTCTCTGAACGGCGGTGTATATGGAAATATTAGATTGAAATTTTCAAAATGAACAGATAAAGTTGAGCTATTCTATTGTTTTTCTTACTTTGTAAACTAGAGATTGCGAGAAAATTGTGCGTTTTTATTTAACAGTAAATATCAATGTTAAACTTCCATTTCACGTGGAATAGAATCTAAAATGTTTATAGCTTACACCCTCGTTCAGGTATTGATGCAATACAATGTGTGAGGTAGATATTAAGTTAATCTAAGGCTATAGCTACAGTTCTTTGTAAAATCAGAAGTAATTCTATTTGGAAATACTCTCCGATTAACAAATTCTGGTTTTCCGGATAAGTCAAAAAGGCTGCTTTGTGCGGGACTAATTTCATGTAGTATTCTCAAATTGTTGAGTTATTTCATTTAACTGAATGTTGACGCAAGAAATTTGAATCCCATATATATAGATATATATATTTTTGGTCAATTAGTTGAATAAGATAAAAATAAATGGTGGCCTAAGTGCTGTACTTTAATCAGAATTTGTTTTTTAATAAATGTTTCGCTCTTAACATTTCGATGGCCTTGCCATCTTCTAGATAACTTTTTCTTTTGAAAAAGATGGCAAGCCCATTGAAACGTTAAGAGTCAAACATGTAGTAAAAAAGGTTTTATTTTTACAATATTAAACCAAATTACAATTAAAATCAATTGGATCCTGCAACAATATATTGTCCGAAATTAAATTATGCTCGTGCAAATAATTTCCGATGCATTTCAGTTTTTAAAACGCTCTGTGAAACTCGTAGTAAAACTACGAAGTTAATGCTGAATGAATGTAGTTATAATAAATGTTCATGTAATAGAGAACGCAATATCGTGATAATAAAAAACAGAAAAGATTAAGTGTTTTGATATATGACCAATTGACATTAACTTCCTATTTCTATCACGAAGATTGCAAAGCAAATCTTCATTTCCAACGTAGGTGAAGCGCGCGTTTTTGGTCAGCCTTTTTGTGACGTTATTCTGGCGAAATAATCAACCACTTCATTACTTGTACAGTTTCTAAAATCGTTATAATAAGAGAATTGTTGATGTTAGTTACTTTTTTTCTAGGATTTTGGCAAAAATTCAAAACTAAAATGATATATATATATAAGATGTTCCACTTAAAAAGAACTACGTACTAACTAGAACGTATTAACTTAATGTTAGCAATTCGGAACCACATAAACGCATATGTATCCGGTGTTTTTATACTTAATCTAGGTAACTAACTATCGAGTTTGCAAGATTCTAAAATACGCAGGTTTTTTTTAGAATTTACCTATTCGACTTCTTATACTTACTTATACTCCGAAGAAAAAAATCCAGGAACATAATTTGTCGTCCGCGAGTTGTCTTGTCATCTTTTCAACCCTGCGCCTTTCTTGAAAGAAATATGATTTATAGTGGATACTATATGCCCTATGTTTTATGTCCGTATATTGTTAAAGTACGCCTTACAATTAGAAATAAAATAATTTGTGTTAAGCACTGTCAGCTAACTTAAAAAATCTGCGTCTTCTTTATGTGTCAGATTCTCTAATTTTTTACTAATAAGCAGACTAGTGACAAGACGACATTTAGGCTTCAAATTAAACGAGAGTTTTTTCTACAGCGTGTTGTTCAAACAGTACCGCTTATGTCGCTGCTTTCTAAACGACAGGCATGTGTTTTTCGGCACCAGGAGGGTGCCAAGGGATCTCTGGCTTATCGTTTTGAATATTGCCGTACATATTAACTATGGGGCAAACAGCGTTACAAGATAGAGTGAAAAATACTCTCGGAACCACGCTGATGACGCCGGGTAGGCAGAAACATTCCGTGGGTAGTGTGTTTTTTCTCTCCTTGCATTGCGTTTGCCGTAAACGATTCCATCAATACCATGACGAAGCTATTTTGACGTTATTTTTTTTGGTCAAAAAAACAAAAATTCTTTTTAATTCGCAAAAGTGTTTGTTTAGTAGGGATTTTACTTTCTTTTTAATTTAGAAATAACTAGTCGTACTAGAAGAACAATGTAATAGATAATATAATACAATAATTAGCTAATTTATAAAATGTAACTTACTTAACACTTATACTTATAGGAACTTCAAGGGTCAGAAGATATTTTCGAACTGATCCAAAGGGACACCACTGAAGATCTCAATAATTACAAATATTACGGCAAGGCTGGGTTAATAATAAGTTGTTGGCAAGGAAAGGATAAGTTTGCGAAGTATTTCCTTGAGAAAGGTGCCGATCCAAATTGTGCGGACAGCATTGGACGGTTATTATACAAGTTCTTAAACAGTTTTCAAACCAGTAACATCAAAAACGTTCTAGAACGCCACTACATTTTGCTGCATCTTCTGGAGCAGTAGAGTGCGTCAAACTATTAGTGGAAAAAGGCGCCAACGTATCCAAATGGGATCGAGACTATAAAGCTACTCCGCTGCATTGTGCCGCTAATAAAGGACATCTGTGCTGTTTAAAATATTTAATAAGAAATAGTGCTGATGTAAACGCTGGATTGACGGAAAAAACTCCTCTTCATTTTGCTGTTCAAAGTGAAGCTGTCGAATGTGTCAAAGAGCTATTAGACGCTGGCGCAGTTCCAAATACACCACAGGTAATGGATTGGCTAATTACAATGGAAAATAAACATGAAATGTGCAATTTGAGAATTGGCAAAAATACTTCTTCGTTTAAAAAAATTCTTCGCATAAATATAAGGGTGCGTTTATAGTGGAGCTGCGATACTTGATAAGAATGGCGAGCTAGCACCAATCAGTGAACGTTGCACATTCTGTAACTCGCACCGGTTGGCCCGTTCTGCTAACTCGTCGCTTTTATCGAGTATTGCAGCTCTACTATAAATGCACTTTAAAACTATGACAAATCATAATTAATTATATTTTTCAGGTATTTAGCGAGGCACCCATCCATATAGCGGCATCCATTGGTGCATCAGAAATTCTCAAATTGCTCATAAACCACGGAGCATCAGTCCGAGTTCAATGTGGTCCAGAAAAATCGACTGCTCTTCATTTGGCTGCTGCCGACGGTGACGTTGAATGCGTTAAAATGCTTCTAGACGCAAGAGCAGATATTAACGCTAGAAATCATAAACATCAAACCGCGCTTCACATGGCTGCCCTTTCGCAATCTACGGAAATACTTGAAGTCCTATTGAAACGTGGAGCTGATCCAAACGCTGCCGATGCGAACGACCGTACACCATTGCATGGTGCTATAGTGAAGTTCTCACGAACTTGCGAACCTGCGAAATTACTTCTAAACGCCGGGGCAAATGTTAACAAACCGGACACTTTCGGATATACTCCCCTGCATTTAGCTGCACTGAATGAATTTTCTCAAAGTGTGATGTTGCTGCTAAGTTACGGTGGTGATATGACCGCGAAAACGAATGGCGGCGTATCAGTACTAACGTTTATAACAAGGAGAACACCCGATGTAATTCCGAAATTCATTGGTAAATTGGATTCTTCGATTAAATTGAACGACCACGAAATTGGTGACGTTGATTGCGAGGTAAAATTAGATTTTCGAATCCTAGTTCCGTCAGTTACAAAAGGAGAGACCGACCTTTTGTTAAACTTCATCGAAGTGGGTCATCGAGAGATATTAAAGCATCCTTTGTGCGAAACATTCCTATTCTTAAAGTGGAGAAGAATAAGAAAATTCTTTTTGTTTAGTTTATTTTACCATTCTCTCTTCGCATTGTTGTTTACTGCTTATATTCAAGGTGTGTTTTTAAAAAGTGGTGACATAGCAAACAGTTCGCTGAATGAAACCCTTAACGAAGATGTTACCCAAAGTCAATGCATGATTCCTATTTCTGTTTTGATTTCTGGATATAGTATGTTTGTATTAAATTGTTTACTATTGGCGAAAGAAGTTTTCCAAGTTGCTCATAGTTGGTTGTCGTATATCAAACAGTGGGAAAATTGGTTGCAGTGGCTTATAATTTTGAGCGTATTTTGCTCTGTTTATCGTCATAATCCGAATGTTAGATGTAATGTGGCTACTTGGCAGCACCATGTCGCCGCAATTGGTATATTTCTCACTTGGTTAGAACTGTTGATAATTGTCGGAAGATTTCCTATATTTGGAATTTATATACAAATGTTTACCACCGTAGCTGTTAATTTTTCAAAATTTCTCATGGCGTATATGTGCTTGTTAATTGCATTTAGTTTAAGTTTCGGCGTCCTCCTTTCTAAATACAAATCATTCAAGGAACCCGCTTGGACACTACTGAAAACCATTATTATGATGTCGGGCGAACTTGAATACGAAGACGTGTTTTACGACGATGAAGCACCTATTATTTATCCCGTTACAGCACACATTATGTATTTAGCATTTGTACTTTTAGTGACAATAATTTTAACAAACCTAATGGTCGGATTGGCAGTTAGTGACATACAAGAGCTGCAAAGAAGTGCAGGCTTGGGTCGTTTAGTTAGACAGGCTGAATTAGTTGCACATCTAGAGAGTATGTTATTTTCTCGATTGTTATATTGTGTGCCTCATAGACTTTTAACATTTTTTCATAAGCATGCTTTATTATTACGGTCACAGTATTACTGGGCGTTATATATTAGGCCTAATGATCCCAGAGAAACGAAAATCCCAAGATATATTATTCAAAATATTTATAGATTAGTTGTTGAAAGAAAACCTCGGAGAAAAAGAAGAAGTGATAAATGTATACGTAAAGGGGGCAGCGTTTCTCGTGTTAATTCGAATATAAGTGCAATTTCAATGGAAAAAATTTGATGAGTCGTGTGACTTTGATCTTTATAGAACAGCATTTCTTATCAATATTAGAATAACATATTAGTGTCTTTTTATATCTTTTACCTACGAACTAAAATTTAAGTATATTCTGGTGATAATTATTGTTGATTCTATCGACTTACATTTCAAATTAAGCTTTTCATTTTTAATTACCTTTGGCTGCAAGTTTGCAAGGCAAGTAGTGCTGATGACCTCTTCCCTCGATTTTCCCCTAGTTCATCGTGTTCTTATCTTTTACATGACGGTAAGACCTGTTTTTATATTTCTGAAAGTCCAGTAGACAACTTTTAATGCACAAACCAAAATTCACCATTGGAAAACTTTTAAATTCAAAATTAATTAAATGCATTGTGTATTAGTAATCGTACCATTACTCACATGGAATATTTAAAATGCTAAAGTAAGCATGGTATGAGGAGAGTTCAAAATCTTCGTGGGCTGACAAAGAAAACATTAGATTTTTGAGATTTTTTTTTTATTTCTCAAGGTAGTCGCCTCGTTTAGACCAACGGCGTTCCAACTTTTTAATACTCCATCATACTGAGAGTATTAGTAGTATAGTAAGTGCCCAACTCTGCAAAATAAGCGGTTGTATCAGCTTTAACCTCATCATTTGACATGAATCTTCGTCCAACAAGCCATTTCTTTAACTTTGGGAAGACGAAGTAATCACTGGGAGCCAAATCCGGTGAATACGGCGGATGTTTAAGCATCTGGAAGCGTAACTCATGGAGTTCTACGGCAACAACCCGAGATATGTGAACAGGTGCATTATTTTAGCCAGATGTAATCGTTTAACCTGAATAGTACATTTCAATTGGTCCAATAGTGACGTTTAACAATCACCAGTGATTACGTTGCCTCTTTCTAGGGAGTTTATTAGCACCACACCTCGAGAATCCCAGAAAATCGTCGCCATGACTTTTCCTGAAGACGGAACAGTTTTCTCTTTTTTGGGCGCCCTTTCATCTGCCGAGATCCATTGTTTCGTTCGTTCCTTCGTTTCGCGCGTGTAATTGTAGATCCATGTTTTATCTACTGTTATGAAACGTTGATGAAAGTCAACAGAAACACGTTTAAGTAAATTTAAACGCTCTTAAGAAGTTTTCATTTGAACACGCTTTGTATCTGTTGTCAATGAACTCACCGAGTGGAAAGTTTTTTCATATCCAAAAAAATTGGTTAAAATATGGTGGACGGTCTGTCGAGATGTTTAAGCACGCGTATCTTAAGTCGGCGATCTTTTATCACAGTATTGTGGTTTTGGTTACTTTTTCGTCGGTGGAAGCTATTTTTGGCCGTCCCAAGCATCAATCACCTTGAATGGATATGCGCCCGCGCTTAAATTCAGCAATCCACTTTTTTATCGTCGAAAACGGAGGGATTGGCTCCTTTAAGGTGAAATTTTACTAATTTTTTACGTTTTTTTCGGGTTAAACACTTTAAAACAATATATTTTACAACAGCCTGAGCTTTTTTTCATTTTTCTCAAAACGACACCGTAATCATGGAAATCTATCTTGTATGTACCGTCTTCTTGCAGTCGTTAGTCAATGGCTAGTAATAACTTTTCCTAGATATATTTCGTTTTAGATTCTTCTTGCTCGATGTGAATTGCTTCTTGTAGCCCCGTACATCAAATGCATGCTCGTCATTTCATTCCAAGTAAAACGCTGAGTATTAAAAATTATCGGTAATACTAAGTAAGATAAAGCAAGTTTATAACAAAATCGATAGGTGTTGAATAAGTTGTCTATTTTCAAGGAGTTTAACTTTAATGCATGCAGTAAATTAAAAACATTAAATTGAAATTGGCAACTCTGTGTGAGTTCGTAGTAATTAGGAAAGGTGCAATGAAAAGGCTAAATCCAACAATATATTTAACATTAAATAAGATATTTTGTGAGATTTACCCCGATTTCAAGAAACAAATAACTTTGCCTTTTTATTGCACTTTTCCTAATTAAAAATGTCTCTTGATTAGCTCTATCAATCCTCAAGCTTTTTTTTGAGTTATTTTTGCTCGCCCTGTATAAAATTTAAAAACCCAATTCGGCATGATACCATATTGTGATGATTTTTTAAAGTTAAATATAACTCATTCTTAATCCCATCTTGAATAGCATGCTCTTGGATACGTGATTTTATAAAAGTTATTATTTTATAAAATAAAATTATATTTCAAATTTTATCGCCATTGGAACGCATAACTTTATATGTAGTGAATTTATTAATTTTTTAGGCGCAATTTTGCATCGTTTTAATTTACAATTCATTTTAGTTATACAAGGATAATCTAAAATTGGCAACAAACTTTTATGGTTGGTGGAGAATATCTTATTTGGGACTTGAATGCTCCTAAAGTCTTATTTAAATCTTTTAATTGTTACTAAAATTAACATATTAAGTTCTAGTCTTTTCCTAAAAGTTTACTGGTGATCGTTAGCAAATTCTATATATATGCTTACTATTGTCCTAATTGTATTAGTTTTATTTAGAAAGGTAGATATATATGTAACATAAGGTAGTTCCTCGATTGTTCTTGAACAAAATGTGCGATACGATGAATGCAGCTTTAGTAATTTTGGAAACCTTTCAAGAATATTTTGCAATTAAGCCAACAAATTAGGTAAATAACTAAACGATGTACTTAATTAGAAGGTTCTTTGAACACAGTTCTATATTTGTTTTTTCACTTTTTTGTAGATGGAATCTATTACAGTACTACTTTCTTTCTAAATGACGTTAACAAGCATATGCCACAAATTTCTGTGTAAAGGTATCAATTATGAAATAGATTAAATTTCAGATTTGCCAAGTTCCATGTATATAGAAAAGCATAAGCTAGGTGTTTTTTCCTCCACTACGTATGTTGCCAGTTAAGCGGGGGACACTTCTCAAGAATTTCTAAACAATAATCTATTACCAGTTCTTAAATTATGAAAGAAATATTTGTTGCGCAATAAGGTCGTAACATAATTTATTCATCATGACACACATCCGTTCTCTACAGTAGGTAATTAAAACCTAAAGTAATGATAAACTTAAAAGAAAAATACAGATGTTTGTTTGTACATGTTACATACATATGAGCACAACATTAGAATTTTGTTTGCGAAAAGCTATAAACTTTTTTCCATGACTTTAATTGAGTGAATTTAACATTTGTTTACGTTGTGAAGGATAAATACCTACTTCAAAGCATTGCTGTGCCTTTGAATGTTCGCATTCGTTATATGTAGCTTCAAAAACTATGTTACTTTGATATTTTACTTAATTGTTTAGATTAAATTCAATGTAAATTTTATTTTTTCATGGGCGGAATTGTTGGTATTAAGGTGCTCTTTTCGATACATATCGTGCTTTTATATATTATTGCATCGCAGTAGCTCTAGTTGTTTAATATTAATAATGATATTTATATGTACTATTGCACAATTCTTTTGTATACGACCATATAAAGGTATTTATTTATTTTTACCGGATTTGTTCCTCTTCTATGCCTTATCATTTAGTAAATATGCATTTAAATTAAATGAATTCACTAAAATCGTATTAACACCCACGTTATAGATACATTGATAGTACAATGTACTTCCACAATAATTTTGTATTTACCTCCTGTTGCTATTACCTTCTTTCGGGTTTCGCCGTGTGTCAAAACTTTCGCTGTATGTTTCGTCGTTCATGCTGAACCAGTTCAGTTATCCTAAAGAAGCCGTCAGCATGAACGGCGAAACGTAGAGCGAATGTTTTGACACACGGCGAAACCTGGAAGAAGGTAATAGGAGTAGCAGTTATGCCGGCCGTGAAAGCCTACGTAGTGTTGTTTGTATTTACCTAACAATACTAATAAATTTATTTTTTAACTATTAATAATTACTTATTTGTAATTATCGATATATTTTATACAGTCTCCTTTTCTAAAATAAAGATAGATTGTTGTATTTTCTTATTTTCTGAACATGACCTGGCTGGTGTTGCCTGTTCTTTATTATAGCTATGTTATTATTAAGATTACGAACGCAATGAAACCTGTCGATTAAAATGGTCAAAAACATGAACTTTTTATATCCAAGATATTCAGGTATCTTACTCTATTTTCATACGTATTTATTCAGAAACTAATACGAGTGCAGTGTTTTAAGTTTGTATAAACGACCATTGACGCTATTGAAATTTCACATTCTTATTGTTTAAAAAAAAGCGAATTCGTAAAATAAAAATGTTGTTCGTTCACAAATACTTGCAAGGGAATGATCACTTGCTTCTTGCGTTGCAATTAATCTCTCGGTGCCCGCATTCACCTGATTTATTGGTCAATGACTTCGTTTTGGTCCTAAATGCCGAACAAGAAATGCAACTTTTGTCACCTTAAGAAGCCCTTTCAAAAACCATGTTTCGGAGATATCACCTTCAGAGTGGAAAAAATTTATTGAGAATTGATTCGAACGCATGGAAAAGTACATAAATCTTAATGGCAAATATTTTGAAGGTGCTCTCGTAGAGATAAACAAAGTTTGCAGTAAAGTCTGGTGAACGTCTAAGTGCAATTGTAAATGTCAAGGAGAAAATGAGTACTGGTGCTTTCTGAAATTCGAAATTCTTTTATTAACACTTCTGATGTTATGGCAAGCTGTAAAAGATTATATCCCTTTGAGCCGCTTAAAAACAACACAATTCGCATACATCCACGAAAGTGTTGCTCAAGAAATCGGAGTTAGTGGAACTTCCGGCAATAGTATCAGAATGGCCACTACTGGTTTGTTGAATATCTTCATTAGCAAATAACATTTTCAAATCATATGGCACGTCAATGCTTTATATTCGGCGTAGCCTTTTCTTCTATCGATGTACTCTTACTTCTTGAAGACATTTTTTGCCTCACAATTCGCGCATAGTTATTCAGCATTTAGACACATGGTTTCATTGGAACTCGACTGAATATAGAGGACCAAGTAGTCTTGCATCACGTTCACCAGATTATTTTCTATCGCGACATTTATTCCCTTTAAATGTCGCGACAGGCATACTGCATTTAATAAAAGAGAAAAGAATTCCCAAAAAATGATGGAACTTTCTTGAAGTTCACATCCGTACTCAACGTGTTAATATGTTAATCATTTTTTGTAAACATAAAGTAAACAATAGTATTACGTTGCTCACGATGTTATAAATTTATATCCTTGATTCTAACAATTTCTAAAAAGAGTATTGATTTAACGTGTTGCTATGGAAATAGCCATGGATATAAGCAATACAACAAACAAAAAATGTCCGATCATAACAGTGCTGCTTTCAATCATTCATGCTTAAAACCGCCAAGAAATCCGCTGAATCGTCAACCTTTTCCCGTGTACGATCAAAAACACATTAGTCGTTTAGTAGGTCAAGTACGAAAACTGAACATAGAATCCAGTGAATTCAAGATGAAATCCGTATCTCCGTCAGACATGGATAAAAGCGCTCTCAAATCCTTCATAGAGTTTTACGACAGCATTCCCGATTACAGTGATATTAATCATTTATCCAATAGAGAATTTTACAAAAAACTCGATTTTTTAAAGGAAAAACAAAGAAATTATTACGAATACGTGCGTAATCAAAATAAGTACTTGCCGAAAGAGTGTGATTGGATAGAAGATTATAAAAATTTAAGTATAAGGGAAACAAATTGGAACAAGGAGAAAAATTGTGATAAACAAGCTAAACCTAAACCTTTTTGTATTACTCCAGTATTAACGAAACCTACAATTAGTGTTACGAATGTTGAAGATAGAGAGTCAATAATATCTTCTGATAAAGATATTAAACCTCCTTCTAGGAGATCGGTTAGAATTGAAAGTCCAAGCGATAAGTTTTTTGACGAGAATTCACCGGAACCGCATTTTCGATCAAAATCAAGAGCAAATATTTCGTCTGCTGAATCAAAGGGTTTCAATACAGCGAACGATTCCTTTTGGGAGGAACTAAGTTTTGACGAGTACTGCGGTGGTGAACAAAACTTAACAACCAGAAGTGCACCAAATACCCCTACAAAGCCTAAACCTAACGTTGGCTGGAAAGATGGTATAACTATACCGAAACCATTTGAGATGACTGTCAGGTGAGCTAAATTCACATAAACATGTAGCCCTATACGTGCTCATTAAATAACCCAGATATAACGTTATTGTGTATGTTAATCAAGGGACGAAGAGAATAGGATCGTCGATGATATCGTATCTAAAAATAGAAGACCTGTTTTAGAGAAACACGAAATGTTTAAGGCACATCCCGTTCCGGTTGAGTCGCAGATTCCGTTGTTTGACAAAATTATGATTGACCAAGATAGAAGGTGTTTATATTTCCTTTTTATTGTCTTGACCTTAGCCGCAATTTGTTATATGCTTTAGCATGCTTATCATAAGATATATAGGCTTGGTGAAATGAGATGAATTATTTTATACGAATAGGCTTTAGAATAGTTCAAACTCTCAAGCTTTATATTTTAACAAATGATGTTTAGCGATGGAAAAATAAATTGCAGCTAGTTATGAGGCGATAAATAATGTATTTAAATGCGCAAACACTTTTACAAAATATCTTCAAAAGAGATATGAGCTGATATGTTTTAATTAAATTTTATGTGGTATGCTACATAGCAAACAACAGAAAACACAATTAAAAGTACATAATATGCCCCCCATTTTGTTCGAGACACTGCAAAATTCTTTTTTGTACTTCTCTTCTTGTAACCCTTCGAACTTCGAACTCGTAATTTAAATTTCTAAAACATGCACGTACTTCGTACTTGTTAGGTTTTTGTTGTGTAACCCGATCGTCCATGACCATTGCGAATGGATTGAAACTGAAAGTATCTTGAAAATTTCTTTCTCATATGACCTGTGAAATTTTTATCTACAATTCCCTCGCAACTGAATTTTAATTAATTTTTAAAATCGATTAACCCAAAATTCAGTTCTCCTAGATTGATCGCCGGAGCGAAAGGTCTGTAAATTTTAAAGAGAATATGGGTACATTTTATCCCGCTTCAAAATTCCATGTACGAAGTTCTAAAGTCTACTTGATGTTCCATAGGAAAAATGGAATTTGAAATTCATGAAGGGAAAGTAAAGCAAGATAGACTAATGCACAATATTAGCTTAAGTGATTTTTTGAAAAATATTTCTTTTGACCTCTTGTTTTATAGCTATCACGTCATAGTGTTTGTTTTTTGAAATGTAATTCCGTTTCTTTTCTAATAACAAAGAATTCTCTATTATTCTCTGAGTACAATGATATTGTCGATCATTTTCTTACGGTTTACAAGTTATTGAGAAAAATTAAGGCAAAAAGAAAACAATCCAGAATTAATTTTTGTTGGGGCGTTAAAAGGGTGCTCCAACTAGTGGTTTTTATAAAAATAAAATAAAAACAGTAGACATAGACTAAAAAAATACAAAATACGCACAAAAGTTCGTATCTGTAGATCGATAGGCGTAACCTTCAAGAAAAAAAGAAAGCTACATACTGCTACTTTCAATGAAGTCCATGGCCCAATAACAATTCCTTGAAGCTCAAAGAAAGTACGAAAAATAACTGGTTGAACTGGTTGTATGCAGCATGTAATGTATTTAAATTTCATTGTTTGTTTATTATTATAAAACAGTTTGTCAACACATGTTGTTGGTGGGAAGTTGAGCTATACTACAATAAATTTGCTTTGACAAAATAAATTTAGCTGATTCAAACAAATCGTTTTTTTTTTAGTGTACCTGGATGTGACCATAACCCAATAAAGATACCGTCGGTTGTAGTCTCGATGAGATTCTTGTCTTGTGTTTTTACTTACCTCATGTTTACATTTTCAGACGTCAAAAAGTCAAAAGAAGAAGTAAAGCTGCTCTTCAAGCTCAGATGCGACCTTTCTCATTTACTCGCCGCGATGAAGAGATTCAATCTATTAACAAAAGACTGTCGAAATCATCTCCGTGTATTTTCCTTGATGATCAACCGGTAAAATTTAAACCGTTTAAAGCGAAGCCAATACCAAAGAACCTTTTCAGTAATTATATATACAGGAAGATGAATGAAGATGAATTTTACAGGTAATATATTTCACATCTGATATCAATCACAAGAATGTTGTTAAACATTCGTATAAAAACGTTTGATTCATGAGATATTTGCATTACATCCGTTATATGTAATATCAGCTTTCAAACAGACCTTCTAGCCCTAGAGCTGTGTGGCTCTCTTCCATTCCTTTCTACCTTTTGCTATAACTCTCCAGTTACAAATACTCTTCTATTGCCTCACTTCATCTTTTCCTCGGTCTGCCGCATTTCCTCTTTCCTTCAGGTTTCTTCCAAGATACATCTTTTACTTTTCTATTTGTCCCATTCTTGCGAGGTGCTTCTTGTTTTCACAAATTGTCCAATAGGTTTGTCTCCAAATAGTTCCTACAGTTCCCTGTTCATCTTTCTTCCGCAGCAATGCTCCGTATTCTTTTCCCCAAAAATCCTTCAATATATTTTTCTTTCCTGAATGTCTAATTTCTGATGGTTTTTCTGAATAAGGATCTATGTCTCACATCTATAGATTAGAGTTACTACTGTTTTATATACATTTATTTTCTTGGTACATCTTTTGATTTTAGATCTTTGAGGAGCCCTCGCAGGCAATTATTGCATTTTGCAATCCGTGTGTTTATTCTTTTCGCACTTGTTAGTTACTAATAGCCCTAGATACATATAATCCTTTACTTCTCCTTTACTTGAAGAAGAAGCATTAAATCCATTACCCCTTATAAATTTGCTGTATTTTGCGATATTATAGAGCTTTACAGAAAAAGGTAAGAGCAGAAGAAATGCTGAGAGCAGCCTCTTTGCCCCCGTCAATGGCTTTGCGTGAAAAGAAGAAGCCGAAACAACATTTGTGCCCAAGAACGTACAGAGATTTTAACATAGACGAAAACCTCGTGAAAGAAGTCATAGCAGTACAAACCCATCGACAAAATACATCACAAATGAAGGAGTACATTAATCGAGAGTTAAGGGAACTAGAGAGGTTGGAAAATGAATTTATTAAAAGAAGCCCAAAATGTAAGAATAAACGGAAGAACAAGGTACATATTCTTAGGCTAAATAAGTCAAACCTGATAAATCCAATTCTAGTAGCAATCACTAAGTTTATTGTTAACATGCTTTTCATCAAAGACTAGTATAAAAAAAAAATATAAAATATCCAAATTGGTTAGATCAATAATAGAAACGTAACATTTTCATTTTATTTATTTGTTTAATTTAGCCTAGCTGGGTCCGTCCGACCCGGCCCGCTCCGTTTATCAGGTCGGCCCGGCCCGTTACCGTTCACCGGTTGTCGTACCAAAAGGTTCATGCACTAATTAAATTAACATAGTAAGCATGGCACCCATTCGGACATACCGTACCTGAAAATTTCCACGTTACATTTCCGTGAACAACATAACATTTCAAAATTTTTACTAAACAATTTTGGCTGTCTGAACGGGCTTGATGGGCCGAACATGCTTGACAGCTCAAGCAAGCCTGTCTAGCTCTGTGAACTTACCTAGTCTGGGAGTGGTTCCACGTCTCGTTATAAAAAAGCTCGGCCCAGTCTGCATCGGAGGTATCTCGGCTTAAAGCGGGCCGCCCCGGCCCATTCACACTTCTGCTCTCAAATAGAGTCACATCACTGACTGCGTAAAAATTCAATTTAGCTGGTCTTGCTTGAAAACCTTCCAAATATATTTTCAACTTTTTTAGAATTTACTGTTTCATGCTAGGTTAAACGAGGGAGACAATCTTCTGCCGAAAGCAAAAGTACCACGAGGTCGACTCCAACGTTAGAAGCCGTACATAGATCGAATCTAGCAGCTGTATTAAGAGTCCAATCCGCAAGGTTATAGCTCACATTTAACATAATCCCACGCACAATAATTTAGTTTTTAAGTAGCATATGTACATTTTAGAAAACGAATAGAACTGGAAATGTGCAAGAAACTTGAAGAGGGTAAATTACGCGAGGAAGCGAGATGGAGAGAAAAAATTATGCGCAAACGACCAGTATGGCAAGAATTAGCTTATAGCCACGAAGAAGATTTAGCAATGAGACTGCAAATGAGAAGAGACGAAGAAAGATTAAGAAGCGAGGAACACAGGCAAAGAATGCAGTTGATGTTAGGTAGAGTTAATCAACAACCTACTTTATTTGAAAGACAGTCACAGGTATTAATTTTAGGTTGTATACTTAAAGCTTCTCTGCTGATACTTTGTTAACGAGAAATAAGGGCAAACAGCTTATTGATTGTAGGAAAATTAACTTTTCGATTGTTTATAAGATAAGTGAAAAATTTGGTAGTAAGATTATTCATTAACATGATTTCTTACGCGTACATTTTGTTGAAAAAATTAATTATTTTTAAACTCGGTAAGAACAAGGTCTGCCACTTACATTAACTTACTTTTGGAGTTAGTTGTGCCAAATGATTAAATCATTTAAAAATTGCTGCCATCAGCTATCTTCAAACATGAATATTTATTGACTCACCTTCGCAAATGTACACATTGTACGGTTGCCGATTTTCGCGCACTTTAATGGCATATTACATGGTGTAATATGAAGAAAAGAAGAGTTGATTGAAATTTAATTTGTAAAAATAAGAAATATTATTCAATTGAAATGTGCATTGCAAATGACCGCGATTATCTATACAATCTGCCTTTTTAGTTCGCTGTATATTTATGTATATTTGTATATACATACCTAGATCCTCAGTGAAAGTGGGTGAGAGCCACATGAGTACATGTATGGCATAAAAATATAATTCAATTATTATAAATTCAGCCTTGGTTGAAAATAATTGGTGTCTTTAGATACATGAAGGTCCTATTATATATTAAATTCCTAACGTAAAAGGTTTAATGTTGGTTAAATTAGCCTGGAGGGAACTATGTACAGTGTATGTATGCGGTACAGAGAAACGTATAGAATTATTTAAAAATTGGAATAAAAAGGTTATTGACAGTTATGACATCATCCGTAGGCACACCGTATACTGTTATGTTAAAAAATCCTAGATAGAAAGTCGCTGTCGGTACCGCCATGTGGAGTGACGTTCTGCACAATTCTGCTCCACAGGGTGGCTGATACTGGCTAATGTCGGTTCGTTATAATAATAATAATAACTTTATTTCACTACCTTTGAGTGAAGATGTATTTGACTAAGTGATTAATTTTAAAAGCTAATTCAAGCTATTTCGAATTCCAGATTAATCGACGTTTAGTCATTCAAAAGAAAGAGGGTTTTATTATGCGACGCATTACCAGAGAAATATAAAGTTTTTATCAGCTTATTTTTGTAAAAGGTTATTGTGTGCAATTTGCAATGTTTCTAAATTTTATTTAGAAAAGAATTATAACATTACAATATATGTAAAATGTAACAATATAAATACAAACTTAAGTGACTACAGCATCGGTATTACCAACGAGAGACGATGGAGATTTAAGAAAAAAAAGTATTTAATATAACTTTGCGGTTTTACATGGTCATTCTATCTCCCTACTTGTAACATGTATTTTGTACAGAAAGATTATAAAGATTTTTTATTACCATTACGTCATTTTGCTGTACGACTTGACGATATTCTTCACCGGCATTCCTTTGGTTGTTAAATGTCAAATAAACGTGCTAATTATTGTTTCAACAACTATAGCTTCTTATTCTACAAATTCCATAATTAGGTAACCTAACCAAAAGATAAGCAAGAAATGATTCCATTTGATTTTTATTTCGTAAATCGTTAATTATATAGCTGAACTTATCATAAAACCATTTTCACGTTAGTAATCTTGGTTGATTTTTAGGCGAAGAATGCGAAAACAAGAGAAGAACTGATAACGAAACTATACAAAGATATTGGGGTATATTCTAATAACAGTTTCAAATCAAGTGACAGCGACTTATCGGATAAGAAACGCATGGTAGAAATGAAGGACGAAGCAATTCAAGCTCATTTTGATGATATTTTCAAAGCAGAGGAAGAATGCGCTATAAATGGTAGAAATAAGGTAATATCACAATGTAATTGTGATGCAGACGACAAGAGCTTTTCGTAAAATTCTAAATATAAGTGTAATGTGTCCTTCCTAAAGTTTCTGCCAATCCAACATTTGATTTTTAAAGGAAAAAAAGTTATAAATGTGAATAATTTATGACTATTGACTGATATTAATTGTAGTTCATTAACGAGTACATGTATGTTTATCAACAGTAATAATCGTATAATAAATAATACCTAAGTCTACGACTTTCATTCAATATTTTCAACAATCCAGTTTACATATTTCACAACATTTGTATAAATCGACGGTAGTTCACTATTACCGCAACTGCCAGTAGCTCCAAACGATGTGACTCCAACTTGAAGATATCGAGGCTGGGATTCTGCGACTCTCACGGTAAACAAGGGACCACCACTGTCACCTCTGCATGCGTCCTGACCGTTTGCACCATTCCCACAAATTTGCGTATCCTTCAATGGCCTAACTTCGGATGAAAGCGCATTGTTGCAGTTTTTAGTCTCCCATGCACGTATGAGTGCGTACTGAAGGGTCGAAGAATGTATGCTACTGACTAACAAAAGACACTAATCAGCAAGGAATTTGATTTATTGAGGCAAGTTAAGATATAGGAAGGTATAGGCTGTTCAGTTTTAACTCCGTTCTATGGGTAACTTCTTTATTTCTAAAGATAAAAGGACGGTTAAATTACAAAACAAATGAAGTTATTGCCGTAGATTCAGAATCTCCGATCAGGAAAACTGTTGGCTGTACCAGTTCACCGGAAATGAATCCAACTTTGGTTTTTTAATGGAATACCTTGAATATTTTACATTTTAGGAATCTAAGTCATTCTAGATCTGAACGCATTATTTTAGTAACCAAATAGGAACTTTCACTCGTTTTTACTCTATTAAGAAGCATAAATTATAACAACACAACAATAGAAAATGCACCGGATATGCAATAAAATTCTAATCTAAAGGTTAATTTAGTTGTTCAAAATCTTCGCAATTATGAACTAAGCGCAGATTAATTGTTCTTAAAATGTCGTTTCTTACTTTTCGTAAAAGTTGTCCATCAATATTTAACAAACTATAATTTTTTAAGTCTTCAGCATTCTCATGCGAAGATTCGAATACTTGATTTTTCATGTAGTCCCACAAGAAGAAGCCCGAAAGAAATAGAAAAATTGAAAAAGGGTCCCTTTTCTGACAAGTTCTTTATTTAATCTGTGGTGATGTCATCAATTTATTTTAGTTATTTAAATGTTTAAATTTGTGACGTTAAAATTTCTTAAATTACATATTTTAACATTGTTGCATATTTTCATCTGATGTAGTTCTGCTCTGGTTTTTCACGAAACCGGTCGCATTTATTTTTAAATAAAGACCGTGCGAGAAAAACGACCTTCTTTGAATTTTTCTATTAAAACGGCCGCAAACAAGGCCAACCTTGATCCTTCATTAGGAAATGTTGCAACTCGCCGCGCATTATGAGCTGGAGAGCCATCCTGCTGAAACATGAGATTTTCCTGTTCCTGACGTAGCACACCATTCAAAATCTTAGTTTCAGTCTTAAGACCTCCAGGTAGCGTTCAGTGTTAAGCGCACTTTCCGAAGTATGAAAAAATACATTTTTTAAAATTTCGCAGCAAACATTAAAACTAAATCTATGTTGAAAGCGAACATCTCGCACAACTAAGGGATTTTCTCGTGACCAATAGTGACTATTGTTCCGGTTGTACATTCCATTATTTAAAAAATTACATTCGCCCCTCCACAATACTCTATACAGAATATTTGGTGGTTATTTCAACAACCAGTTGTAATAGTCTAAGCGTCTTTAGTGGTTGTCAATGTTGCGTTGGTTTAATTTCATAAGGTCAATACAGCTACTCTGATTGATGCCCTTTGATGGACTTCGAAGTAAGCCAGTACACTAATTCCGCTTTCTTTGTTAACGTGGAGATTTTCCTGTTTTTTAAATAGATTTTCATTGAGTGCCAGCCTCTGCTCCCACAGTCGAAAATACGTTCTTTCTGGAACTTCCCGTTCCGGAAAACGTTGTCTATACAAATTTCGAGCTTCCTTTACATTTCTATTGCATCGAAAGTACATTTCTAACATATCCATCTTTTCATTATGAGGTGCTAGTTTAATATGGAAATGAATGTATGATCGCCTAAGCCTAACACTTATTCACAATATAAGTTACTTGTTAAAGTATGAGACTTTTAACCAGCTCTTTAAACAAAAGAAGTGGAAGCATTTGTTTTCTAAAATGAATTCAATGCAAAATGACTCCTAGATTCCAAAAATTTAAAAATATACAAGATGTTCCGCTTAAAAAACCAGAGATGGAGTTATTTCCGGTGGACTGGTACAATTTGTATAAGATTCAGAATCTACGACAAAAAAATTAATTGTTCTGCAATTTAATCGTTCTTGTATCTTTAGAAACAAAACTGAACACCTTATTATATTATACCTACTGGACGCAGTTGTCCCCCAACCACTAGCGGTTAGTAACGCACCAGTTAAATTACTATTAAAGTTGAAGGGCAAGCAAATAGGTTGAATGTAGTCTAAAAAACAATTGTAAATATATTGATTTTTCTGCTAATTTTGTACTTACCTGAAAATTTAATTTTGTTCGACGCCTTAACTAAAGCAATATCGTTCTTGAAATTAATTCGGTTATAATTTTCATGAATGACTTTCTTCTCTATGGGTATATCGAGGAATGGATCACCGCAGCGAGTAAAACCATTCAGTTCTTCACAATCGATGTTACTTCTGGTATCTAGTTCGCCCAAACGCATAAATGTCCTGAAAAGTATAATTGAACGTTTTATCGATATCAATACTAATATTACTTGCGTAACTTGTACAGGTTGTCTCACTGGAAACTACACAATCGGTATAGGAAAGAGTATACATTGGAATATGAGTTTGAAAGTTTAACCGTAATTGTCGGACACGCTGTATAATGTTTTCGAAAAATTAATTCGGTTTCTAATATTACCCTATTCGGTTAGCAGTTCTGCAAATTCTTGCTTTTCCAAGTTAAAAACATTTCCAAAGTTTTGGTGAATTAGGACAACGTTGGCAGCTGCTTCCGATATAACCGGAAATGTCAGACTAAAAATATTTTAGTTCAATAGTACATATCAGCTTTAGTGTGTTAAGTTTTCGATGCCGTTCCCGGTGAGCCACACTGTACACACAATTATACGAATGTATAACGGAAACCGTTAATGCGTTGCATAAAAATCAAAGATTGGTTTTTATTTAAACAAGCTTCTAACAATTACTTACTTAAAAAGATATGAAAATTATTTTATTATGTCTAAATTTAGCTAGCTTTGGGAAAAACAGAAAAGCGTACAGTCTGATTCACTTTCAACCCTCACCATGTGGATCTTGCTTATTATTGGAGACGGTAAATTTTGTGTTTCTTATGAACTCCAATGATTACTCGCGTCGTTTGACGATAATTTATGGAAGTACTGCAACTAGCTAGTGGCAAGATTAGAAGGCGAATAGAAGCTGATCAGATGAATCAAAAATTGCCAATTCTGGAATCTTTAACAGAAAAATGGAGCTTTATTGGGCAGTACAGAATCTCAGACAAAATCATCCAAGAAGACCACAATATTGACATAAGGATTAGTTATATAAGAAACACTAAAGTGGTGGAGTTGTATTATCAGCGAGATGTCCTGAATTATTTATTATAAGTTATTAAAAATAATATTTAATAATATAAATTGATGTCTCACAAAACATTCAAGAACAAAAACACACCTTCAATGTACCATCTGTAGAATACCTTGTCGATTTTCATTCAAAATTCCTGTTAGAAGCCGCGTAATCTGATTTGGTAAACGATCCATTCGCAACCAAACTTCTATCAAGATTTAGAGAAATGATCCGCTTCTTTTCGTTGATGTATGATATTTTTCTATTACTAATGAATGATAACTTAAAAGTTGTCTACTTCGACATTTTTCGACTACTTTAATCAATCTCCTCTATTTTTTTTATGTATTTTTCGTCAATTAAAGCATGGCTGAAATTAGAAAAAGAAAACTCTTTCTGATGGTGTCAAAATCCAACATGGTGCCAACAAGAAATAAGAAAGTTGATGGTGGCTAGAAGGAGTCGAAACGTCATATAAAAATTTCGATTGCACCATCAGATAGAAGATCGAAAGTGCCTTTGAGAAAGCGTTCTGTTTTTTTTTCTGCAAAACCAAATAAAGATGCTTGAGGTAAAAGCAGAAAACTAGTTTTTTCGTTTCTTTGTTTTATTTTTAAACGTCATTTGTCATAGGTTCTCTTCGGATTCTTAACAAGCACAAAATTTACCAACTCCAATAATAAGCGAGATCCTCATGGTGAGGATCGAAAATAGATCTGCCTGTACAATATATCTCTGAAAATGCTACTTCTCAATTCCTTCTGACGAATTGCGCCTGTGAACAAAGTCTGAAAAAATGGTTTTACAAACCTATTCAAATCCTTTCATCTACCGTAGGTGCGAAAAGACTTCTCAAAATTAATTAACATTTGAATTACATTTGCAATTTGATGATTCAATAAATATTTCATGCGTGCGCAATAATTTCACCTTAAAGTGGTTTAATCCAAGATGAAATAGTAGCAAGCTTTGTAAAAATTAGAGCACACACAGATTCTATCCTATATTAAGTAACGTCCCCAATCCGACGTTTTATTTTGTTGTGGTGAGTAGCTCAACGAGGTTTATAAGCTGTTAAGCTTCTTGTATCTACAGAAACTTTCGGCGCCATTATCTAACAGAGGCGTAAAGCGTAGAAGAACGCAACTACTTAAGCTTTAGTGGAACAGGGGTTCATCCCGTATAATTAAAACAAAGTTCGTTTGATTCCTTTTAAGTTTAAGGTTTAAAACTTAAGGACGGAGGAGCATTTTCTTTTCGCTTAGGACACCACAATATCTTGACCCGGCCCTACTGGTAAGCGGTAAGTATAAGCTGGTGGTACGTTGAACGTGAAAAATTTATAAAGTCAATATTCGCATAAGTAAAACTAAAATATGCTGAAGCTATATGAAAATTTAAAAGCAATTGAAAATTAAATTAAAACAATGAAAAAAAAAAAATATACACCTAATGTACGTATTAGGTATTGGACAAAACTGGTTTTTAAGAAAAACCAGTTTTGTGCAATGCAAATTCATCCGAAGTAATCAATGTATCCGAAGCAAACTTAGATGATCCAAAACAACGGAACTAGGTTTACCTAATCTAAACTAATTCGCTGTTCCAAATTTGAGACTCGAGAAGAATTCTGTCGCCACTTTAATAAAAGAATATTTATTTAATTAAACTGAAGCTCCGATGAAATTTTGAGTTACTAATTTCTTTTTGTCTGTATTTAAAGAACCCTTACCCTATTTTAATTGAATGTCTTGACTGTCCTTTTAATAATTCTCATTTTCAGAATTTACTTTTTCTTCAGATAAAAATTTCTGTGCACAAATTTGAAACTGCGTATAACGAAAAATAATTAAAGCTTGCGGGAACTTTAGAAACTTACTATGACGGTCGTGCTACCAACTCTATACCACAGAGTATCTGTAGAAACGAATCCTTTTAATACCTAGAGTCGACATTATTTCATTAGTAACATCTAATTATGTCGGGGGAAAACCGATTTCTTTACTGCAGGTATTATCTTTGAATAATATTTATTTGAAAAGTTTTTTTCATAAATTGCTCAGAAATGGAGTTACCTTCCGTCCACGCACTAAACAGACACACCGTACTTCGTTATCGAATGATCATCAAAACATTTAATTATTTACAGTTACTTGAAAATTACTTACAGAGACGCTCTGAAGCAATGGGCGGCAGTAAGAACGTAATATTCGTTTATAATTGTCCCACCACAAATAAATTGAGGTAAGACTTTTTCATTAACTTTTCTAGTGTAACCTAAGAGTGCCATGAAAGGGAACTGCCCCAGACTTGCGTTTACTCCATTTGTTATTTTTTCATCCGCCGTCATTATTCCACATTCTTTCGGTAGCTTCCCCGTTGACTGTGACTCTGTGTGTCGTATGCAATAAATAATAAGTGAGATCGATACTTGGTTGTTTTCTGCGAAATGATTACGTGTACTTACCGCAATTATTATTTATAATGAACAGCACGAAACTAACACGTAAAACGCGAAACATTTTAGAATTATTTTACTTAAGAAGCGATAAGCTAAGTAGTGACCCTTTACGTTTCACTGTAAACTGGCACTTCTCGTTATACGCTCAATCTTATTTGGTGTAAGATATCTTTACCGTTACCGAGCTTAAGTGTCCATAAATATCTGTGTTTAATAATTCTAGGAACATGTAGCCCTCCTTTTCTGTAGCTTACGGTAATAATAATAAACATATAAATTGATTGTTGCGGAATAATATTTCCTTGTATACCAGTTTTTCTAGTTGCATGCGGAAAAAAAATGTCGATTTTTATAAATGTATGCGAAATATATGGGAAAGTTAATTTCATAGAATAACTAATTTAATAGTAAATATTTAATACTGTAAACTATGATATTTAGAATTTGGAAAAGACAATACGATAATTAACATTATTATTATTTGCTTTATTTTATCATTATTATTGAAGGTGATTACTAAGAAATCTTAAGAAACAAAAGTATAAGATATAATATTTTAAATATTTAAACGTTTATCAATGTTATTACAATTTGTCTCGGACTTTTCCTAATTGGATAGATTAATTAATGATCTGTTCGTAGAAGGATTCGATAATCAACGATTTAAAATGATTTTCTGAACCCTCTTATCGCAAATAGATACCCAGAAATTGAATAAATACGATAGTAGGACGGATTAGAAACAATATCGCCTTATTGCGCTAGATAGAGAAATAATTATAATATTCATCTAATAAACGAAAATATACACAGAAATTATAAAATACTTTAATGAAAAAAGAAAGAAAAATCTAATCTTTTATTTGCTTAAATATTCGGCTTTACAGTTTTAAAATTGAAACTTTAAGAATAATGTATATATAGCCCGTCCGAGTCATCTCCGTAATCTCAGAAGTTTTGTGTCTTCGTGAATGGAGATTTTTCAAAACAGTGGCTAAGGTTTAAAATTAGATTAAAATCTACAGATGTCTCTTAAGTTTGTAACCACCCAAAGTTGTATTTTTTTAGTGGAACATGCGATACAGGTATCACAGAATGAACTTACGTTAGTAGTACATATGTCAGAGACTGAGCAGGCTCCAAATTTATAATATTTGTAGAGTAAAGTAAATTTAAATTTCTTACATGGATTACCCTAAAAAAAAAAAAAATTCTTTGGCACTAGAGGGCGCCAAGAAATGTCGAATCGTTTTGAAAGTTGTGGCATTAACTGTGAGGCAACAGCGATAGAAGGTAGAGATAAAAAAATACTTTCGAAATCACGCTGATGACGCCAGGTAGGCAGAAACATGTCCGTGTGTTAGTGTTCTTTTTTTTCTCTCCTTTTGTTGCGTTTGCCGTGAATTTTCCATCAATACCATCAGGAAGCTAAGCTATCTTAGCATTATATTTTTTGGTAATTGTTTCTAGGCATTTTCTGATGTGTTATGGATTACCCTGTTTTTTTTTTATATATATAAAAGAACTTGTTTTAGCAACTAATTTAACGTAGAACTGATCTGTTTTCATAGGCTATAATTACACTTTTAGAGGTAATTTGATTTTTATTAATATTTTAGCAAAAACACCATAGTTTAGTTTGTTGTCTAAACTGTTTATATTATTTATACCTATTTGTTTATTCGTTGTCACAGGGATGCCAATACTACGACTTGATATTTTCGATACCTGGCCTAACAGTTATGAATTAATAACGTAATGTTAGAGTGCTGGATTTCAAACAGTGTGTATTGTGTGTGTTTTTGCAAAAATGTATTGAAAACATAAATTACTGAAAATAATTAGAGACACACAAAATAAATTTATATATAAAAATTTTTTACAACAATTTATCAAAATGCCAGAATTCGAATATTAGTCGAAATTAATCTAAATTCTGCATTTTTTTCTAATATTTTATGCAAATTGAAATTAAATAATAAAAATTCACCGAACTGAAAGCGTAAATGACTGTTTGATTTAATTTCAGGTTCTGTAATTTATAATATTTTTTTGTAATTTGTAATATTATGTCCGGTTTCGTTTGCGTGTTGTGCTGTGCTTGACGATTCTATACTACCGTATCTGCCTAACGTGCTCATTGCATCGGGTGCCTATCGCTCTTATCTTTTGACCAATATAGGCTTTGTCACAGTCACCACATGCAATTTTATAAATTCTCGACCTTTCTTTCATATCCGGTTTATCTTTTAGACTATCATTGTTGACGTTATACCGGTTTACTATTGATTTCTACTGTGTTGTAAACATCTTCAATAAAAGGATGGCGAAGTAACGTACATTAGACAATAAAAGGTGAACAGTTAAGAAAATGTATGACTTTTATCAGCTACAAAATATAACTATAAAATTCTATCCATTCAGTAGGAAACGGTCATGTACTTTAAAACCATCTTCGATTTTTTTTATCTGAAAATGCATTTTTCGACGAAATTAATATTATTTATTTCGTTACAATTAGTTTACAAAAAACTTAAAATACCTTATTACTATGAATATGTATACAGAAAAAGTAATTAAATTACGTAGACAATAGACATTATCACATAATGAGTATGAAGGAGGATGATAATTCTACAATTACTGTCTACGACTTAATATTATCGAGGATCCATCCTACATACTTGTCGACTCTTGTGTATAGCGTTGGGAATTGTTCGAAACCGCATATTTTAGGTCCTGACGAAACGATACCGTATTGAAGGGTCCTAAACCGACTATCTTTCGTGTAGTCGGCCATTAGAGGACCGCCGCTATCGCCGGTACATGAGTCCTGTTCGTCTTTACCACCAGCACACATTTGCTTGCTCGTTAAAGCTGCTACAGCAGCATATTTGGGTGCACATACTGAGTTGTTTACTTTTGGAACTCTTACTTTAAGTAAAATAGAACTGTGGAGACCTAACAAAGTAATACATACGTAATTAGCACAACATATAGTATCTTCTACCCGTAAAAAAAAGGACTAGTGACGAAATTTCCATAAAACATATAAATTAGCATCTCTACCAAACAGAAGTCTATTTTTCAAGTGAAGGAAATTAATTTGGGACGATTTTCAAGTGATTGATTTACTAATACATATTTAATAATTATCATTTCTTTGATTCTTTTTCAGAATATGCATTTACTTAAATTTATATTCGAATTAATGAGCAAGAAATGTCGTTGCATTGCATTTTGTACAATCTCTTTCAATTATTTATGAACCAAAACCATATCCTCACGCAGCAGTATCAATACCTTCCACATGGAACAAGCTAATATCTAACTTCACCACTATTGGTGTTGGAAGTAAGTTTTACAATAAAAAAGTTGTAATATATGAATTAAATTAAAGAAATGGGACGTTGTTCATCTAAAACGCAGATTTTTTTGGAGCTTCTAAACAATTTAAATCTGAACTCTTGCGTTGATTCTGGCTATTCCGTCGTTTAATCTTTCCGGCCCGGAAAGGTACAATGCTTGCGTGCTAGCTTGAGTGTACGCAAAAAATACACTAACAACTTCGAATTAAAATTTTGAAATTTACAAACCGAAGCGAATATAATGTGTACATAGAAACTAACTTACTATTTTCTGTAGCACCCCAGCCTATAACTGTAAAGTTCTTAAAATCAAATGTCTGTTCGTCTACTGTGATTGGTAAGCATATGGGACTTACGGAATCTGAAAAAAAATATACATACCATTATTTTCTCGTAAAATGCAATGTAATCCTAAGAACAATATTTTAAACCCGTTTTGTAATAAAATGTTGCGCATTTAATACAGAAAGGTCATATATGTATAGCTGGACAGTGCGGTATGTCTAAAATATTTCTCTTAGTTTTAAAATGCTGATACATTTTAATTTTGTGACCTGCATTTAAGGTGCAGCAGTAAAGTAAATTGCATTTAAGTAAATCCTGGAGGTGGTTGCTATTTGCTTCCTAATTTTAAATGTGTAACATTATGATCTTTATCACCGTGTTTCTTTCAACATGGCAATTCACGTTTGTTAAAGTTAGTCAATTAGAATAGCCTTGGAGTTGAAGTCCTGTGAAAAGGACACGGTGACCGAAAGCGTTAAAGGATAATTTACATTTATATACATCAATTCATGTTTTTCATAAAGACAATAGCTCACAATTTTACTTTCTAGTTCGTTTTTGAATTTGCCTTTTATCTTGTATAAATTATTGGTCGCTTTTTAGTTTGCATGTAGTGACATTAAGTCAAATTTTCTTCACAAACATAAAAAAACCTTCCAAAATAATCAACGAATAATCAACGTCGTGCAAATGGCAGGCCAAAAGAAAGTAAAAATTCTAAACAGACTAAGATATTCTTAACAAAAAACAGTATCCAGTTCAACTGTTTTTTAGTCATAATCGCGTTCGACATATCGAATTAATTAAGAAATTACTATTTTAATCTTGGAAGCGAAATTTTGTTGCTCGGTGTAATAAATACTTTTCGAAATTATATACAATTACTTAATTTCTAGGAAAAATTACGAAGAAAGTAGTGACGCACAGGTTTATGATGCTTTGCATACGGCGAAATTGCTTTGTGCGTGCATTTGCTGCCCGTGGGCAAGTAGACTAACTGGATTAAATTAAAGAACGTTCCTGTTTGTACGTTTACTGTATCCAACAATGTATATAAATTCTGTTTGTAGACTTGTTTTTTATAATGTGTTGTTAATGCATTAAGAAGACTTTGTTCCACATGAATTGAATTAAATCTTATTTAAAAATATTTAAAATTGTACAAGATGCTCTGTCAAAAATTTAATTTTTGCAATTCCTCGGAAACAAAAGATTGAGGAAAAGAAGTAACAAATTCTGTAATTTAATCAATACGGTGTAGCTCCAGTAATAATAATAATAATCACAATTTTCGACATTTTCAATTAGTATATAAAGTATTTCACTTGGTATATGATTTTGATTACAACAGAAGTTTGTAAACACTAGGTATCGGAGCACTGGGTTATATGGCCGAGGAACATTTTTATTTAAAACTAAACTTGAACCGTGTCATTCGCCCACAATCATATGGGGCTTCTTCGGGAGAGGGAAAGGTGGTAGGCAACAGTTCGCACGGTAGCAACGTGTAAACCACGCCAGAGGCGAAACTAACTGAGCAGGAAGCAGTTGATCACACTAACTCGGAAATGCTTCACATGTTACCATGAGTTGCTGTGATCAATTGTTTCCCGCTCAGTTAGTTTCGCCTCTGGTGTGGTTTACACGAATTATCGTGCTAACTGTTGCCTACCACCTTTCCTTCTCCCGAAGAAGACCCATATGATTGTGGGCGAAACGTCGAGTTTTCATGCAACAAAAAATGGCATGATATGATCCAAACCCGAAACACGTTTAGTTTTAACTGACTCTGGCCGTGGAAGCCTACGTTTTTATTTCGAACATTTTTATTTATACAGAACATGCAAAACAAACATTGACAAAAAGAATTTAAATTCAAAATAATTTCGATGCTTTATGTGAATGCATAAACCGAGCGATATTTATTATCTCCTGCACTCCGAACGTTAGCCTGCGCAATAATTTCCCTTACTCGCCAGGAAGAATTGGACGGACTATATATATGAGTATACTATATTTTTAATCCTGTAACAGGAACTGGTATTGTGAAATATATGAGTAACGCACGAAGTAATGTGATATATAGGGTGTGAACAAATAGTCGTAATTTGAATATTAGCATTTGTAATTGGCTACATAACTTGTTTACCAATAGCAGGCATTATTCTACATAAGTCTTATTAATATTTCGCTTGCCATTTTAAGAAAAACAAATTTCAATGACATTTTATAGTGAATTGGTGTTTTAATGTCGGTACTTTATACAAGTTTGTCTTTGAAACGTATTAGCACCTGCATATATATGTGTACATATTTACTAACCAGTTATCTGTGCAGATTTTCTTAACCGTATGAGGGCGATGTCATTCTTATACGTGCGCGAATCATATTCTGGGTGAACAATAGCATCATCATTTGAAACATCAAAATCCTGAGGAGGGTCGGCACAGATAGTACCAAATCCTGAATCCTCGCAGTCAGGATTCGTTTTGAAGTTGTGTTCACCTAATCGAACCTTGTTTCTGAAAATAGTAATAATAATAATATATAATTTTGTGTATATAGGGTACAATGACAATAATAAAAATTATATAAAAAAGGTTAAAAACAATAAAAAATGTCGCAAACCACAACGGATAAATAAATAATTGACAAAGAGGACACATATAAATTTAAATCTCTAGAAACTCCCGGACATCATAAAACTTCCACTCCAGAAGCATTGCATTTAAAGCGTTTATAAGGTAACGCTTAGTTCTTCAGACGCTGTTGTATAATTTTAATCCCCAGTAGTCAATTGCTTCTTGGGAACACGTCAGTCTGTGATACAGCACTCTAATTTCATTTCCTCATTTGGTTGGTAACCATGAAAGTTTTTACTTAAGTGAAATGCTTCCTTGTTCTGGTGAGCATAAGTGTTTTTCTTTTAAAATATGTTCTGCAGCTATATCTAAATTCTAGGTTGCACAGAAGTCTGATGGCCTTCCTGTTTGAAATTGTTTGTATTCTCGGTGGGTCCACAGAAATTCCCCAGAAGAGATATTAAGGAGTGGAAGTTAGCGAAGTATGCTGCCCTCTCTGCATTATGTGTGGTCTCTACAGCAAAACAGCTTGCTAGCTGGACCTTCGACATGCCGAGACCAAGTTAGACGCGTCGATTTTTAACAAATTTCGTTTAAATCGATGTGTCACAGTAAGAGCGAGTAAGTATCATCTGCTTATATACGTATCTCAACCCAATCAGCATGCGTGTTGCCGGCTATGTGATAACACGACGCTTTTAATTCTCTCTTAGTTATTTATAAATCAGTAATAAATACATAAGTCAGATGTACACAATTATTATAGCATAAACAAACGCCTTTCTTTAATATTAGAGGCTGGGCCGGTCCTATATATTCAGCCGCTGCTGGGTAGAGTTTTAGTCCTGTCTTTTTTTCTCGGCCAGTTAGAAAATGGACTCTTCCATACTTCATTTGAGCAGCGCTAGATAAAAGTTTACCCGCGATCCTTTCTTATTAGGCTCTATAAGTTGGTCATCCTTTGACTCGTATTTCAAGCTTTTTTTAAATTGAATTTAAGGAAAATCTGGTTGTACTTCAATTTTCTGTCCTAGAGCAGCATTTTACAAAAAAACTGACTTAGCGTGCAGTAGCAGCATTAAAGACGTACCATAAGAATAAGGACGAAACGTCGGCAGAAGTTATGACAACGACGCGGTTCCAAATGACGAGCGAGCAATAAATTTAGAAGAAAATATTTGTTTCTTTAAGGATCTGGCCATATCACTTCTTAGTTTCGGATATTTTGTAAAATCTTTACTTATTTGGGTGACAATAAATTTTATGCTTCTGCACAAGAGCTTGAGGGCGTGAACTCTACTTTCTCACCATATGGCTCCTAATTTGACCGCTAGCGCGCGGTGCACGCTATTGCATATACCTTTAGAACCGGTCCCGATTAGAGAAACGGTTATAGATAAAATTGTTTGTTTTTAGGTTCATATTGTACAATTGATTTATTTTAAGAAAATATTGGGACGCATTGTAAATCCGTTAGTAAGTTTTATGGAAACTTGGAAGAATTAAGTAGAAATAATTTCACTAGTTAATACTTACAATTGAAGCATATTGTTAGTCCTAATGCAATGGGCTGCTGTTAAGATGTATCGATTACTGAGAAGTGTGCCTCCACAACCCCAGCGGGCCTCTGTAATTAATTTAAAGAAGAAAGTTAGCATTATAGGTGCAGTTTGTGATTACTTATTAATTAATTGTTGTCATTCTGTGTTTATTGTCTATTTTGATTTTGCCTATTTATAAGGGATATTATTACTGCATAGGGTTATTTCCAGTTAACGCTTAAAAATCTCGATTAAATTTACAATCAAGGAACGACACTCGTTTTGAATTATGCTAATTATGTTTCCCCGTTATTGAAACTGTTGTTGTTTAATGTGATCGAGGTCACTGTTCTTCCCATCATGCGAAAAAAAGACAGAATTATTTTGATTAATGATGACTAATATGACTAAGCAAAGTAAGGAAACACTTACCGCCTTTATGTTGTAAAGCTACAGCCCATGGGAACTCAAACAAGCTTGTTTCATTGCCGTTAATTATTTTCTGTATAGTAATACTGGAACCGCAATTTGTTGGCAATAGCTTATAATTAGAATGCTGAGAATGATCTACCACTGTATTTGATGCTATCACATCGGGTACTTTAAAAGGACAACACACCTGCTGATTTTCCAGGTTACATATGAATTTTCTTATTATACTGTTAGACTGATCGTAAGATAGACTATTTCCCTTTAAAAATTTGAACAAAGCTGTACAGTTTCTGATGTTGATGCATGTACCTTCACCACCTTCACGAGTTGAACATAGGTTCATTGCCCATGCTGAAAAAAGAAATATTTAATGTTTCATCACATAAAAAATCGCATAATTAAATTTAACCGACGGAATAAAAAGAAGAAGAATTTAAGAACTTGTATTCGATTTTTTATAAATGTTTACATCTTATATCTTCTTGACTTTGTCCATAAATATTACGAACATAAGGTTTGTTATTGCCTTTTTTTTTCTTTTTTTCTGTGGATCTAGAAAACCCATGCAAGCGTTGTTGATTTTAAAGTTATATTAATTTTGTTTCGTTCAAATCAATTAATCAAGGCGCTAGTTAAGTTATTAATGTTTTTATTTTATACCATTCATTTCCATCAAAATAAATCGTTCTATTTTTATGCGAAAGGCTAAATCCTTCTGCTTCTTTAGGCTGTTGTGTTTTACTTAATATTTGGGAGAAAAAATGTAAATTTTTGGTTTTATTTGAAGCCAACTATGTGGAAAGTAAATGTATTTGCAGCATTCTCCCGATTTTCCAGGAGTTCCGATTTTCGCCAATTTCTTCTGATCTACTGATTTTTAATATATAACTCCCGATTGAGGAACTTTTCGAACGTTACTCTAGAATGACACTCCCTAGATATTTTTTAAAAATATTTTACAAACAAGTGACAGGCGAATTTTCATTGCTGCATTATTGTTTGATAATGAGAAATTTAGTTTCCATCAACAAAAATGGTAATCAGTCTACTTAGTAAAAAACCTATCGTTTGAATTTACATTTATTTTGCACAAGTTGTTGGTCAATCGTTTTAGCGTTAAAAACCTTTTTTTTGAGGTGTTTAATCACCTATTAAAAAAATTAACAACTAATATCTCTCTTATTATGCAACTTTTGTTAAGATATTTTTACGTTAATGATCTTATTTTAAGATGCTTAATCATCTCTTGAAAATAAAATAATAAAACCGTAAACAGCTGTATATCTATGAATTAAAATTTGCCCGGGTGTCTTATGTAAAAATTCCCAGTATTTCATATTCGCGGAAGACGATAAATGTTATCATGTGGCAATTCGACTAAATTTCTAATTGGTCAACTAATAGTAAATATTATATATTTATCTGTGATTGGATACATTTATCTGTGATTGGACAAATCGGAAAGTATATCTGATTTGTTATATGTTTTCGTGCGCTTTATTAAATCAAATAAATAAAATTAAAAAATCAGTGGTTCTTGGCAATATGAAAAAGTTCTTTTTCTGTGTGTATCTTTTCTTTTATTGTTAAAAAGCATCCCCTTAATTAACTTCAAAAGACAATATCTCCTGTTTTCCGCCTATTTCTCCTAATATTTTCCTCGGATTTTAGCCTAACACTGATTTCAATTTATAGACAACACACTTTACTTCAATGAACAACTATTTATTCCAGGTTATTTTTTTTGATAGTTAATAGAATAAAAAAATCTTCAAAATCAACATTCGTTTAAAACATGTTTAAAGGCGATTTGTTTTGAATAATAAATGTTGCCTCTGTTGTTATCGGTAAGTATAGGTGGCTTAGACAACCAAGAACTGGTCACAGCTAAGATAAGCTGCCGATAAAAACAAAACTAAAAATAACTTGATGTGCATAAAGAATATAAAACTGTTTGAACAATTTACTTATGGAAATGTTTGCTTCTGCAAACGACCTTATTTACACTACTTCTTTATTATTTTGTACTTTTTTTATGAATTGATTGATCTTATTGCCATAAAATGTTTAGATGTAATTTAAAAGGGAATAAGGCGCAATTTACAGAATCAACAAGCGAATGCGATACTTACCTCTATCAAAACCTAGTCTCGCACCTGCAGCACTACAAACTAGAATGCAAACTGTAGCTACCAACGAAATACGCGCGAACTCCATGGCAATTTCTACTCAATTGTCTGTCAGTGGTGCAAGGTCTCGATTTTAAATTGATATCTCAAGTATGAACAGAAGTACGCGCGGTTTGTATAATATACTTGATTCGCCCGAGGCAACATTTTCATTTATTTGTTTTTGGAGCTGGTATCGTACTGATGCATTAAACCGCACACATACGTAGATGTACCTCGAAACTACACGGCACAAAGTATATGGTGACGCCAACACCTTTCTAGGATTCTCTTTGTCATATTAATTTCCGTCTTTGTGTGGAAATTCGCAATTAATATAGCATTTGTAGCTTCACTAACTATAACCCACAAAGGGAATTACAAAACTGAAAATAGTTCAGAAAAGATACCATTAACTGGAATTGAATAATTTTACGGTGAGATGATATAACATGCTAATTTGTCATAATTTTACGAAATATACAGATTAAAGATTCGGTAATATGTTGTTATCAATAATTTATGATTGGGAAACTATTTAATAGAAGGAAAGCATTTTTATGGAGCGATGTCCTATACAACTGTCATGATCGGCGCTATTTTGCAAGGCTTTGTGCAAAATAGAGCCAAACTAAGGTATTTATTTCATGTTTTAATTTGCATACGTTCACATAAGTATATAATATAGTATAATATAGTTTCTTCCATATGCATATAATGAGAAAAGTGTTACTAGCCCCAATTAAATGTTTAATAACCACAAGTAAAAAGTTTATCCAAACAGAAGACGGATAAACTGTTTATTTAGTACGAAATGGCTTAAACTGTATTTGTGGGATAAATAAACTAGTTAATGAATAGCGGTTTTCAGACTTATTCGGTCCACCACCTTCTTGCTGAACCGAACACCCCCAATCTTTGTCCCCATCATCAGAGGTACTCCGGGTGTTAGTCTATTTTCAATGTACCTAATCCCTAGAACGCTTTTGGGTAGGTTTTTTTGCTGATTCGATTTCGGGAATATTTGTACTAATACAGGTAGTGAAGAGTGATAAGCGAGCTTCTGAGAATATAAGAATAACTTTCAGCGATCTAATTCAATTTGATCGTAGTTCTCTCTATTACATTTCGACCGGTAACTTTCAAAAACTTCCATCGGTTTTATATTGCCCATAAGAAGATCTTATATAAGAATAGTTTCAAATATGTTTCATATGTAACTAAATCCACTAACACAGTTCTATCATGCAAACAAAAGTAATAAGTAACAAGTAAATATGTATGAAATTAAGACCATTGCCGGGTTGGTGACGGGACACTGAAGCGGTTAGACTGGTAGACGAATAAAAACAAATAAAAAAAAGCGTAAGGCTTTGGCAGTTCACTGCCTCTTTGCCGTCCTCCAAAATGACCAACGACCCCTTGAAAATTCGAACTACCCCCCAGAGGGTGCTGCCGCTCATTTTAAGAAACGCTGACTTACTTTTTTTGGTTTTTTTACTTATGCGTGGAAACGAATATATTGTAGCCGAGTTGGTTTTCGTTTTTAGTAAAACACACTTTTTCTTACAAAACTAGTTCTTTATTATTTTTATCAATCCGTTACCTCCTCTCTTCATACCGCCGTCTTACCAACCTCACACGGTCGGTAAGTTAGGAAAACATATCAATACATTTATGCGGTGAATTTAAAATTATTCACCACAATATATTAACGTTTATTAATGCAATTCGATATATTTATAAATAAATATTCTTTTACATAATTTTTATGGGACGAACAAGCTTTTGCTTAAGAGCATGCTTTACCAGGTTGTGGTGTAGAGTATCTTTGATAAATTTGATAGATTTATATTAATTCAATTTGTCGTCACGCGTCTATAAAAGCTATGCGTACGACTCATGAAGAAATCCATTTTTAATTGTACAAATAGCTATTTCTGCTCTCGTAGTCGAATAGCTATTCTACTATCTGCATTATACTGTACTAATTAGCATTTACAAGGAATAAAAGTTTCTGTTTTAATTATTGTCTGTTTGTCTTAATGGCTCAGTTAATTTATTTATTTAGATAAAAATATCAAAATTAATTTAAGTTTTCAATTTTGTGGGCCCTGTTCAAGTTTAAACAACTAAACGTTTTATTTAACGTTTCTTCTCAGATGTGGCACTTTTTTAGCATGATTCTTTACAGCAGTGAATATGGTGCACGTTATTTTTAATTGCCTACGGAGATAAACAGTTACTTGAACCTAGATAGCAATCAATAATCTACAATAATATATAAGTGATAATAATTTGCCTTCTTCAGAAAGCTACATGTATGGACACGATATTGAAATACTAACTAATGTGATGTTTTGAATAACTATCATTATTTTTATAATTTTATAGATAATCACTTGCAGCGTTATTTCCTTACGATAATTAATATAATTTATATTTCCTTGAAAACATATCGCTACTGCAAGCGTTTTAATAGCGTTGTGTAGACGTCAATTTTAATTGAAAGAAATCATTATCTACCGCAAGCCTCTTATACTTCTCTAGAAGAGCGTTAAGCTAAATAAATCACATATATATTTTCTTCTTTTTAACCTGTATTTACCAAATATTTAAGATTGTCATTCTTTGGGGTATGCCGGTTGTGTTGTTTGTATAAAACTCTTATCTCATTTCGGAATTTGCACTTACATCACATATTGGTTGGTATTTTATAATAACAACTTTATCTTTGGGAGCTTGAATTAAAAAAATTATATCACATCCTTTTTCACAGCGTTTTTTAAAAAAGAACGCGTAGGATTTTCCTCCGAGGCTGTTTTCGTTTACAAGACGAACAAGCATAATAAATTTGGGAAATTTTACAAACTATTTTTAAACGAAGAATACCCACGCGGAATATTTAATTTATTTAACAACTTTTTCGTTGGGTATGCCGATTTTGAAATAAAACTAAACTAATTTTATTTTGTTACTTTTCAAAATCTCCTGTATTATTCTTTTATCGAACATATTGTGGCTCTTTATCTGTTTTATGGAAAATCATCGAATTTACTGAACATCTTAAAGGATGCGCCCTTCTTTCCTCTATGCTACCCATGATACAAATTTGCAAAAAACATGCGAGAGAAAATTATATTTGGATGTCTCCACTGAGTAACTTCTACACATAAGAATTGAAGAACTGGCAACGTAACAAGTCAAACAAGGTGATTGAAATACTTGATGAAGGTGAAATTTTTTCAAATGCTCTTTTAAAGGCTATGACCTCGTTAAATGCGGAAAACGGTTTTAGAAAAAGAGGCATTTATCCACATACATTTTTAGAGGTTGATTTTGCTTCGGCGGAACTAACAGAACGAACAATATCCATTAACACACCCCAACTGAAGCGTCTTCATCCAATACGAATGATCGTGACTTCGCTATTGGAACGAAGTGCACTATTTTGTTGTTCCATGATATGTTCCAGAGGCAGCGCCAGCTGGATCACGGATTCTGCTTACAACAAGTTCGAAAAATTTCATATCTCCTATGAAATGGGAGCAATAGGTTTTTTAGCTTCTAACAAGACAAAACTTAATTTTTCAATTTATATTGATGGAAGAAATATTTACTTTTCAAAGCTATCAGCGATTGTCATATGTGCCAAAGCTCTAAAATGTTCAATACAGCGCATACATTAATTATTTGTATTTATAGTCGACGAAATTTTGTTTCCATTTATTGAATTTGCTCCAAAGTATGCAACTATGTCTGCTGATGGGTTTGAATAGTAGAGATTCGGTGGAATTTATATTGCAACCCTATAAATTTCTAGCATAGATATATGATGGCTTTATATTTTGTTTACAATCATTAGGCATGAATTCGAAAAAGGAAACGCTAAATACTGCCTCTTAAATATAAGACAGTTTTGTATCAGAAAGCATTTATACTGTGCAAGATGTTTCTTATTTAAGAATAAATTAACACACTACCTGTAAACATTAAATCTGTATTTATTTAAATATAAACTGTCAAGAAATAAACAAACTCGTTAAATTTCCGAAGTTTGAATGAGTACACAGTGTATGACGTATCCTCTGAGAAATTAAAACCATTTATTGTTTAGAAATACCATATTTATAGTTTATTGGAATCGTATACCGATGCGTATGTGTTAATAAATATATATATACAATGGGGATATACCGGATGCGGCAACCATCTGTACGCGGTAAATTACTCGTTTAATGGCAAAATGTTTGGAATAAAAATTCCTAAAATGAAGCAATCTATGGTCGAAAATTAATTTGAAGTATATAGGGCGTTCAGTTTCTCTGGTACGTTGATTAAGTTTGCTATTACATTAAATATTACATATATTTAATAGATTGTTCAAAGTTATCGGGGCACTATTGCTAACTTAGTATGGTAGTTACGACGTTGATCAAATTACCGAAGATGTAGTAATTTTTTCCTCTGATTACAGTGGTATTGAGAAAAAAACAATTGCACGACGTATTTCAGCGCTAACTGGAATTGTTTATATTTTTTAAATTGAACATCCTATATATTTCATAACTATTCCTTATATAGGAAAAAAAGGAGATTACGTAAAAAAATCGATGGAGAGAAGATATCGTTACAGTACTACAGCACTGAAGTGAAACAAAAGAGATAACATTTATTAAATTTGTGAAATGTAACAATACTTTCTACGGTTCCTTTATTGGGTTCTGCAATCGCCACAAGAAGAAATCTTTGGGTTAGAGGTCGGCCAATCAGCAAGTCCAAGGGTTCCAATCCATCTATCATCACATATTTTAGTTAAAACTCCTACGGTTTGCAAGGAATTATGCACACGGGCTCCGTCCTGGTGAACATGCCTTCTCCTCCAGTTGCTACACCAAATATTTAAACTAAATCGATGCTGTGAACTACATGGTTGTGGAGTAAGGGGGTTTACGATGCTTCAATCATGTATAGTTCTCAAGTTACACATACTGCCCTAGTAGCATAATTGGTTAGCTGATTGGTGGCCTTCAGTTGGTACACCATCGTACGGTCGTCCGGTAGAATGTCAGTAAGGTGTACAAAACCATGATATTTTTCTAATGTTATTTATCGATTGGTTCTAGGTCAGCAAAATCAGGTAAGCGTTGGTTGACAATGGGGGAATGATAATCAAACTGCGCTTGACAGTAAACACTTGAGTGGTACAAGCAAGTCGATGTTAAGCCAATTTTCAAGGAGTGTTCGTTAAAGATCGGTGCACGACAAAAGTAGATAATTCGCCCAAAGATTAGGGAAGTGTGTGAGGACCTATGTTCGGCCAAAAGTGTAAAATGTTTACACTTTCACGTAATTCACGTCGAGCCAAACGAACCATGCTTGGAAGTCAGCAGTCTGTGCTACTAAGAAGTTCGTTTCATCACACCATAGAGCACAGTAATAATTACTGTCAGTTATAAAACTTTTTAGAAAGAACTCACAGAAGGTCATCCGCTGTTCCAAATCTGTTGGTATTAGCATTTCCATAGGTCTGCGTTTAAAAGATACTTATTTGTGTTTTCTTTGGAATCGCATGAGTAGTGTTTGTACTAATAATCTCTGCATTATTTGAAACTAGGGGCATCTTTTTCGTGGTAGAACGTTCCGCTTCTATATTTATGATTACGCTTTTATGAGATCGCTTAGCTATAGGATGTTCTCGGTCCCGGGAAATTTTTGGAAGAGCTATAGAAAGTATGATCTATCAGGAAATGCCTCGGTCTTTTCCAAATTTTATTGCATGCCTCAAGCATGTCAACACAAAAGTAAAAAAAAGGGTCAACAAACCAGAGACAAAAAGCAATTACTCCCACTAATAAATTCTCTAATTGATCGCAATGTCGAACAAGATTTACAAAGGGTGAAAGAAAGTAATGCGCGCTTGCTTGCTTTGATTCATATTTTAAATTTTTCATCTTAAATTCCTTTTCTCTCTCATTGTTGGGGCGTTACAATGTTGCTCTATATCGATTTATGAAGACAAGGTGTATTTATTCTATTCAATTGTTGAAATTTTAGCGTATCTCTTTTGATTTCTTTTTGGAGCTACAGTATTGTGAGAATAAACTTAAATAACATACCGGAGAAACCAAACGCCTTCTGTACAATATAATCTTCGGTTATAGGTGAGTTGATTTATAAAAATGTTTATTGCAAACACTAAATGAATAGATAAGCTGTAATTCACGGCGTACAGAAAGTTGCCGTACCTAGTATAATCCTGAATTACCATTATAGCTTCAGATATAATAAACGTTTCTTGTGCTTCATGAATAAAGAAGCTCTGGGGCTTAGTTTTCTTATACAAACGTATATTTAACGTCGTATCGATTGTTCTGAAGATATGGGGGCGTATGACTACCTAACCTTTAATGAATGTTCTGAGATATAAATTTGAATATTTGTTCACAACAAAATTATACAGAACACCTACGTTTCTAATATAATTAATATCTTTAGGCTTCTATAGTATGATACAAATTACAAAATAGGGATTAATATGTTCAAAGTTTTCACCGATGGAAGCCATATAGAGGGATATCAAAACTAATAATACAACGGAATGTACAGTTTTACTACAAAAAATTAAATTATATTATACACAAAAATTTAATCACAATCATACATATACAGTACGAACTAAAGTTAGAGAGCGTCAAGTAAACAGTAACGAGTCCAATAAAAAATATAGGTAACGTTGTTTGTTAAGATTGCTTGTGAGCGTAAGCTGCATAAAATAATCGATATTTGTCTCATCTATGTGTAAAAGAGCTCTCATCAACTATCATAGGATGTACTGTACAGTAATGGAAGCTATTTGTCACACAGTAAGGTAGATTTGGCAGTCTTATGTAATTACGGTTTTATATTATCTAAAATCCATTTTGTATATTTATCAACATATGTATACACAGCCGGAAAAGTTTCTTTACCACATGCCCTTAGGCCATACGAAACTATGCCATGTTGTATGGTTTTCACGCGTTGTGTTGCATGGTCAAACGTCAAGGGCCCACCGCTATCACCCGCGCAGGAGTCCTGCTCCTTTTCACCTCCGGCGCACAGTTGGTCGGCAGTTAATTGCGCTATAGATGCATATTTCGCTGCGCATTCTGTATTATTTACTATTGGAACGAACACCTTCAGTAAAACCTGACTAGGAAAACCTAACAAAAACGTATAAGCAAAGTAGAAAAAAATAAATTTTAAACAAAATATAACCACAATTCTCCTCTTACCTATTTCTGTTCTGCCCCATCCTATAACAGTCAATCTCTTACCGATTTTCTTTTCATTTGCCGTAAGTGGTAAGCATACTGGGCCAACAGAATCTGTGTAACAAAAATGTATACGTGTGATTATATTAACATGTAATGGCAGAAATATTGGGGTGGTGCAATGGTTTTTTCGTCTTTTGTGTTAAACATTTAGTTTAACGGTATGAAAAATAAAATGATCTTCTCTGCCATTATTCAGTAAGGTTTTCTATTTCATTCCGCTGGTTTAGAGGCGAAGAACTCGCGGCATTCTTCTTCTTCTTTGTAACATTGGCAAAAATACTCTCAACTAGAAAACAACATCACCTCCTGTAAATTGGCCCCTGGTTAACCACTGATTTGATTTGCCTGGATTACGAAGGTAGATTAATTTTTCGTCATGCGTCACCAATTCTTGGCGAAGCACCTCTTAGTCAGCGATACAAGATCAGGAACGTCGTTCCTCTCGCAGATCTATTGTCCATTCCTGAATTTTTATACCAGTTTTGTGCAGTCCGATCTGAGGTACATTTTGATCTTAACCTCCACGAAGTATACAAGAGGTATCAGCAGCGCTTCTGCTTAATTTCCAGTAAATGTTTCAATAAATTCTCAAGATAACTTAGTTACACATACTTACAACATATACCATTAATAATGCCAACTACTTTACGTTTATTTTTGACAGTTTTATAAATCCAAAATCTACTAATCCATAAGACAAAAAAACTATTACTAATACTTACATGAACTTAGATTTGCCGGTTGCCTTAGCCGTATAAGGGCTATATCATTTTGAAGTGTTGTGACGCTATATCCTGGATGTACGATTGCATCATCTTTTGAAACCTCGAAATCTTGCGGCGGATCTGCACACTGGGTTACTGGCACGGTCTCACAATCAGGGTCTGTGTCGAAGTTGTGTTCACCAAGACGAACAGTAGTTCTAAAAGTAGATAACTGAATTGAAATATCTTTACCTATTTAATTTAAAGAAACCAATAGATGAAAGTTATTTTTACAATTACAGATATTTCTTCAGATAGAAGATAATATCCTCCAAAGCACCTATTTGAAAATTTATTCTTTTGCTGTATAAAAAATGTTAATATCAATGCAGTAGATCGTTTATTCATGTCCGATTTTACAAGAAAAAAAGCTCCATCAGACGAAATTGTTTTCGGTCAAAAATGCTTTTAACATATTCACGACAAGATTGGACTAAGCATCCAAATGTATGGATGCAGGTAACTCTTCTGGAACTTGTGACATAATCCTATTACTTATTACCTTATGAATGGAGATGTTTTAAACAAGGTATAGTCGTAAACCGTACTAGCAAAAATTCAATTAAACTACTTTTATTTTAAACTCAAACTTACAATTTATTTTGGCTCCTGATACAATGAGCGGCTGTCAGTACGTAACGGTCGCTAATAAGGGAACCTCCACAACTCCAAGGATTTACTTCTGCAATTATTTAAATGATGTAACATAGATTAATAAGTTTATAATATTATATGCAATATCTACACAAGATCATTCAGAACGATTGCCTATTAGACATATATCAGCTCTCTTTTAAATAAAACCGTCTATATAGTCTAAATTTTTGCAACTTACTAAATGTAAGTTAAATGATTTAACATTTCGTGGGTCTAGAAGATACCAACTTCGAAAACTAAAAAAATATTTTTTACTGGAAATGTTGACGGATGCAAACTTCATTCATGGGTACCTCTTTCCTGTGCGTCATAAAGAACCTCGAGATAGAAATACGGGGCTCAACCATAACTATATTCAGTGATAGTAAGGCAGTTCTAAAGGCTATCAAAGCCTATTCATACGAATCTGGTCTGATTCACGAATGTATACACAATCTAAGGCTATTGGGACACAAAAACCACGTTACTTTGCGGTGGGTCCCAAGCCATTAAGGGATCGAAGGTAACAAAAAGGCAAACAAGCTGGACAAAGAACCAGCGAATATGATCTTCTGTGCCCTGAAGAGAGCCACATAAAACAAGTAATTAAAACATGGGAGGACAATCAAAAGACCTCATACTGGGAAAATGTCCCAGGACAAAAATAGGCGAAAGCGCTCGGCTAAGACAGCAAAGATAATGCTATCGTTCAGCAAAGGGGACCTTAGATTACTGGCGGAATTTCTGACAGGTCATGCAGCCCTAAAATATCATCTGTTCAACCTAGGAAAAGCGGTAGATTAAATCTGTCGTCTATGCGAAGCCTGCAGAACACATTCTATGCAAAATTCAGTAAACCATTTCTGTCGTCTACTGAAATGAAGGATGGAGCTCCTAGAATAATGTTAAGGTTTATTAAGAGTCTTCGCTTACTCTAACACGTATAAGGTCATTTTGTTACAATAGTTGCAGTGACTAGAGGCATTTTTGCCATAGCCTATTGATACTAATACTAATACCTCTTTGGGGATATTAACTACAAAACAGTTCTAAGGTTCCCATGATTGACGTAAAAGGCTATTTATGATAATAAATAAATTTAAGACAAGCTTAAAGGTCATATACCCCGTAGGGGTGCCACCACACTTCAATCCAGTCCTAACAGCGACTGATTTAATACGTAAAATAAAAAAAATACTTTCGTTACTTTCGGAAACAGGCCTAATTGGCAGTTGCGACAACCTGAAAGCGTAATGGTATTCACTTATGTACAGTTGGACTGCAATTCGGAACTGTAGATCAGTTAAAATGCTATATATACGCAGGCCGTGGGGCCGTACAGTCGAACGAAACGGTGTTTTCTTGGTCAAAAATTACTTTTCTGTTACTTTTAAGTTATATGAGTGTTGGTATCATTTTAAAATGAAGACCAGAGTATAAAGGATTAATTTTTTTCTTGTACACGACAACAAAACGAGTTCGAATGACGTATGTATAACCAGAAGCGACGGTCATAATAAAATATTTTAGATAAATTAGTCTCAATGGTGTTAGCAATCTACCAAATTTTTATATTCTTTCAATATATTCATAATTACAGTTCCCGTTTGGGTACCAGATATAAATATTTATACGCTAAAATTATTTATTATGAAGACTTTATTTTAAATTTTTAATATATATTTTTTTAACTTACTCTTCTCATATTTTAAAGCTGCTGCCCATGGAAATTCGAATAAAGCAGATTCATTGCCATTAGTTATTTTATCCGAAGTACCACTATCACCGCAAGTAGACAAAGGCAACAGTTTCGCGTTAGGATGTTTGGAATAGTCGTCTGATATTTGGAAAGCAGCTGGCACATTGTTAGACGGACAGCACACTCTAACAATGGCAGGATCTTTGCATTGGTATTTTCTTAATGTTTCTCGCAGATTATCGTCTACTGGATTTTGATCAATAAAGTTATATATTACTTTACACTGCTTAATTGGAACACAGACACCAGTGTCGCCATCCGGTGTTTTACATCGATCGTCTGGCAGTATCCATCCTAAAATGAAAAACACGTAGTATTCATTAGCAGTAGTAGCTGTATCTAAATTCTATTGTGTAGATTTAAAATGTAAAACATGGCAAGGCAGTGGCGGCTTGATGCGATGTAAATAGGAAAATGCAACGCTTCAATTTCTTCGTGTATTTTCGTTGCAGATCGTGTACATTGTACTTGACAAATTACACTGGAAAATCGAAACGTTGTCTTTGCGCCACAGTTCACCGGCCACCGCTGTAGTCAAGCAAAAAAAAAATAGAATATAAAATAAATAGAAATAGAAAAATAGAAAAGAGTGTATGCTTAATATTTTTCTAATTTTATGTATTAATAATTGTATACAGTGTGATATAATAGATTTTTATTGAATGACCGAACTTCACTAAACGCAGTGTACGTAGGATTGTCGTCAACAACTCCCTAATCTTGCAAATCACATAAGAACAACTGGCTAGTCAAATTCACGCGAGACGAGGACATTAGCTCGTAAATCATGTAGCGGAGCACCTAAGAAAGGACTAGAATATGTCAAATGGAAAACTCACCTTACAAGAAGTTCAGTTATCAGTTGGAATACTATTCTTAAAAGAGACTTAAAACATTATATTCATCTAAAATTCAAGTTACCCGCGAACTAAGTTCCATTAATTGTGACATAAGAACTGACTACCGTCAACGGTATTTGAATAACTTGAATAATGATGATGTTCTTGATAAATGTTTCTTTCTTGACGAGGACTGGCTTAATCTCTCAGTAATTTAAACAAACAAAATATGAGAATATGTCCGGCAGAAAATCCTCATGAATTTATGGAGACATCATTACATACCCAAAAAATTGGTGTTCGACTGGCAGTATCAATACAATACAATAAATGCGGAAAGATGAGTTATTAGAACCCTTTATTAATCAGCTGTATGCAGCAAGCAGCATACACGGCTGGACAAATACTTGCTCATTTGGAAGTGCTTTCTGATAATCAACTATTTAATTGAATTTCCCACGAAGGTACCCAGATCTCACAACTCTGGATTGCTTAATCTATCCGCACGATTTTTAAGACGCCACACCACACATAATTGAAGAACTTGGTGGTGATATTAGAGAAGTTTGTGATAACATAATCTCTCAACATTTGCTAAACATGTCCAGAGTTCGTACGTGCATCAACAGTAGAGGGCAACATTTCGAGCATCACTTTTAGCATGCAATATTTTTGCAATAAACGTATTTCTGAAATTAACAGTGCGACTAAGGCACTACCAGATCGCTGCACCACAACTAAGTTTTAACGGGTCTGATGATTATTTCACACATTTATATTGGCTACTCTAAACGGCAATGTATTTATTTTCATTTGCTATATCCATAATCCTATTAAATATATATTACGACACTGATCCTGTAATTTTATAACAAGAATGAAACGCTCCTAAGTGGTGGTGGCCAGGTCGTATTCGTATGCAAACTAGATGGTATTTTGGCTTCAATCCGGCATACAGTCAATAATGTCGTAGTATTCCAAATCCATTACGTCAAATCAAGAGTTTAATACGGATAGTTTTTGAGAATTTCGAACAATTTTTAAAAACAAGCACTGCGCAGTCACTAATATTCTGTGTTCTATAAAGTCGCATCCAAATATTCTTAATAATTATAAATCAAGGCTTTTTATCAACCAGGGCTTGTTTTAAGAAAATGTTTAGAAATTTTATAATTTAGTATCGTTAAATTAAACGTTAGAAATCTTGAGATCTAGAGATTACTCATCTTCGATGTAACCTTAGTAGAATTACAAAATTCGAAGGCAGAGAACAAGTTTACATAGTTGTCCGATACAAAAACGTATATTTTCAAGTACAATTAGTAGACTGTTCCTAGTATCGGCGCGAATATTTGACTATTATAGTCAATCAAAATAATAGCCATAGCTTGATATATAATCAAATAACAATAAATATCTTGAGACTGATCTTTTAATTGTTTCCGACTAGCAGACACCTAATAATCTTAACAAAAAGTCAACATTCATATTAGAATATACGTATGACTTTCAACAAAATTAGTTAGAAATATTTATAGCTAGAATAGCCTTGACAAACCGTGTAAACCAGACTAAACGGGAGAAAATTATAATAATATTTCAATTAAGAATGATATTCATACTTTCGTTTAAATGCTTGGAAAATTCCGCTTTTATATCGCGGAATTTACTGCGTAAACAATATATTCGTTTATATTCGCACGCAATGCACGCAGATGCGATCATAAATTACCAAGTGAAATGGGTTCTTTAGGACAACAAACTTTGGGTTCGATTCTATACTCTCCGCAGCGATAAGCGAACAATGCGGTTTTTTCCCTTTCTGTAAAATCTTTTCTACCAGCAAGAAAATCGAGCATGGTACTACACTCCGATATTCTCACACAGTTTCCAATTCCTCTATCGGGTGTTCGGCAACCGTCATCGTCTACTGCCCATCCTGTAAAAATATCCGTTACAATTTCGGGTGCATAAGATAATTCCATGAAGCCCCCATTCAAGACAACATTGAAAGCTCTATCCCTTTCCGGGCGTGCAAACAAAACAAGTATCATGCAAGACTAATTAGCAGAAATTCGATCGACGTTTAGATCAATTCCACTTTAAATAAGGTATAGTACGCATTCTTTATGGATTTTTATATTTTTTTCGAAGGTGCAACACGTCTGTCTAATAAATATTGGGGTAGTTAGGGGAGGCCCGGCTTCCTAGCCTAACTGGTTCTCAATATTCAGACTTGATTGAATAGCAAAAATTACCAACTAAAAAAAATTACTAATCAAGAATTACTTTGCAAATGTCTTTCTAAAATAAGAAAATAAAAAAAATTAAAGTCAGTTGAAATAAGTACCCAGTTTTGCTGTTTATTTATGGTTTTATGTTTTTGACAACTTTCTATCATAATCCTTTAAATAAAAATACTCTAACACGTTTAGGTAAAGTGTTGTTTCAAGCTTTTCCGCATATTAACGGACGTCTATTTTCTCGCGTTATAAGGTTTCAACCAAAGCACCCAGATTTCACACCCTTTTTATAGCACAAGAAAGTAATTCGTTATTTCTAATTTTTTTGTAAAACTTGTCTGGATCTACAAAGCTTCTTGTCCCATAAAAAAAGGTGTGAAATCTGGGAGTTCTTGTTTCAACATCATGATAAAAACATTCGAAACCAATAAATTATTACATTTTACAATTATTTTCTAGTTTCTTATTTCTTTGTATTGTAATTAGAGTGGAGAACTGTGATTTTTAAGATAAACTTTGTAAAGATATCTACACTATTACCACTTAAAAAGTCATTGAGATATCTAATTACTTTAAGCAGTGCATATTAAAAACAACGTACCAGATATAAATAGTAACATAATTGTATAATAAAGCTTATTTATGATAAATGTTATTAACTCGCTTCTATTACCTGAATTTTATTATTTATTTTTTTGTGTATAAATGTCGCACCATACTCTCCTCCACCCTTTGCAATTCTTATTGTAACAGCATTTGATTGAGGTTTGTTTGACTTTCTCTACAATTTGTTCCGTTCCTCTTGTAACATTTATATCGGGCATTCATTTAAAAACTTCCCACCTTAAATTTTTAGAAATCTGGAAATTTGTGAAAAAATTCCTGAAACACGTAAGAAGTGTTATTGAGGGGGACAACTTTTGCAATAATTGACTCACCTACTTTAACCCTCCTACTTTAACGCCGCCCTCAGGAGCTACCCCCCTAAAAATCTTAAATGGAAAGGGGTATCCAGTAATAACCTCATTTTAATAGTCTTTTGAAACGGTACAGAACATGCATGTTTTAGGTACGTTTTTATGCCGATTTTGCGTTCGTTGATTCAGTTTTTTAACATTGCTTTAATGTTCTGTAAAAAAAAATTGAATCAACTTGAAAAACTAAACGCCAAAATGCACTATTTTTTTTGCATAAAAGGTTGACACCCTTCTTCTAACGTGTTTCAGGAAATTTTTGATAAATTTCCAGATTTCCAGAAATTTAGGGTGGGAAGTTTTCAAATAAACACGGTATATGCCCAAATGAATATTTTAATGTTTAATCCCATTTGAAATTTTCGAAACGGGTTGCAGAAGAGAACAGAAGAAACTTATGCCGCCAATTTTATCCCAAAAAATGTCCCGTTTAAAACAAAAATTGACCTCAACATTTTTCCGTGAATCGTACTATCGTAGGTGTTACCTTATGAATAGCAGGCGGTGTATGCTCTCCACAACAAGATTTTCGCTAACGAAAACTGTAGTCCAATTATTTACACGTAAATCGCAGATTCCGATTGTCGGGGGACAATAGTTTAGTGTTAACCAATTTAATATAATTTGATTTGGTAAAATTGATCAACAATAGTACATATTGCTATAATACTACAAAAACAAATATGATTAGATGGGAAAATTTTAGGAATTTTATATTCATTGTCTCCAAAATATTGAGCAGTAACAATATTAGCTTCGTTAGCTTGAAGTGCTTTGGCCAAGATTATGATATTGAAAAGCAGAGTCAATAGTATCCGGTTTCACGAGCGCTGTCTAATAAACTAATGAATATATCACATGTTGTGTAAAACGGTCAACGAAACAAAATTAATAACATACCTATCCAATTTAATGTTACGACATACTTGAACAATCTCATAATAAGATATAGCTATTTATAAATAGTGTGAAAATATATGACGCGATAAATAAGATTAAACTAAGTTTAACAGAATTGAATATAAAGGAAATGCAAATTATTTTTTTTTAATATTTACTATAGATGGAAGCAATTTAAATAAAAGGATACAATGTTGAAGTTTAAGAAGGAAAACAGAAAAGTCTTTACCAGCTCTAAAAATGACACCGCTAGTATCTCTCGTGGCTGTATAAGTTTCGAAATTAGTTACATAATAAGAATTATTGACATCCAATATGAATTAAAATTAATTAGAAATCTAGCAAATTCCGACAATATTACTACAAGGGAATTAGCGTTTTAATGCGTTATTTGTAAATGGAGACTTGTGTTAATTGCATATTTTTACGTAAGCACTCCAGAATTCTCAGAATTGGCGAAGCGAAGGAGTTGACTAGACTGATGTCAAGGTGATTTCATTCGTCGGCACAATGTACAAGGACGTTGCCTTGTAGAATATTGTTAGGTGTACTCAATACTAGAATATTTTTACGCCATTGAGTATCTTGAGCGCCTGCTCGGATTACTCAGCAGTGTTTAGTTATTGTTTAAATGGTGGAAGTTTTGTTTAAGAATGGGCAACTGTTTTATAAAGTAATTAACAAAACTAATTGGAAATATTCAATATTTTACGAAATATTAAAATAAACGCAAATTTGCAAAAATTTCGTGCACAAATTATTATTAGATAATTCAAACTTTCGGTTCCTTTGGTGTGTATACGGATGTAAAAAAGAAGTTTTATAACAGTCAAAAATAAACATGTACTTATCTCTTGTCATAATTTCGTACATGTTCATCCTATTAAGCAAAAACATTTTTATCAAATGGAAAAGCGCAGGGGTCAAAAAAAGACATATACACTATCCGATTATTATTGATTACTCTCACATAGGGATTGATTGACTCTCACATAGTGATGAATTTGGTTCAAAGATCACTAGTTATATGCGCAAATCCAAGCATATATTTAGATTATACATTTTAACAACGTTAACGCTCAACTTTGCCTCAAGATTTCGAATCGCTAATAATTTTGCCATTTTTTAAAGTTTCATTGTCATTTCCCTTTCGACACTTGATTACTCTCACTATGTTTTTTAATTACAATTAGCTGGGGGGCGTAAAATAAATGAATGCCACGTTGTTCAGCAACAAGTCAAGAATTGTTCCACAATAGTTGTCAAGTCGTGGCAGTACTTGGCTGTCAGTATGGGTCGTGGAAGAATTTTATGTTTAAAAGAAAGGAAAAATCCAAACACTTCGACAAGAATCGAGAATTCGCCAGAAAAATTGAACGAACCCATGGCAATCATCGAAGAGGTCGCATTGCAATGGCAATAGCAGCAAAGGAGCATCGTGCGATTTTGCGGATGGCCTTCAATTCTTGTGCTACAGCTAAGCAAATTAGGGATAGAGTCGGAAGTCACGCTTGCGTACGAACCATCCAAAGGGCAATAAAGAAATGTCCACACTTGAAAAGAAAAAAATGCGCAAGAAACCCCTCCTGCTGGAGCGTCATAAGCGAGGCCGATTATAAACATCGTGAAAGGGTAGATGAGTGAAAAACGGTTGTCTTCAATGATTGAAAAAAGTTTAATTTGGATGGACCTGATGACTTCCAATATTATTTTCACGATTTGAGATTGGAAGAACGATTTTTATCACGTCATCATAGCCGAGCTGGATCAGTAATGGTTTGGAGTGCGATTTCAAGTCGAGGAACAGTGAGAGTAGAAATTCTGGAAGGAAGACAGACTGCTCAAAAGTACCTGGGGTTGCTCCAGAGACAAATCGCTAATATTGACTTGGTGTTTCCTGATGAAGAATGGACATTTCAACATGATAATGCGCCAATTCACACAGCAATAATCAACACCTGGATGAACGACAACAATATCGATGTTCTGGAATGGCCTGCGTTTTCCCAGACGTGAATATTATAGAAAACTTATGGGGCTAGATGACGAGACAAGTTTACGGCGAAGGAAGACAATTTAACACCAGGGAAGAATTGATGTTTGCCATAAGAACCACTTGGCAAGCAATTCCAATGAATTTGTTAAATAATTTGTTTACTTCGTTGCCTCATCGTATGTTAGCAGTTATTGAGAAAATAGGAGGTCTTACTCATTATTAAAATAAAAGATAGTTGCTTTATTTCTATTTCTTGTTGTCTTTTTTTATGTGAGAGTAATCAAATGTCGCTTTGAAAATCATCATCAGAGGGAAAATAAATCCAAAAAAATCGGTTTTGAAATTGGTAAGGCAAACTGGTGTCTAGATTTGCTCAATAAGAATTCTAGAAATTTTGGCTTTGTTTTTTGAAATAGGCATCACAAGAAGAAGCAAAAGCATTTTTATATCGTATTAAGTATGAGGTCCTTTCAGAAGCAAAGACGCGGAATAGCAGGACGCTGACTACATAACGATCACATTACCTTGTATGCAATTATCTTTTTCTTGCATGTACATGAGTCACACGGAAATTCTGGCGAATCTGTATGCTGCATCTTAATTTGAGTAGGGTTATCTGGGCATCTTTCTTATTGTCAAATATAGAGACTATTGAAGTTGGAAAAGTTTGCAGCTTTAACTTCTATTAAAATTCAGAAATTATTGGACAAAAGTGAAAATTATTATTTTCTTTAAAGTAAAGTATCTTCGCAATTTTAAGAGATATGAAAACATATTTTATGTAAAAGTTGTCTGGATTCAAATGATATTCAAGATAGTAGTTTGCAACATATTGGTATCAACTTTTTCAGTTTAATGCGCGTCATATTGGGTTTTTAGCGGTTTCTTTTCTTTCGGCCTTTGGTACTAATGACTGAATAATTTGCAATTTGTATGAGCAGCTTTTATCTTCAAAATCGCAGGTAACTTGAGACTAATAACGTAACTGACCACACTTAATTTAGGTAAGGCTGCGTTCACGAAATTCGTTTGAAATTAGTGTAAATATTTGCCAACTGAGACCAATGATTTACTCTGCCATAATTTAATCTAAATTCATCTGTTAATATTAACAATTGCTTTTGTAATGCACGAAAAGCCATCTCGAATTTTATTTTTGTATAACTTATTAAAGAAATTAAAACAAATCTGTATACTTGATAATAACAAAGATATCCATGGTAACCTACTCGATTCAGGTCATTCTGCAGATTACGTATTGGAATAAGTGTTTGCGTACATATTTACAGATTAATATCAATTGTTGAAAAATAAAATTATGTTTTAATTAAAAATACCCACTCTTTAAAGATTCCGCGTATGTAGTAATAGTAGCTCATACATATGTAAGAGCAAATAAATTACACGAATAACGCTGACTAACGCAGCATAATTAGAATTTGGGAATTACCCAGTTACATGTAGCTTAAAAGCGATCTGATTCAATACTTTACGTACTTGTATTTATGTCTTATGATAGGTACAGTGAACTAGATTATTCTTATATACTGAATGTACCTTTTTTTTTTGGGATTCAAGCACCGTAAATGGTAGAATGTTAACATTTACAAGGATCGCAACAGATGCCAGAAGGTATATTTCAAACATATTTTCGAGCTCTGTCTTTTTAAATAGAACACTCTGTATTATTATTACGTATTTGGTTTCTCCATTTAAAATTATATTCATACTTTTCATTTTCTCCGCAATATATTTCTTCCAAAAAATCCGAAATGTAGATACATTGTAGCGTAATTTTTTATGAGATAGAATCGCATACATATTTGTCTCTATTAGGCAGTGTTAGAACGTTTTCCAAATACACAGTACGTTCAGGATTAAACACCAAATTTTGCCAAACACCGGAAACGTAATCTCCGTCTTTTTATAATGGAGCATATGTATGTCTAATACTGAAAGTAAAAGAAGTATACCAACATTGACATTTTTAAATTATTAAGAGTCAAAGAGTCCAAGGAGTTACTTTGCGTCCTGCACTTGGAAGCTGCATCCAAATAGTTTACAGTGTTAATATAATTCGGCTACCATAATAACAATAAGCAAATCATAGACGATTTTGCCTAGTTGATTCAACATTTTAACCCTGTAAAGAAGTGAGGCAATAGGTGTAATTCAAGTATGGGGAAAAAGTTAAAGGGCTGCTGTATTCTAGGTAGTAGGTATATAATCTGCGCTATCCTGCCTGACAGTGGCCACATCTGAAAACGTGTATGAAATGAAAGCTAAGGTGTGATGTTACCGGAAACGTCTTACAGCTAATGTTGAAGAAATAAAAAAAGAAATTATAATGTTAACGAATAAGAGAAACAATATTTTAATAATCGTCTATACAGGCTAAGAATAAGTCACCTAAACATAAATATTTTAGCATATTAATTTTTTTTTATGTAATTCATTTCGTAAGTAGTTACATAGGCTTAGCAATTAGGATGAACAGTTAAGACTAGCAATGCCAGTATATCTTCTTGATCGTTTTCATGGTAACCACAAGAAACCACTGTCCAAATATCGGATTCGCATTATCTGTTTTACCACGCATATTAATACTATACAAAACCACTAGATACAAAAAACGGTAGATAAAGAAAAAATATACGGTGTTATTCAGAAAAACAATATTTATAGTGCTTGAATTGGGCTTTTGAAGGAAATACATGTATTTAAATATGTTTTCTATATTGTTGACGTTATCTTGTATACATATATATTTTATTTATTATTGTCGTTATTATTATTAAATTAAGATTACGTCGGTTTATGATGGAGAGACCAAATACCTAATAATATACAGAGTGTTCTATTTAAAATAACAAAGTAAGTTTCTGGCCCCTACTAATTGAGCAGCCACAGAAATATTTTTGAAAGATATTTTAGAGTGTTTTCTACGTTAGCTGAAAATTTTTATATTCCTACCATTTGCACAACAGATACGATTCTATAATTCTGTATATCCTTGATGCTAACCAACCATTCTACTGCTTCACTACCTTTGTTTTTGTTACATGATTACATAAAACATTAAATACCGTTTTAATTATAATTCTCCTAATTTTACCACTTTCGATATGGTAAAATTTACAATTTCTATTTATGTATAAGCTTACGTGATAATATCGAAATTAACAATATTAAAAGTTAAAAATGAAAGAATTTTTTTTTGTGAATGGATATAGGAAAAAGCGATTTGTTAAAGTGATTTGCATGCGAAATCAAGTATGGAAAAGAGGCTAACGTGCGTAAATTATCAGGTTTTACATAAATACAATCTAACACAAATTGTACACAACCTACATAACATACACAAATCATGCAAATATAAGAAAAACAACAAAGTGCAACATAAACACAAATAATTTTTGTGAAGAACAAGTAAACACACACAGCTATATTAGCGAAAATTTTGAATGCACAAATCACTCACTTTTTTGAGGTATCCTGCGAGTGGCAGAAATACAAACTAGCACGTACAAGAAAGCCAAGAACGATACGCGCGTGTACGCCATGACAATTAGAACTCGATTGTTTGTCAATCACGCGCGGCCCCCCCATTTTAAATTGGCAAATATGTGTGTTGGTATAGATGGAAGGACGCGCGATTGCGATGACAAACTCGATTCATTCGAGGCTAAAATTCACGCTAACTGATTTCTACGGTGAAGATCAACATTTCGGTTATTTTCGAACACCATAAATCCATTGCACCGGTAGTCGGATGTGAACGCGTAATCGATTCATAGAATTGAATGTAGTAATAGCGAATTTTCATCTGTAGTGCTTGAATTGTATAAATATGAAATTTGTTCGAATTAGTTACGTAAAAAACAGAAGCAAATCACAAATTCTTAGTACCTATAGATAACAGAGAATTGAATGACTGGTAAAACAACAGCTACTAGTCTTTAACGGTTACATTGGCGCAGACATTCAGACTTATCGCACGTATTTTCAGCATGTTCGGAGACGTCCGGTACGAGATAATGGGGCCGCCCGGGGATGATGTAACCATCCGGGGAAATCCATCATCAGAGAAAAAATTCACCTAACATGATCTAGAGCAAAACGGTGGTATCTTGACACATACCATATACCCGACGCAGTTTCAACTCCGTTGTGACACTGGATAGCGTTTTCTTCATTTTTGTTTACATCCCACTAACGTTGGCAAAGCACTTTCCTTTCAGATGCATCTTCGTCTGTGGGAATAAAAAATAGTCACATGGATCTAAATCAGGCGAAAAGTTAGCGGTGTCTGAGACGGATCATTGTCGCGATAGGCCGTCTTCCACAAATGGGATTCTTTCTGTTGAGCAAGCCTTAGGCTTATCCTTCAAAAGTAAAAGACACGTATACCTGATGAAATTTTACCTAAAATAACACGTAGAAATGAAGTAGCAATAATATACTATTAAAATGAGCAAGTTAATAACGGTATAAAATTGTCAGAATCTATTTTTATTTTTTTTTATTGCGAAAGAATTAGTTTTTGATGAGTAGATGAAACAACGAATGCATTAGGTACACCTATACTTCACGTCTTTATTTAATAACTTCTAACTAACGAGTTTCGTAAAAAACTTTTTCTTGAAACTCCGCTCATGCACTTATGTGGACACGTTATGTAGGGTGTCCCATTAAAAAGAAATTGAATACTTGAGTGTAGACTTTCACGAAATTGAATACCGTTTGTACCGTGTGATCTATACACTTTTACTTATAATATTTACAACTTTAAAACTTAAAAAAATTGTACTTTTCTCTAAAATCAATGTTTAATAAAATATTTTTGTTAAGTTGGCTTTATTAATTTCTAGATTAATTCCATTTCATACTCCTTTAGCTATAATCTGTCGCTTTCATATATCTGAAGAAGAGCATGGCACTTATTATAAAACAGATTGTTCACTGAAGAATTGATACCGTTGTCCGTTCCACTTGTACTCCAATTAATTGCTTATCATTTTAACAACCTAATTTAATTTTTCCACTGTTTTCGCCTCATATCTGAAGAAGTACCTTATTTTTCCGATGAAGATAACAAAATACCACAATTGTAAATCATCATATTTCCAGGAAAACATTAAAAATAATTACCCGTTTTCCGCAATCCACGGGATTTACTTACCCGATGATTCGCAGATTAATTGTATTACCGCATTCCGTTGAATTAAGAAGTCAAGCCATATTTCGGAAAGAGGAAATGTATGGGATTTAAGTATCATCTGTTTGCTGTATGATAACGCTCGCTTGACCTCACAAAGTAGGCAGCTTATAAAATCTACGCACCGGAAGTTTTAGTTAACCATTTCTATATAACATACCAATTTCATAAAAGAAACTGTATAAGAACAAAAATAAACATGTAATGTATTTCTATAAAAAAAATTATATGACGACAATACAACATTCAACTAATTATCGCAATTTATGTTTCTATGAAATATGCGTTTCTTCTTTGTATTTACTTATGTAAAACATATTGTAACTATCATAACAAATATTACTTCACAATAACTTATCACTCCTACCATTACCTCGTCGAGAAAACAACGTTTACGCCAATTAAGAAAAATGGTAGTGTATGGTAATCTATTCTTCAAAGAAATTAGAAATAACTGCTGATCTCATTTGTTTCTGCTTCGGACCAGAGAACTTTTAATAACAATAACCGACAATTCTTTTACGTGTGATGACGGCCCAACGAGATATAATAGTTTAAAGCTTGTTATCATCTCAGGAGTTTTTAATGTGTAATTAGAAGGGCGGTGTTCTCCAGCACGCACAATTCGGGATTGTATCGGACCCTCCACACCCAGTCGGGTTCCACTGAATCACCGAACCATTTACTGCAAACAATAACAATTGATCTCTTTCTTTTTAATATATCATCACACAACACAACAAAGAATTAAAAACCTCCAACAGATGCATAAAGCAGTTTTGGAGAGTGACTTACTAAGACATAGCTGCAATAATATGTAACGATTGTGAAGTTTGCAAATAAGTCTTACAGTAATCAAAGAACAGTTCAAAGAGTGGGTTCTTCTTTGCCAGAGAAGGCCAAAGCCACTAAACCCATGGCCACAATGTTTTGGAATGTACGTGTTACTCCACGTACCTTGAGAAAGGCAACACGATTAATGACGGGTATTATCCCAACTTATTTGGATCGTCTCACCAATGTTGTGACAAAAAAACGTCCGCATTTGGCGAAGAAAAAAGAATCTGTTTCATCAAGACAATGCACGAGTGTCGTCGTCATGGCAAAATTTCATGAACACCCAACGAATATTTCCTATTTCCGTATATAAAAAAAAAATGGATTACAATCAGCGGAAAAAAAATTGCCTCAAGTAATGAACTGATTGCTGAAACAAACGCCATCAAAGGAAACTATGCTGAAAAATAAAATAAATTTTACACATAAAAAGGCTTTTTTCTTGCCAATGTTATTTTTCGAACTCTCCTCATAAATACCGCACGATATATTCAATTTTTTTTGTTCATTGATGCTATAGAAAAGGATTTTTTGGGGATTAGTGTGTTTATATGTTTGCCTCATTTTACATTATTTTATACTGGCAATCTAAGGTACATACGTCATTGTTGGGTTGCTTATTGAAAGCTATATTGAAGCTAATTGAATATTTATTCTTTCGAGAAACGGTATATCTTTTTCTGATTAATTATTAACACATTTTTTTCATACCGTTCTTCTATTTTGATTACATCACCGTTGATTTCTTGCTGCAGTTTTTGATTATTACTTCCAAGGTATACTATACACATATATACGACTGTATATGCATATATTTTTCCATTCATATCGGTATTAAACACATCATTTGCGGTGTACCATATTCTGCAGTTTGCGGTTGGCTCTCAACGTTATTTACTATTCTTTTTTCTATCCACGCCTTTGATTCATTTCATAATCTGGTCAGTTTTTCTATGTATTGATTTTCATATTGTATCAACAGCACTAAATGTCTGTAGGTGTTATTATGACTATGTGTCCTTTTTATCTATATTAGATTCTATTTCATTTAATAAGTCAATGACTGCATAAAGTTCCTGAGTTCTTTCAGATGCATATTATAATTTATGTATTATTTAATTTTGTAACAGGTGTTCACTTAATTGTGTTCGTTGTTTCTTTTTATTGGATTTTAGTGGTGGCGAAGTGTCAAGCGAAAAAAAAAGCAGTTGCAGTAGAATTATTATTAATTATACTAAGCTGAATTAATCAACAATATGCATTTATTACAGTTAGGCATCAATGTACAGTGACATTCTTATGTTTTGTTGCCTCCTGAGCCCCTTTCTACCAGTCGTAGCCGTGCGCTTGGATTATTGCAGGATTCGCGGGTAGATTTTATTAGTCATTTTAGTTTATAATGGGTATTCCCAATACACGCGGTTCTGTGCTTCTATATGTTGAACTTAAGTACTTGGCCTTGTCACGTGGAAGATAATAGCGATATTTAGTCGTCGCAAGGGGGAGACAAAACATAAACCGGCCGGGCAAACTGTACATAAGTTATAATTTTTTTACACACATTTGTCCGTACTAAGTCCGCAAAAACGAGTTAGGCACCACGAAATTAGCAGAGACAAGACAGATTCGTCTCATGAGAATGGGTTCGTATTGCCTACTGGTTTCTCCGAGAGTCGACAAAACACGAGTCTGTCTAGTCTCTACTAATTTCGTGTGGCCCACGGAAAGTATACTCGTTTATGCGTATGTAATGTGTCATATTATTTAACGTAACCATTGTCGCCCGCGATAGATATCTTTTTAGGTCGGTCCAAGCGGAAAGGTAAGCCAGGGTCAGTCATGCAACTACACAGAAAGGAACTGTCGTAGCCCCAATTGCAGGTTGTCACCCGCTACGCCATTCCGTGGAGATATAGAAATTAAAACCAAAAGAACCATTCTAAAAGATCATTTAGATTAAGTTATCAAAATTATGTAAAATAATGATAGTGAACGTTGATAAATAGTATAAGTAGTGTATAAGAATTTAGTAAAATTTAGTTCAGGACCAATTAAGTTAAATATGGACGATCATCACCGATAAAACTGTTAAACCTAAATATTACAAATTTGAAGTAAAAATAAGTTGAATGTAAAAGAAATTTATACAAAAGGAGAGGAAAGCCCTATATTCAAACATCAGGTACAGAGTTGTATCATATCATCAGTAAATTTGCTTTACAAGGAAGATGCATCAAAATTATTCGGTACCATACTAGAATTATTAATAGAAAGTTTTAAAATAAGAAAATTAGTAGAGATAGGTATCAAATTTACCTGAATTCAATACACTTGATTATTTTCCAAATTCATAAAGGAATTAATTTTTTTTTCTGATATCTTCTTAAAAAAAGATTCCTATGCTATTTTGTTTATTCTAAGCTGTAACCCAATGAGGAGTCGTTTTGCAAAAGGACGCCACTCCATGATTCGTAAAATTTTAGTAGACCCCAAACTCTCATCAGAGGCAGAAGTATGCTGCGTTTCTCTATAAAACGACGCCAGAATTTATCAAGTATTTCCTCACAAGTTATTGTATCAGTACAATTCAATCAACATACCTAGCATTATTGTATTTGTTCGAGTATTTATCCTAGTAGGGCTTCTAAATTATGGATTATGGAGGTAACCTTCCTGAGAAAACGCGCTAGGAACGCTTATCCCAATCAACCGCTTCATACCAACCTGAACAATTAAGGTACTGGTCTATCCTACTCTACCTGTTACCACTTACCGAATAATAAAATTCTTCCAGCTTATTGTTAACGTATTAATAATCCCTCCGGTAAAAAATTAAATTTGTTGATCTAACTTAGTCTTTAAGGTTAGAACTGCTTGCATAAAAAAAATCAATATTGTGTTTTGCCAGATCCAATTTGGTATCTCATTAGTCTCAACTACAGAGGTCAGCAGACACTTTACCAAATATTTTTGCTTTTTTGTTTTTATTTAGGGTAATACGTGAATCCTTTTTTTTGTATGGGATTATTGTGATTAGTTGTTATAGAAAATAAAAGTTGTATTCAAAAAGTCTAACATCTCGTACTTTATACCCAGCCAGCCCTGCAACCTATGGGTTCGAATCCAAAATAGTATATCGTGGACCTACAAAAGGTAACAACCGAGTATATTAAAAAAAAGGAACATTTACACGTTTGTTTGTTTTGCTATAGTCCATTTCACCTTCTAAAGGAAGTATTAGTTCTTATGGACTATATCCATCCTTTTTTATTTTATACCTGTTTGCATGCATCCTTTTTTATGATAGGCACTGTTGTCAGATTTTGGTGATCGTCAGTAATGGTAATATCGCTATTGTCAGTATCATTTACTCCCCTATCATTTGTCAATTTTGATTACCTTTACTTGAGTTTTTTTTGTCTTATATTACGTGCTTACTTTTAATAGATCAGCTTTTCTGAAAATTGTTACCATCACCATTAGTGTTATATACTGTAAGTATTGGAAATAAAAGCAACTGTTATAATTACATACGTTTCAGATGGACTGATCTGGGTTTTCAGCTTAATCTCTTTGAAATATTTGCTTCACTTAACCTCGAATTTGATTTTATTCATGATGCTTAGCTTATATTTTGTCTTAAGAGAGGAATTCAAAAATTATCTTTGTTTCCGTAATCTCAGAAACAGAGGGTATGGTTGTGGTATGTATTATTACATTTTCAAACAAATTATAACGAATAATGCAAACTTAACCTCAAATTTACGCTGCGAGTTATAAACACAGTAGGCTTTAAAACCACTTCCAGTCGTTGTTCGTTTTTTACAATTGACATTACTTCAGAACTGAATTGAAAACGGAAATTATACACGTAAAACGTAAAAAGCTGTAATGTCGTTCTACCAACTTTCATATGGATAGAACATAACCTATGAAAAAATACAAATAAATTCAGAAATAAAAACAAAAAATTTATCGCTGCTCAGAGCGACAATATACGAAAAATTAAGTACCCAAATAGATTTGGCAACGTAGGGTACGATGTCCATGACACCAATACTTCATTTAAAAGGTGAACTGGACTATAATACAGAAACTTTGATGAAATACAAGACACTATATTTTCTAGAATCCTTGGAAGTGAGACGAGGAGAGACACTCAACATTACGTACCGCCATTAGAGTGTATGGAAATCAGGCACTATGTTGATAAGTCAAATAGAATGATTACTCATCTATGTCCATCCTCCTAGGGTTTAAAGATTAGTGTGCTTCAGGCCGTTTAAGATCGACATCACACAGATGTGCATTTTTGACGATTCCGAATACTTATTTCAATGAATATCTTTAGAAAAAAAAAACGAAAAAAAAGTTTATAGTATCGCATAGCTCTATATTTAATTTACTAAATAACGACAAAATATTTCATGTCAAAAATCTTTGTGGAAAATTCCAGAATAATTTCTCCATCAGATTCTGAAAAAATATATAGCGTTTTATTAAAAAAAGAGATATGTCATGAATCAAGAACGTCAATGATTTCAATGGGCATGTATGAGGTGGGAAAATGTTTCGATGTAATACCGAAAAAAAAAACTCAATCGAATAAAATTTGAATTATCAACCGAAATAATCTCAAAAACTAAAATAGATGAGCATACAGAATATTTAAGAAAGTTGGTAAATACCACGGTTGTATTGTTTATAGCGGAAACTGGACACTATGTGTATCTGAGCATAATTTTATTTTATACAGAAATTGTTTCGAAATATTTTTTGTTTGAAAATTGTTTGACAAATGTGTTCTCGCTGTATTTCTTTCTGTCGCCAACCATGAATCCCCGTCAGGTTGCACTCGCGCTTACGGTACTAAACACTATGGGTTAATCATGAAATTAATAGAATAGATAAAGCGCAACAATGTATATTTCTATTATCAATAAATTACAAAATAAATTAAATAATAAATAATTTAATAAATATAAAAATAACGAGATAGTGAAGGAGATTACGGTTTCAAATTGTCCAAAATCCAATCCATGTACCCTTCTACGTTTGTGTAGGTTGTAGGATATCCTTGTTTTCCACATACGTCAGGTCCCGTTGAAACTATACCGTATTGTATTGTGTTTAATATTCCATTAGCAACATGGTCCGCCATCAGGGGACCACCGCTATCACCTACACAAGGATCCGTCTCATCTATTCCGCCGGCACAAAGTTGTCCATTAAAAGAGGTAATATTAACACATTTGCTAATAGACTGGAAGGGCACTTGGGCTTTCATCAAAACATTGCTGCTTACACCTGCAAATTGCAAATTTATGTACCCAACATTAAAACAAATTCTATTTTCAGTAGTACCAGTTTTCAGACGTCCCCAACCAATCACGACAAAGTTTTTATTATCTTTGCTTAATTTTTCTGTAGTTTTGATCGGCAAACAAACAGGCGCTATCGCATCTGCAACAAAACAGAATTAGTTAAACTAAAAACCAATTTAAAAATGACTATTATATTTACCAGTTATGGTGACGGGTCTCCTCAATCTAATCAACGCGATGTCGTTTTTATGCGATACAGGATTGTAATTGGGATGTACGCTAACGTCGCTGAGGGAGACGTCAAAATCTTCATGCGGCGGAGCGCAATACTCTGAACCATCAGGTGCCATAGCGCAATCAATGTCTTTCGTAAAATCATTTTCTCCTAGTCGAAAACCGGCTCTATAAAGGTTACGTATTTATAAGATTATAATGACACGCGGTTGAAGCATAAACTTACATTTGTTTGTCCTCGTACCGGATACAGTGTGCAGCAGTTAAGACGTACCGGTTGTTGATTAGAGATCCGCCACACTCATACCCAAATGAACTACCTGAAATGTATGGATATACAAATTAGTGATGAAAGTCCTCGAATACAATCACATGAAGATCATAGATTTCAGCCAGGCGTAAAATGCGCAGAAATAAACGAAAATACATTGAGATGGTTTGGTCATATATATGGAATGCCTAACACGAGACTATCCGAGAAAGTGCGAAAAATGGAGAAAACTCAAAAGAACATAAAGGCTACACCACGCATAAAGCGAAATGATGGTATTGGTAGATATCTGGAAGAAAAAGCAGTGGAGTGGTGAGAGACCGAAATTTTAGCGAGGGTAGAAATATAGCAAGATAGAACATGAGATGATTGAGAAACTCAATTCAACACTGGTAATTAGCCACTACATGAGTATCGATCATGTTGTTCTCTAAAACATGGAACATAATTCCTTCTATAAGAAATTTAGAGAAAACCTTTCGATTAAATGTTGTTCAAAGACAAGCTCTACGTAATATACAATTATTTTCATTTATTATTCCAGAAATATTGGTAAATATTGACCAGGTGTCATCGCAAGTTTAAAACACACTTTATTTATGATTTCTAAAAGAACATAAATTTATAAAGTTCTGAAAATTTTGAATAACAAAGCAATATTACAGGGTACACGACATATGTAAAGTAAGCGAAAGAAAATTGACACAAACATGTCCTCAGTGCCCTCAAAAACGTTGACTTAAACAAAATTATTAAAGATGTTGTTCGCCAATTGAAGGCTAAAATACTGACCAGTAAATGAAGCTGCATCTTCAAAAATTAAAACAACATCCTAGGATAAAAAATTACAAAAAAAGAAATTTCATTCAATTAATTCGCTAAATAGTAATTTTAAGAGCTTGCAATAATGAAAGAAACTACTATACCTTTTTGGATCTTCAATGCGACTGCCCACGGGAATTCGTATATCGTGGTAGTATTTCCGTTGTAGAGTTTAGCCTCTGAAGGTTGCTGGCCGCATTCATTGCCGGTCGGCAACAAGTGAACATTTCTATGTTTGGAATGATCCACTAGCATTTTTGGCCTTATATCTCTATACGCAAGTGGTTTATTTGGACAACATACATTAGGCTTTTCTGAAGTACCACCTCGACAAACGTACTGTTCTAGCGTCGTCTTCCTGGTTTGATCGATGTTTAAACGATTAAGGTAATTCAGCATTGGTTCGCAGACATCAAGAGGCTTACACTTTCCCATTTCCTCGTCGGGTGTTCTGCAATTGTTGTATGCCCAATCTGAAAATTTTAGAATAATATATGTCTCTCCAACATAAATTTGATTGTAAATTCACCTAGATTAAGATCACCATTTGGACAACATATTTTCACTGCGGTTCGGCTTGTTCCGCATGTATATGCCATTAGAGCTGTTCTCTCTTGATTCGTTATGTATTCTCTCCCGTTCACGAATTTCATGACGCTCTCGCATTGAGGTGTAGGTATGCAGACTCCACGGAGGTTGTCTGGCGTTCCGCACTTTTTGGCACCCAATGCTGTTTTAGAAAACAACGTAAAATTTGTTATGATTATAATATTACGATCATGGATCGTGAATTTTTCAAATATTCGCATACCTTGTTCGCTGAAGAAATAAGCACAGAGCAAAAGAATTACTGCTTGTTTGTACTCCATGGTAAATGAACTTATGATTCCTACCGAAACCGGTCAGTTAATTTAAATGGGATCTATTGTGGCGTCACGTCGGGAAGCGATTTACAACGTTTGTACAACTTTCGTAATAGTAACGTCAAAACGAATTTCAGGGAAATGCGGCAACTATATACAATATTATTACGCCATCAAGCGAAAGATATAGGAATTTCACTTGTGTTTTTTACTTCAAAACATTGTAATATGATAGGACCGAAAATCACGCTCAAATATTTTTTTTATTTCTATAAAAATAATCGTATTACGTTGATTTCATATGCAGTTTATAAAACAAAAGAGACATATGCCCCAAACAAGTTAACTAAGGAAAACTAATACTAAATACCATGTCTCATTCAAAACCAACAAAGCGTGTTTTTACCGTCTCAATTGCGCAATCTCTCCTCAATTGTTTCAACGCATAGTAAAGTCTTAGCAAAGTATTGCATAAGTTACGACTACTTTAAACGCTCGTCAATGACTAATAGTAAGCCGTGTACGTTTATAGATGATTCCAAGGGAAATATTTTATTCTTACAACATACATTAATTAATTAATTCCTCATTAATCGTCATTGTAAAAAATAAAACCTGAAGAAAACGTTCTCCATGAAAACTATAAAAAATTAAATCTGTAAATAGAAAAAAAACGAAACTGGCTCTCTTCCGATGAGATTGAAGAAACGTATGGGTTTATATGGGCCTAAAATACATCACACTGTATGTATGTATATATGTGCAGCTTACAGGTATAATGAAAATGTTTCGAGAAAACATATAACGCCAATTGATAATGATAAATAAGTAATTTACTCGATTTTTCATCGCAGCCAGTCTTTGTACTCTCATTGTTAGTTGCTTTACTTTTACCAACCATCGTATTGTATTATTGCATGGAGCTTACTGCATTTATTATCGATAACGTTAGAGAGAAATTGTATAATGAGAAAGAAGCAAAATATATATTATATTAAAGTTTCAGAAGACACATGTTTTTTTTTTAGTGTATTGTACTTCGAAATACCACAAATTCTCTTCACTGTG
>LR737394.1:7903470-7929316 GCA_902655005.2 Marronus borbonicus | reverse complement strand
CTTTAGCGAAAAAACCGGAAAAGAATTACCGACACACCTGGTATGATCATAAAAAACATAATCCACGGGGCTTTTTTTCTTTTTAATATTTCTTTCTTATGTTGGTCTCAATTACATCTGACAGTTAAATTCAATGTTTATTGACGTATTTTATGAATTTTAAAGTATAATACCACCAAACATGTATGATCGAAAGCTATTTTCATAATACAAACAAAGACAACAGATACATTTTGCTGTATCAGATCTTTTATTATTATTATTATTATCAACAAATTGTTACGTTGCTAAATTTTGTAAAACTAGTGCGATGAGTCGCAAATCCGGTAGTGGTAAACGAAAAGAAGTGCCGAAACTATCAAAAAGTCAATTAGAAAGCTTTTGCAGGAAATTAATTAGTCATTTGGTACTTGTCAGCGTATTCTTAGAAAATATCTTGAAACACAAGACAATACCACAGCTCATAAAACATTACAAACAATAAACCTCTTCTATGAATATTTTGATAGATCTTCCTCTACTACCATATATATATGAATCATATGTAATTCAATTTATTTTTGAATTCTTATAAAAATAACATATCGCATCAAAACACTCAACCTTTCCGATATTCAATTTATAGCTTTTGCTATGATAAAAACCTGTTGTACATGTTTCAGGATAATTTGCGAAGGTATTCATTAAATTCACCGATAAAAACCGCGTATATTAGGTTATTAATATTTTAATTTAGCAACTTTCGAATTAATGAACTCCATTTACATCACCAACAGCCGCTGCTGGATGTATTATAGAATCTTTACTCGCTAAAAGTTAAAGTTCGCCACTTTTCGTGCGCTTCATAGGCGTCGTTATGGAAGTGGTGTGTGATTCGTAATATATGCGCAAGCGATCTTATTGTAGTAGTAAGGTTGGAATGCACGCGAGCGTAGCGAAGTGCTGCGTATATGTTATACGTAATAAAATGTCGTCAATAAGTGGATCAAGGAAACGACCATTGTTAGATAAAATAAATGAGTTTATTAAAGATTTCTCAGATTTAATATACGATGGCGCAAAAATAAAATGTTTAGTTTGCGATATATCTTTTATGTGTTGGCACAATGGCAAGACCACGTGAAGAGTGCCAAGCATAATAATAACAGAATAGGTGTATATCGGGAACGATTTATATATATTCTACTTCTTTACTTACATCGGTTGTCTCGCGTTCCCACTCCATCGCATAGTCTAATATGCGAAGCATAAATTTGCACATATGTTATAAATCACACACCCGAACGACCACTCCCATACCGAAGCCTGTGAAGTGCACCAAAAATGGCGAACTTTACTAAAAGTTAGAATTTTATTGAATTTATTTTTTTCATCGTGAACGTAGTGCATATAATGTGATTAAATTTAAATAAATTTTAAATTCCATGATTTATGAGAGTACATGAATAGAGCATACACACACATTAAACTGCATTAAAAATAAATGGTAAATCGGCCTGCGTATGCAAATTATTACTGTGCTGCAACGACCACAGGACGGGGTACAGTGTAAATTAGCATAATTAATCTAAAAATAAAAAAAAATAATGCTATTTTAACACTTAAGAGAAAAATACATAACTAAAACAGAGAAGTATGTTTGCTATGTCTCCGTTATTAAATAAAAAGTAACCAAAGGTAATCCCCTAAATTTGAACAAACAGTGAATTATGAACGTGTAGCCTATTTTCCATTCATTAATATTAGTTTAAATAAATAATGATAGTATAAAGACTGTGAGGTAATACGGTAAATATTGAAGATATCGACATACCCTGCACCATCAGCATATGTACCTAAAACATTTTGCGTGCTGATACCGTAGCGTTTGCAGTATTAGTTCAGTTGAAATAAAATGAACTAATACTGCAAAATACAGCAAGTTGGAAACGCCAGAAATAAACGATGCAGTGTGTTCCAAATTTTAAATATTAGCAAATAAAAATGCGCCGAGAAATCCATAACACTAGAGAAATTAGTTTCCATTCTACATCATCTGCGAGTGTAATTTCATAAAATGGTAGATTCTCGTTAATTTTCGTGTTTAATAACTATACAATAATTGCTAACAAAAAATTTATTTTTTTACTATTCAGATTGAAGCGATCAAACTGTGCAAACAATATTCTTGCTCATTAACGGCAGGTTGAATTGCTAAAAAGGGAAAGCAGCACTATTGTTCTATGCAGTCGCAGAATGCCATTAATTTCGTTCTCTCCGCTAGGTGTGCAGCGGTATTTTATCTCACAATTTCGCAAATTTCAGCGGTATAAATTTACGTGACAGGAATTAACAAGAACTTGTTTTTTGTTAATTTTGTTAATTTAAAAGGCAAAATTTTGATCCTTGATTAGTCTATGGACAGGCAAAAGATAGAAGAAATTTTAATTTAATCTTTTATTACAAATTGCCAAATTTTCGGATACTATAATCTCATCCAAATTTCCACATGAAAAATCTTAAAATGTTGAAAACCCTATAAAAAAAATTCATACCCCTCTTCCTTAATTAATAGAATTTTAGCCACTCGCTCTACAACACGTCCTCCAACTTTTATCAACCTTAATACAATCTCTCTACCCCCCTAACATCACAATTACTAACGACAATAGTGAAAGAATTTACAAGAAAACTAAAACATACTCCTCAAATGAGTAACAGAATAAGAGCGTTGTTTACAGCAACATTGTGTACCTTATTTATCCGAGGAACTTAACAACTTTTTTTCTAAATTTAAAGATGAGAAATACCTACTTGACAGGCCTGATGTTTTGTATGTTATTGCTGGTAATGATTGCGAAAGTTGTTACATAGGGCAAATTTCACAAAGATTAAAAAACACATAAAATGAATGTCTGTAATAATCATCACAGTGCGGTTCTATGCGTTCATTGTAACAATAATTTTGAAAACGTTCGAGTTCTTAACGTTGAACATAATTTATTCAAACCTGATTTTATTGAAATAAAGTCACATAGTAAAGAAGAAAGTTCTGTTAATTGTAGGAAAGACATAAACAACTTAAGTAATATTTACTCCGGTTTGTTCGGATTAACTTCAACTTTCTCTTAAAATAGTTGGTACTACTATCTTCCCGCTATTTATATAGTTTCATTGCATTGTTCTTTACAATACTACTTTTGTCAAATTAATTCACAAGTCAAATAAAATTACTTTTTTTAATATGTTTGGAGGAAATTAATTCACAGATGTAGGTACGCATTTTCACTTTATTTGATTATTGTACATTATTAAGAAAAAAGTTTTCCAGCGTGCATACCCTGACGAAGGTGACATAGTTCAACCGAAAATTCGGCAATTTGTAATAAACGATTAAATTAAGACTTTGCCTGTCCATAGACTAACGAAGCATGAAAATTTTTAGTTTTAAATTCTAATTTCAACATAAGTTTACGGCCATCTCCACATAAGAGTATACGCAACGACGAGCACAAAAATTATGGTGTTTGAGAGGCTACTTATTTGGAAAGTCGAACCTGTATCTCAATGATTTTTTGTAAAGGACACCGTAAACTAATCATTATTTGCACCGACCAATGGAGGAAATCTGATTGTTCTTAATTTTTTGATTGAATATATTTTGTTTGTAGCAATCGCTTTTATTTTATTTTGTTCTTATTTAAGGAGTAATATTTTCATTTATGAATCAGAGTTTTCCGTGGAGCACAAAATGCTACCCCACACCTTCTCAAAGAAAATTACAGTGCACGCGCGTCGCACAGTGGGACACTTTGCAATTTATAATGTTCACACGTTTATGTACATGGTCTTTGATATTTATTTGTATTTTTTAATTACTCGATGAATTCCCTTTTCTATTGTTTCATAAATAAAATATGTTTCTAATTTACACACCAAAAGTATTTTACCTCTAGAGCAACACGTTTAAAGTGTTGAAGTTCAGCATGGAATTCTACCATTCATACATTACATTTAATTCATTCTGACTAATTTGCAGACGATATAAAAATCGATAATATCCTGTTATTTTACCACGAAGAAACAACGATATAGGTAAAAGGAAAATCTCGGATGCTTTGACATTATTTTTTTCGATACTCACCGTTGCTTGGAGGAATAAGATCAGGATTTTTATCATCCGTTATGGTAGTATTATCCGCATGTGATGGAACTTGGGAATTTAACGGTATTTCTTCTTGCTTCGGAGTTCTTTGTCGTCTATTTTGTACTGGACTGTCTACCTTAAATCTTCTTATTGCGAATATAATAGTGCCTATAGCGGCCGCCACTATTAGGGTTGAACCTGCCGCTAGCAGGATGTAGAGCCACGAGGCCGCTGATTTTTCTTCAACATTAGGCCCTGTCGAGCGTCGTTGTTCGTTTAAGCCGGGCGCGGGCAGCGTCCGGAATTGCAAGATCGTCGACGACTTCGAAAGTCCCTTAACGTTTATCGAATAAATTTCGGCGGTGTAATCTTGCGAAGCCTCCAAGTTGTTTATCGTAAATTCGGGCGCAGGTCCGCTCAAGTTCGCTAATAAATTATCGCCGTAATTTAGTACCATGCCGAATTTTTGCTTCAATCCTCCGTCGAATCCTTTCCGACAGGAAACCACGACCGAGTGGTGTGAAGTGTTTGTGGTCGTGCAACTGTTCGGGGGTTCTGGTGGACCCGCTCTTACAATCTGATAAACGCACGGTATCGCCTGTGACCCTAAATCGTTCCTTCCCCAGCACTGTAACGTTCCATAGTCGGCCAGTGTTTTGGGGGTATACGTTAACACGCTGCGCCCGGCTTCGGATACAAATTCACTTAACTCTTTCGATATCCCTGGGGTACTGTTAAAACTCCAGCGGAATAAGGAAGCAGCTGGTTCCGCATCGACCTATCAAAAATAGATGATAATTACTTTACCACGTTAACTGCTGCGTTTCACCTACTAATTTTAAATTAAATAAAGTAATCAAGCATTGAAATGATGGACGAAAATTTTTGCTGCAGGTTAATTATAGAACTAGGCGTAATGAAATTACCCGCGGGATAGTGTCATTTCCAACATGCAATCTACATTACGAAATTAGCTCTTTATAGAGCTCATAGCTAATAGATCTTTTTTGGGTAAAACATCAGTATATTCTCTAATTCTAAATTCATCAATATAATTAACAGACAGCTGTCATATACTGGCTGATTCTTTTTTGACCTCCACCATGGGGATCTCGTTTATTATTATTGTAGATACTGGGTAGATTTAAATTTGGCAAAATTGCTAAATTCTGTTTGCTATGAACTCGAAGAAAAAAATAGACCTGTGATAAAGTTCGAGATTTAAAGAAAACAACAAAAAAGAACATTTTCTTCTGTTACCTTTAACACTTTTACCTTGCACACCTTGCACAAAAAATTAAAAACACTTTAGATCTTCTATCTAATGGTGGAGTCGAAATTTTTATATGACGTTTCGGTTCTTTCTGACCATATACAAATTTCTCATACACCACCAGATAGAAAATTGAAAGCGATCTAGAGAATTGGGTTTTTAGCTTTTCTCTGCAAGATGCTCCTGGCGAAAGAAGGAAACGAGTGCTTTTCGTTTCTTTCTTGAATCGAACGCCATTTGTCGCTGGGTCATTCTCTCTTCGAGTTCATAACAGACCCAAAATTTAGCAACTTTGCAAAATTTAAAAGCCCATTTCTATTTCCAATAATCAGCGAACTCCCCACGGTAAGGTGCGAAAATGAATAAGCTTGTATACTCTACACACGCTATCTTGCTGTTAAAGCCGGATCCGTTACTCCGAGCTCGTTGGCAAACACTTCGCTTCCAGATTTTCGTACCGAAAATATATCAATTGTCGATAGAAATAAATATTTCTACAGATACGTAAAGATGATTTTAACTTATGTTAATATTCGGTGGGATAACCATCCGCTGTAATAATCGCTGCTAAGCATTTTGGCAATGGATTTCACTAACTTACTGCAAATATTGAAGCTAATCACTCCCGAACTAAAGATAAATAAGATTTCAATAAGATAAGATTTATCTTGTTGAAAGCAATAATGATCAGAAATATTCAATTTAAAAAAAACTTTAAATTTTCTTGTAAAACCTTGAAGTGCCCATGTTTCTGCATTGTTCCTTCATTAACTATTAAATTTCCAACTCCCGATGCGGAGTTCAAAAAGATTCGAAGGCACATCCGTGAAGTTGCCATTTTTATAGTAGTTGTTACTTACTCCGTTTCAATACTTGATAAGCAATGATATTGTAACAAATTTCATTTAAATTTTATTAAATTTATTCCTGTGAGCCGGCTAACATCTATCAAAATATGTTTTTAATTAGTTTCTAGTTTTTGTTTAAGGCGATATATGTGCTCGCTACCTCTTACAATGTAGTAGTCGCATGCAAAATAGTTGAGTTGATATTTTAGAATCAAGGAGCTCATATGTAATAGTAATAGCTTTAGAAATATAATTCATGTTATAACATTGATCAACTAGCGCAGCGATGGACGTATTTGTGTCCGTTTATACGGCTGAAACAACGCTCGATGTCCGAATACTTGTTTCCTTAACTGTAATAACTGTAGTTCTAGGCTAAAAATATTTTCTTATAATGGAGCGAATACATTTATTACCCGCTACAAATTTTCAAAATTAAGTCAAGATGCCAGCTGGGAAAATTCTTAATCAACGGTTTTCATGGAAAATCCTGTATACTTCTCCTGTATGTATATATTATGAGAATAAAAAACCCTAGAATCTTCGTTCAGAGTTCAAAGTTTTCATTTTACAGTGAACTCTCCAGAACTACCATATATATAAACTTGAAGCAGATCGGATACTTGCAATTTATAAAACCTGTTGCGACGTCTATATAGCAACGAATATGTCGGATAAAATAGACAACAGATTTCTTAACTTTACTCATACGGGATATGACGTAGATTTGGACTGGCAAGATTGCAAAAATTTAGAGCTTATCAACGCACACTAACTTCATGTAGGATAATCAAGCCAAATTGGATATTTTCATGTAGAAAAATTAGCTAGGCATTGAACTCCTTTTTTGCGTTTGTTTTTGACTTCGTATGTAACGATTCCTGCAGAAACTGCTAAAAAGCATACCATGTCACGTTTCTATACAATCCCGTATAGAAATAAAGCATAACAAAGCATAGCAAAACATAACAAAGCAAAACATTGGTCTCAGTTATCAAATTCTTACACTAATCTCGATCTATCTTACGTCCACGCGGCCTTGTTTTTTCCTATTCGGATTTTACTTTATCGTTTAATAGATTTTTACGATAAAAAATGCCACGAAGTTGAAAATATCTTTAGATTTTTGCCCACGAAAATTTTAAAACAATACATTTCCATGTTACAAGTTATCTGGGCGTTTGTTTTAAAGTATATGTATATATTAGAAAGAGTATAGACTGAAAACAATTGGGTATTATTGTCTATCTGGTATAGATGGTTTCTTCCGGCTCTAGTATTACGTTCTTTTTCGTAACATTGAAAAATAAAACCATTTTGCATGCGAATCACACTCTTTATAGTAATAAATGTAATTCGCTCGGAAGGGTCTTTCTATTTTGAAAAATTTGGTTCGAAATGCTAGTATTTTCGAGTTAGAAAAAAGCAAAGAATACAAATTTGGGGCAAAATGATATGGTTAAATAACAGATCAAATTTCATTTTAATTGCATATCAGTTTAGTCTTGGCAGTTCGAATTGAATGGAACGAGCATCACCTCTAACTGATAGAAACTCGATGTACGGCGGGTTATAAAAAGGGGAAATTTAATTTCATGCTTTCTGGTTTGAAAAAGTCGTTAAGAACTATTTAACGTTTCAATTCTTGATTAATAGAATACACAGCAATTGTTCAGTAACTTTGTTGGTACCTTGTTCAATAGTTTGTTTTCAATAGACTGACATCTATGCAATCAGCATAACTCAAATTTTCAAGTTTTCAAATTTCTACAATAAGAAGTCCATTAAATACTATTACATACAAGGTTCTAGGTTATATTTAGAAATGACCAAGGTAGGTGAAATTATTATTTTTTTGCAGCAACTAGACAGACTTGCGTCTATTCCTCTCAGAAGAAAGGGTTCCTGTTGTCTACTGGTTTCCCCGAGAGTCGACAAAACACGAGTCTGTCTAATCGTTGCCAAAAAGGAATAACTTCACCTGCCTTTGTCATCTCTAGTTACATCATAGCTATTAGTGAAAGTATTAACCAGTTACTGGTAGAAATGAATCATCCAGTTGCTGAAGATTTACCAAGCATTGATTTAGCTATTCTAAAATTTAGGTTCAAAGCAATATTTGTTTATTTCAGATCGGCTTGTTTAGTCATGCTACCAACTCATTTACTATAACAAATATTCCTGTGAATATTATTGCATCTTATGTAATATATCAATTTATTTAAGATAATCTCACTTTGGTTTTTATTTTTGGAGTTTTCCTTTTACTTTAGATTTGTTTTTGTCTTCGGAATTTTTTTTTTTTTCATTTTTACGTAAAATACCTTCCTATTAATTTGGCTTACTAAAACTTCAAACTGCTACTTACAAGCTAAGTAGTTAGAGGAACCCATTGCATTTTCACAATTTGATGCTAGTAGTCCATGTTATTCATTTCATAAATTCCGTGGCGCTTATTTTGATGTTCGATTATTTTTAATTTGAAATAATAATTCTTTATTGTTGCAAAGCCAGCGGCTATTGGGCTTTCGAGGGCGTTACACTGTATACTATGGTTAGTAGATCATTCGGCATACAATAACTCATATCGTACGTATGCCATTAGTATTACCTTTTATTTAAGTTACAATTAATATATAATCCCTCAAAACGATTTATCTCCTATAGAACAAACTAATGTCCTGACACAGCTTAGTCACGCAAGAGGATTATCCCTTCTTAACGTTGTTATTTTGGTAGTTGTTAGGTAAGAGGATTATAGGATCACGGGTTATATGTAGCCGAACAGGCTACTGCATTATCTATTAAATTCTATATTGAAAGTTTTTATAGTAAATTTGGACTCTTTCATTTATATTAACGAATATGCGGGTGGAGCTATAATTCTGTTGCTCTTAAGCACAGCTGGAAGAGTACCTCCAATCGTGTTCATGAAAGGGAAAGAATTATTCATAGTAACTACTTGAATCGCTATGTTGTGGAAAGGACGAGATAACAAGCCAATTGAAAATAATCTATCAGAGTAAGTTATTCCCGCGGGCTCGGTAGATTGTGCCTTTGTGAATGGAGATTCTTCAAAATGATTTTTCCATGTTATGGGTAGGGTTGTTCGTTTGTTCGGCGGCGTGACAGGATAGGAGTCGTTATTTTCGAGCAGTTTGTTTACAATGAGCGTTTAAAAAATCAATTTTGTGTAAAAGTGAAAATTTTATGTTATTGTTGGATGGCACAATAATGCCTCAAAATCGCGTCGTTTAACTTTTAGCAATGAAGCGCCATCAGAAAATATTGTTTGTAACTGGTTTCGTCGTGGTTGTGCTTCTGTCAATGATGAATTCCGTAAAAGTTGATTAAAATCGTTTGTTGTTCCTCAAAATATATGATTGAAGGGGGAACAAGGTAGAGGCGTCCTTAGGCATATCGAAGACCGCAGTACATTCGATTTTGCATGTACTGTTCTCAAAAGATTCCGCATCATTTGACCCAAGCACAAAAAAGGCTCGTGTCAATTGGTGCAAGGAAACGTTAAAAAAATCCAGAGGAGAACTCAAAATCCGTATACCTAAACTCGGATATATTCGTACGAGCTAGAAACCAAGAAACAATCAATTATTTGGGTGTTCCGAAATGAGTCGAATCCAAGCACTTCCTAGAAGATAATTGCTGATTTCCTTCGTTGTACTGGACATGCCGCCAGCATTGCTTTGGAAGATCGACGAATGAATGGTATACAACAATTTGTTTGCCAGAAGTCATCGAAGTCCCATACAGCAAATTAAACAACTGGTTCGAACACATGTAAAAGTATCTAACCTTAATGGCGAATATCTTTTAAAAACAAAAAAAAATCTTTTCTTTCATTGTTTTTGTAAAAACTTGAAAGGTATCTTCCTGTTAATATTCTCTTGACCTAGAGTATCTGTTTGTCGGTACGACGTACATATATACTTACTACGATCCTGACGTATTGCCAGAAAATTACAACTTTAGTTATGGGGTCTGATTGTGGACAAGGTTTAACATTATATTGAAATCCGCAGAAGTCCGACGCAACACTTGAAACTGGGTTCGAAATCAGTCGCTTAGTCAAAGGCGACTCGATTGTTGTGAGTCCCTCCGCTCCTATGTTACCGATAGCTTATGTGAAAAGGCACAGACAATTACGCTTCACGTATTATCACAAACGACATTTTCAGTCTATGGCAATATTTCCTTTAAAATACCATATTAGCCTGTATTACGCTAGACGAGTTCGCGATCTAACGATTTGACATTAAAGCGAAGACGACTAATATTACTGCTTTGCCGGAATTATCGTTGGCTGGAAATAGATTTACATAATAAAACACCAGATACAAAGGGTGGGTCATTGTCATTGGCTACAAAAGCTGCTGCAGAATTGAAAATGTGTAGCAAGAAAAATCACTCTGAGCTAAGTACGATGATGCATTTTTAATACTACAATACATAGTGCTCCATGAATTTGAAATAAGTTATTATCGATATCCGGTATGCTACTACCCTATTGCTCTCAGCAATCTAGCAATTTATACTTTTCCAGATATCGATAGCTACATAGTCGAAGGTATAAAATTAAATATACCTGCCATTATAAACAAAATCTCAAAAAATATTTATTAAAGAATAAAAATATGTATTTAAAATACAATTCGTTAGAAATTTGCATTAATTTTTAATAAAAGGCAATTGAAAACAATCGTAAAGGTCAAGTGAGCGTGCGATTTATCGAGAGGAAAATCCGATTTGAAAGAATAAAATAGAAATCGAACGCGCAGAAGGAACGTGTAATTACCTAGAAAATAACAAGCGTATCAAAGAGGCACTTGAGAAATACGAAATCGATTTGTATCGTAAACAGCGGGAACCAGCTTTAGAAAAATGAATTCAATCTAATACAATAATATACAATCTGATACAATAATGAATCTACAATTCAATAGATACATCTAGAGAGACACTCGAGGTTAATGATATGATCAATTCTTCGATATCTAATTTATAAACGTGATAAACAAGACATTGTTAAATTGCTGCGATTCAGAATGATTTAAATATTAATAGAAACAAGGGAAAGAAGAAAACGAGCTAACATGACCTTAGTTAACAAAGTACATAGGGCGATTGTAAGTATATAATAACAAAATGAAGTAGCACCTTTTAAAGGTTATTTCGACTTAAAAAAAGAGTTCAGGCGCCGATTGCATAAATTCATCGGAGCAGGGGCATCTATGAGGATTTTAATGGACGTGGAGAACCTATCGAAAATGGTTATATATATTTACGTATTCTATTACAGCAAGCTTCTAAATATTTTGAAAATGTTGACCATATACTAGCTTCTTTCCAAATTTGCAATATCAGGGAGGCATTTTAGACAAAAACACCCTAACAAAAGCAAGAAATAAGAGCGAGCGTAAAAATTAGTTGCAAATTTTACTCTGCGTCAGTGTAAACTTTACATATTTTTAACTCAAAATTGCAGTTATAAAGTGACAGTTTTTCTTGTTAGAATTAATTTAATGAAATAAGACATTGGGATGACGCGTATTTTCCATTTACCCAACTTGTAATTGATAAATATCCAGGATGATAACTTCAAAACCAGGTTTGAGCATGTTTTCATTGAGGAAATACAACACTGGATTGTCGATCCCTATCGTACTATAAAAACAACTGATCAGAAGAAGCACTAATGAGGATGCCGTTCAGAAAGGGGCATCAGGAGTTTTGACTTCAGGAAAACATACCTGTTGCTTATTCTAGATTTATGGACTATTGTGAGAAAGTATTTAATAGCTTTTCTATCTTCATACCTCATGGAGAAAAGGATTATTGAGCGGTAACCGATCTTCTTACAAAAATAAAGATCAACAGTAAAACATTGGCAGTGGAGGCTGTATCTCATTAAACTGATACCAAATATTGAACAATTGCTATCAAGGCATCTGGTTCATCCCTTCCATTCACTGCATTATTTGTGTGTATTTTGAAGTTGCTTAATTGCATGTGTTCTTACAATAGAATTGTCCACTCTATTAGACTGAATAGCTGTGAGAAACTAATAGTTTTGAAAAATTCAATAGTTTGCAGGCAAGCGGCCTGCGGAAAAAAAAATCCGCAGGTGGTCTATAGACCAGGAAGTTTGAAAATATCTGATAATCACGGCAATGCTGTTACGGTGAATGTAGAACATTATGATGCGATGTTAGCAGGTTTCTTACGGCGTTAACTAAATGGAATTGACATTGATGAAGTTTCTTTCCATTAAGATGGTGCTACGTGTCATACGGCATGGTCAAGTCTTGAAATGTAGTCATGCGACATATCGAGCTCCTATGCTTATACGAATCCTATAAAATTAAAATTTTCGCATCGATGAATGTCAGCCTAGCGATACTAACCGTTTAAACGATATAAAACAAAAAAAAAACAGAAATTTTCCTCACAATTTATTTTTTATATTAAAACAACAGTCCTTTTTGGGAAAAGATATCAAGTTGCATTTCTCCTTTAGCTCGTAAACAAGGAAACAATCTTAATCTTTCTACAAATGTCAAACTTCTCCCATTGTCAGTGAACAATCATAAAACCTTAAATTGCCAAGAGCGCAGATAGCAATTAACAATCGGGATGAGGCTGGAACCGCAGTTTATAGAACAAGTAAATGAGAAGATGAAACGTCGGTAGAGTAAAATAAATACAGAACATTCGCCATCAAATGCCTGGATTATCAAGATCGTACTCAACTTTTTCAGTCTTTGTATAATTCCCAGATTAATCTCCGAATAAGAAAACATAGGAGGCGCTGTTTGTAATATATAAACATGATTATAAATTGCTTGTTATGCGGAAAGACAAAAGGCTCAGTTAACAACAAAGCACCGGAGAATACAAACTCCGATATAGAGCAGACTACACGAGTAATAAAGCGAGCATTAATTGAAACGATTACTTTGTATGTGAAATTGCTACCGCGAAAGCTGTATGCTTGGAGCTTATGAGATCGAATGGAACTGTTTCATTTTACTTTCGCAAAAAAAGGACATGGTAACGTGTACGATCTCCCTCTAAGCAAATTTAACCACCTAAAAGATTACTTACTTTGTATATCACAAATATGTATATCAAAATACGATTACATGTTAATATCCAAAGCATTATGATAAGCAACTGAATCGAGGAAGTACAAATACATCGCATAAATTTCGTTTTGTTGCAATGTTTAATCAAGTACAAAAAAAAAGAAATAAACGAAGGTAAACGCTACTACTAACATAAGTTTCCAACTTTAGTTCCAATGTTATAACAGAGACATTTGTTTTCTAAGTTGAGTGATAATTTCTGCGATCGTTAGTTTAGACAAGCTTTCCGGAGTTTAAAAACTTGTGTAAATAATAACGTTTCACAGAAATTAAATTGATGCAATGAAAACTAACTTCAAAATCTAACGTTTTCGCGCTCTCTAGTAACGCCTCGCGTGAGAAAAACCCTGCGTTCTCTTGGATAATTAGACCTGAATTAAATTAGTATTAGAAGTAAAGTTAGAACACTATAACACTTAAATTTTTCTTCCTTTCGTTCCTTTGTTGCTGATGGCATTTGTTAAAAATGATCGCGAATTTTCGAATTGTCATATTATAAATAAATTTTAATCGACAAAAATTTTCTTCTTCTAAAAATACCATTTTATAGAGTATAATATGCCATGCGAGTTCGCGATCTAAAGTCTTAGCCTTTAACATTAGCGATTATCGACAACAGAGGACAAGTATATATGTTTTTTACCGGGCTTAACGACTTCTTGGCGAGTAATATTGTTTGCGTAACTATGGTAAATAGAGATGAGCAAGGTCGGGGAAATTATTTTTTTTTTGCGGCGACTAGATAGACTCGTGTTTATTCGACTCATGAGAGGAGGTTCGTATTGCCTACTGGTTTCCTCAAGAGACGACAAAACACGAGTCTGTCTAGTCGCTGTAAAATTCCGTTACCTTGCTCATCTCTAATGATAAACATAAAATGGAAATAATTTTACTTAATAAAACGTTAGGGTGTACTCGAGGCTATATAAGCCACTGGAGTAACCAAAAAAGAAGCCAGAACGGCTTTACTCTCCTAGATGCTAGATGTTGGTCAAGGAAAAATTTGAATGATGAATGAAATGAAAATTATTACAACGTACACCTACTGGCTCATCGGCGGCGTCGCTAAAGTTGCAACTCTCATTTCGGCAGCTTTAGCCATAATATTACCATCAACAGTAATTTTTACGTTTTTGAGAATGATTTGATGGACAATGACCAACGAAGGTGGAGTGCAAAGGTCGCTATTAATCTTATCGAGAAAGGTTTGCCACAAAGATGATGAAAAAAAATTTAATAAATGTGTGGCTTGGCGTATTAGGCGCGATACTACAGTAGGTCCCCATTTTTTTTCAAGGATCGCTCAATGCGAAACGATATGCCGATTTTCTCCTGACAGAATTCGAAGATTATATGGATGATATACCTAGAAATACGTCACGATATGTGATTCCACAAAGATGGAGCATCTTCGCAATGCACGATGTGCCAGAAATATAAGGAATATAGGAATAAGTTTGGTGTTACTTGTCAACAAGATCTATACGATCTTGAAAATCGTATTCGTAGAGCCTGTGGCTAAATAACACAATACAGATCTCGAGAATGTTTTGCCAACAGCAGAGGTCACGCTAAACAAAAACTGTAGATGTTATGGACTTCAAATTTAATTTAAGTATTATTATTGTTATTTTGTTCATGTTGTTTCGTTATGGAATAGCATATGTTGTCAAGACAATATTGAGGACATTGTTCAACTGGAAGCTAGCAAATAATTTCATTTATTTTACCGCCTAAAAGCTCTAATCTGTCTAAGCGTTCGTTTGTTGTTTATTGATTTATGTCTTTAAATTATTAGATAACTGTGACGTGTACTGTATAGGAGTTGTCGAAAGCGGTGAATCAATTACAAAGCGCAGTACATATTTATTGTTATTAGATATCGTACACAACATTAACCGTTACTAAATAAACTAATTCTTATGTCAGCAAACTGTTACGTATGGATTTTCTTCGTGTGAATAAGATTGGTTTAAGTACATCGTTGCATATACACAAAATATACATTTTCATCACGGCGAAAATTTTTCCAAGCGACTACCCTGGAAATTGCTGATTCTGTAAATGTATGCCGCCTACCATCACAACCCCTCGTTTCAGCAATGACACGTAAGTTTATATTTGCATATTAGTTCCCGTTACCAGCGTCGACGGATAAATGGGATTTCGGCCGGGTTTAACTATGATATCGCCGCTAAAATCGTTTTCGCTCGTGTTGTTGCAGATGTGTGTTACATATGTTGAGAATATTAATGTAATCGAAGTCATGCACTTAGCGTATGTTGTCCCATATTATTTCGAGTGTAACTATCCGACAGCTACGCGTTTTAAAGCTTTATTTTCTTTGTCTAGGATTTGCCGTTTAAATAGTAATGATGATGTGTTTTTTAGAAGCGTTTCGAGACTTTTTTAACATCTACACTTCGAAAATAGTTAGACGAATCAGTGAATCGTTGTTCTTGAATACTTCTCACATCGATGGCTCTCTTTTTGAGATAAACCGGTTGAAGGTTTGAGAATCGATTCCAATTATTTCAATACATATTGTTCTCCGGAAGTCTGATCAATTTGATTCTCGCTTCTCAATATCAGATACCATCTATTCTTTGTCTAGGATAACCGCGGGCGAGCCGTTCACATTTATGAACAGCGCTTCTTGAAGGTTCTCTTTTTAACTAGAATAATAAAATGTAGGTATGCGTATCGGGAATTTTACAAGGAAGTCACCTGGTTCCAGCCGTACTCAGGCACTTTATCAATGATTTCTTTTTGTTAATAGGATCTTGAGATATTTAAAGGTATTGTGATTGCATCAAATTTTATTGAACTTAAATCATCTCACTATACACTGTTCACTTAGCACGTGTGCGCAAAATAATTCCCATTCCGCGCAAGTTTGATTTTTTAAATGGAACATGCTACATACTACAATGGTATGATAAATACCAAGTTAAGGAAAACAATTGTTTCACATTTAATAAATTTATTTCTCGACATAATCTTCTTGTATTTTTCAAACTATTCAAACAATAGAATATGTCCAAGCCATTTTTCAAGTTTGGGAAAAAAAAGAGGTCAGAGAGAGCTAAATCTACCGAATATGGTGAGGCACCAGCTCGTACTGTACTGAACTAATCTTGCTATTGCAATTACCGATTACTGGGCCGGAGCGTTATGGTGATGATAGAGTTTTCTTTTCGCTAGATGGGGCTGTTTTCTCTATCATTCAACGTCGAATCAGCCCAATAAATCAGTGTAGTACTGCCCAGTGATTGTCATTCCCTTCTTCAACTAATCAATTAAGATTATGCCTTGTGAATCACAAAAAAAACCCTCGTTGTAACTTTTCCGGCTAGTAGAATTGTTTTCACCTTCTTTGGTGCACGTTCGCCGAGAAAAAAAAACATTTTACCGATTGACCCCATCTATGGTTACATAGCGTTGCAGAAACTCGTTCGTATTGCGCTCAAGCATCTTCAAACAATGCTTTGAAGTTATCACGATTCCGTTTTTGCTCGGTCGTCACCAGATATACTTAATTTTTCGTTTTGAACACATTCAATTCAGATGTTTCCCACATTAGCAGTTGGGAAAAATATTTCTTCCCATAAAATATGTTTTTGCTTAAATATATTATGTATTTCATACACATAAATTCTATTCTAGTAATACCGTACATTTATAGAATCAGAATTCGAAAATCGGAAAATGTTCCAAATTTGAAGTAATCTTATCAAAAATGTATCATTGTAATACAACAATTGCACCAAAAATGCAGCGCTGCTCGTCGATGTGTTGGTCACATCTCCATTTCATCAATTCGTAAAAAGACTACGAAAGATTTTATTCCGGCGGAATGGCAAATCCAATGAAAATAATTAGACTGTCGTAGATCATTTATTAAGAAAATATAGAGTTTTCGTTGAAGCAGCTATTGGTGAATTGTGAATATTATCTGGGTCTAATTCAAAGATAGGAAGCGTTATTGCTTAAGCCATTTAAGTATCTGGAGCGTGTGCTGCAGCCTCTACTCAAGTTACTATACTTTGCATACTTGATTAGTAAGATTACGCTCCACGATTCGGTAACCCCTTTAATATCTCAGACATTTTAACAATTCATCCAACGTAAATTTTCAAAATTTATTTCTTATAAAAATGGTGAAGTCTATCCCCAAAGGAGTATATCACAGGATATGATGTTATTACGTTACCAAACGGTATCTTCGAGTAAGCGAAGAGAAATAATCTGGAAGAAGTTTTTATACAAACTAATGACAAACAATATTGATTGCTCCTTTTTACTCGAGCGCATGTCTTTTCCTGACCCGCGCATCAACTCCAGATACAACTCTACATTCTTGGTTCTATTTGAAAGAACCAACGTTATGAAACAGGCTCCAATCTACATGGTGGTAAGCTTCAGCCAAGGAATATGCACACTTCTCGCTTGCTTGGTATACATATCGGACGATACACAAAAACGTGCTTGCGCTCGCACATGGTCTTATTTCTTTGTGTACATTTATGATTTACACAGTTATTCGCAGTTGCACTCAATGACATGCAACCACAATCACTCAAGCTCAACACATATTTTATATATAGGGTGAGTCGAGGGGAACGAACCAATCTCCAGGAGCGTAAAAACAATGTAAACAATTTATATGTTCGTATCCGACTTTAATTTGTTTTCCAAGTTAAAGTTTTAAATAAAATAAAAATATTTTTGCACAAACTAAGTACTCATGTAAACATAAAAAGTTAAATACGTTCTACCTCAACAATTCTTTTTGCTTCTTATCACATGTGACGAACAGAGAAAGAAGTTTAGAGGTCAAAAGAATGCTGTAATTAAAAAACGTATGATTTTTTACATTATTTTCACGCACATACACATATGTACATATATGTAAACACATGAACATAATTGTGTAAAATACGATAATGGCTACCTGTTTAAATAGGTAGCGTATTATCCTGTGGTTAGACTGTTCTCGATCCGTTGTGTAATAAAGAGTGATATTATTATTAGCCCCCTTTTAAAATCTTATCGTAAACACGACACGCCAACTTCGTGATAAAATAGTTTAAATCCTCAATTTGAATGAATTAAAATCTAAGAAATATAACATGTAGTTATCGAGCATGCCATCATGCTTTTAAAAATCATTAAACCCTGAAAAAACGCTAAAGGAAGACGTTAATACAGAGCATATAACTTGATAAAGTACTACGAACCCTAGCTGCGCTTTCAACGTAGGAGATCCTTACTCAACATATATGTATGGCTCCTTAGCGTAGGCAACATATCACCTATTATTTTGTCTTGTTATCGCCAACTTATGTAAATGGCGAGTGTATATATAACGATTAATAATTCTACGTTACCGAAAATTGCTCCCCCATCACCAGTGTAAGTGATCATTACAGCGAACCCTTATATCTTCAAGGAGGAACCTGCATTTCGTTAAATTAAGATAAACGGGAGATTTTTTCCAGGCATGTATACTAGGATGTATCTTATTTTAAAAAATAAGACAAATTTCAAACGCACACCCTCTTTTTTTTTAATTTTATCAAATTTTATCAAGTTTTGAAATACGTTAAATCCTGTCGGATTGCGGCTAACCATTTATAAAGCTGTACATATGTCTACGGGATTTTCCACGGAAGTACCTAATTAGAATTTTTTGGGCATAACGATACTCTTCAACTTTAAAAATTTGAGGTTTGCAATAATTTGGTACTTACTTTCTTTCAAAATTTTTTCGTTTCCTCCCAGTCAGTTTTGAATGCAATATAAAATTCTATAACTGCAGTTTAGAACAAAGCAGCATAAATCGGATAGTGTCCTCTCCCTTGCATTGTGTTTCCCGTAAATGACTCCATCAGTACCCACCATGGGAAAGCTATTTTAATATTATTTTTTGGTCATCATAATCAATGTTTGTTACGTGTTTAGTGTTCAGATAAGTCAATATTATTGTGTAATTTATAAATTAAGTAATGGAAAATCACGAAGGACTTTATTCTAATCTGGATATCTTAAATTTATTTTATGCCCATGAAGAATGTCAAAGAATTGCGGGAAGAACTTGTCCAGAATTCAATGAAAGATGCCGCCAATAGATGAAAGGGAATTTAGAGAACTTGAAACCCTTTTTTTAACTACTAGTAGTGTTAAACCAACAAAAAACTGTAATAAACCTGTTTCTAAGAATGAGGAAAATAAGACTAATGTTTTAACGTATTTCGAAGCACATCCTCGCACATGCCTCTGAAGATTTGGGCATTCCAAAAGTGCCTGCTGATAAAATTTTGTAATGCATCCATTTTCACGAATTCTAGTGTAAGCTTTCCGGTAGGGAGATGAAATCAAAAGAAATGAATTGTGCGAGATATTTTTCGTGAGACTTTGTGTGAGACCAACATTTTTGGTCCAAAATAATTTGGAGCAACGAATCAAAGTTCAACTGAGAGGCAATAACAAACAGAAGAAATAATCATTATTGGTCTCGAGAAAATCCGTGCATACCTAGAGAGATACGTTTTCAAAGAACTTTCAGTTCTAGTATGTATTGTTTGGTATTCGACAATCAAGTACATTATGAAATTGACAATAAAAATTTAATGCAATACAAATACTTAGAAATTGCATGGGGATGTTATCTGCTAATAAGAAATATATGCTGGTATCGGTGCATATGCTGGTGCACGCGCCCATTCTGCCTTGCAAGTGCATCAGCAACTAAAGAATATTTTGATGATCGGTTTCAATGGACCCTGGAGGTGGCCCCACGATCGCCAGATTTGACCCCTTCTGAGTATTATCTATCGTTTTAAGAGTCAAGTCTATACAACTCCGGTCTTAAGCAAAATTAATCGATTCTTGACTCAGCCAAAGTACGAGGAAGTACAAGTGACCCAATACTTTGATCAATAAATTGCTTGAGCAATTATTGTAATTTTTTATTTTATTGTATATTTTGTTTTTTTTTAATTAATAATTTTTTAAGCTGAAGAGTTTACATTATGTCCGAAAACTTGCTAGCCACTTCCGAGTGTAAATTATTATTGGTTAGTGTATAACGATGTTTGTTTTATTCGTTCAAGACAGAAAAAAAAAGATACACAAGATTATGGAAGTATTCCTCCTCGAGGTATGCACTAATCCCGAAATGGCAAGAGTTACTTAGATAACAATATTCCTGTCACGTTTTTAATGAAAACTGACTAACAAAAACAAGAGAGCACCGACGGATTTGCTTTTGTTTAACCCTTGCGAAGCAGAGGCTTCAATCCAGCTTAGTAGTTCAAGCATCCTACTAAGATTTATGATTTTTAATAATAAATCAATCAAATTTTAAAATGTTCCATTCGCAGGAATTCAGTTTTCTTTTTTCATACACTTAGATAACAAATTATTACACTTTACCATTTTTTGAGAGAATAGGGACAAATTACGCGTATTAATAAGAATATCTCGTACTTACTTTCGGGGAAGAAAGCAACTACGCACCTTGCATTCTATTTTGAGAGGCTCATCTTTGGCTGCTCCTAAAAGCCTCTTAACGGGCCCATCCGAGCACACCGGTTCAAATTTTACACGGAGATGAAATGGAGTGCTTTTTGTCGCACCCTCGCTGTTACTGGCTTCGCAACAATATCTACCAGAACTAAAACGACTTACTCTCTGAAACAGAATCAGAATATTAGATTTCACAGATATAGTCACAAAGAAAAAGTATTTTAATTAAAGTAATATGTACGTTAGATGAAATGAGCACGTTTTCGTGGTGTAAGCGTACAGACTAAATTGTACGTACACAATTTAAGGGTCCAAGTTAATTTTCTTTCCGCGAAATTAAATTGAAAATTTGTAATGGTGTCATGGTGAACAATAAAATATGACGGATACTGTAATGTTTCACACGGAAGAAAAATTGATTTAATAGATCAGTTAATTTACTTTTCCGGTTGTAAGATCCGGGAGTCTCTCTAGACACTCTTTCGACAGTTTACATTAAAATTAAATACCAAACTTTTACGTTTGGCGAGAATTAATTTGAAAATAGGAAAACCTAACTTCAAATTGTTCAAACTTTTAAATGATTTTCACATCTTCTGTTTGTGAAATGTAATAAATGAGACTGAGGATTAACCTAAAAAGAGCCTACGCCGAAGAACAACCTATCGGTTAGAACGTTACGATACTTTATTGCAACCGTGCATTTTAGCTGGACATGGTTGTACATGTCACAGCATTCTTTTTTCTCGTAATGATTGTCTCTATTTTTAAAAGGGCAATGCAAAACTCTTTATGTACACTGATATAGCTATGCACGTATACTTATATGTCAATTGCTAAAACTTCCATAGTTATTTACCAATATTATCTTAGGGTATTAATTTTTGTCGCAATTACTTACAGTAAGCGTAGTCACTTATATTTATCAAGATAAATCCTATCGCTTTTGATTACAGGTAATTTTTTCCAGACAAGAGGTGGTTATCTTTGTCATCGCAGTGATTGACGTCCACAACAAAGCGAACCCTTTAATATCCCGCCATTGACAAGAGGAAAACCAATAACCCGTTACGGCCACCACATACACTCCTACGCGTCACACGTCACAACGTTTTATTCTCGACGAGAGCGCGTCAACATATCAACACGAAGACAAAGCATGCCATTACTGAAAAACGGTTACCTATTTCAAAAGAATCAATTCCATGTTAATGTGCTCTAAAAGTAATTATTGCGTACCTTCTACGTATGTTAGCAATAACATGAAATTTCTAAGCACTTATATTTGTCTGAATCTTCGTTGGAAATTAACTAGCAAAGAAAAATTATCTACATCAAAAAGGCGCATAACAATATAACGATATTACACCATGCATCATACCTCTATGTAATGTATGTAAATTACCCATTTATTGAATTGTCATGCAATATATTGAGACGGAACCACCGTCGCCCGCAATAAATATCTTTTTAGGCCAGTTGAAGCGGAGAAGTAAGCCAGTACTTCCTTATTTTCAAGCGGATATCTACTGAGCTCGCACTCATTTTTTCCTGATTCAATTGTCCTGCAATATCTAAATACACCTTCTCAAAAGCGGACAAAGCTGTTGCGGTAATTTCTAACGGTTCAGTTTAAGGTTTAGAATATTTGTATCAAATAGGTATATAACAGCCTATGACCAGTAAAAAGGACTATTTGACGCTCTACACAGTAGAGGCAATTAGCTTGTTATCTGAATTTGAAAGAATTGCTTCAATTGCGCGACCAAAGGCATCTGTTATAAGAATAAATTTGTTATCAGCGGAAAAATCTGGATATTGCAAAATATGGAGAGTTAGTTAAGGTTTTCAAATAATTTTTGGCAGGTTTCATCCCAAGTGAATTCGGTTACTTTACGGAATAGCTTATTTAATAGATTTAGAATAAATCTAGGTTGACTAATTATAATTAGTCATGGCAACAAATCTTTCACAATCAGCTGAATTTTCGGGAATCGGATACTTTAAAATAGAATGAATTTTGTTCTGATCAGGCGAAATACCCTCTGCTGAGATTATCCGGAAATACGATATTTTTTCTTCTTAAGTGCACATTTTATGGGGTTTAGTTTTAGATTGATTAGTCAAAGTCTGTTGGGTACATTTATTAAATTTTGATATTATAATCATTCGTTTTTTTTCAATTGTCTTTGAATAACTATTCGTTTTATCGCAATTTGCAACCTAAATGTTACGTTTTCTGTTGTTTTCCAATTTCATAGCAGACGATTTGGATATTTTGAAAATGCGCATCGTTCCCATCTATACAAAACAGATTTACAATTTCCGCAAATATTAATTGTATTTTTACAGCAAAAGGGTACAAACAAGAAGCAAAACTGCAAATTAAAAACCCCGAATCGATCGGTACGATACATCCAAAATTGTATTTAATATATTCAATCAAATTGAATTACCAATTGATGCATAATGGTGACAATGATGTGAGCCTACCAATTATGGAAATATGTACATGTAAAGAACAAATGATTGATGTGTATATTCTCATGATATATTACATATAGTCGATGAAGGTAAAGAGTAAAGATATATCAAATAAGAGGTCGTCAAAGATATTAAAAAAAAATTGTGCAGTAACAATTTATTCGCGTCCGCCTCGTTGTTGTATTAAATTAGCCTAACTCTAAAAACAAGTTAATGCAAGTGGCAGACGTTGTTCCTGCTGCATTCAAGAATAATTATTTCCCAGTTTTTATGGCATAAAAGAAAATTATTTCATCGTCAGGTAGATTGTGTTAATTATTAAAATTACATTATAAGATGCAAGAAACTTGACACAGTGCTGTTTTTAAAAGCTGCGATATTTTAAATTTGTTAAAAAAATGATTATGAAATTGTTTCATCATATCTGCCTTTAATAGTTTTAATAATTAGAAAGAGCGTAAAAATAGAAAAATGGACTAAAAGGCATTATCTGCATCAACATTTTACAAAGCGCTCAGGATGGTCTTTTAATTTAAATCCACGCCATAAATTTCGGTGCATTGCCTCTTTAGCATGCTTAAAATACATTAAATGCTTTAAAAGCTTCGGAGAGTTTCGTCAATTTTCCAAATTAAAAACATGGAAATTGTTATTTAGGCTTTCGGTTACTATTTTGGTCTTTTTGCAGAATTAGGAGGTAAAATCGGTGGCTGAATTTTGCATCGGAATTCTAAAAATATTTAAAATCAATAACATAAAAAGCTGTTTACAAGCTCCCAGTTAGAAAAAACAAATTTCATCATTTTTGGAAAACCAATCTTTAAAATGTAGATTTTGGGTAGACAAATTTCCATGAGCAGGTTCAGGAACTCGTTTTCTTTTTATGTTTCTAACCAAAAGCCTAAGTATCAAATTCCACTTTTGTAAATTGAAAGAATAAACATGTTCGTCGTTATTTAAAAAATCAGCAATTTAGAAGTCGCCTTCCATACAATATGAGCTGTACAGCGCCTTTAATACAACTTATCAAAGACAGACACGATGATATAATTTACGTATAATTTAGTAGTTTGTTTTGCAATTTCAAAATTCATAAAAAAATCAACGAAACTTGAACTCAGCTCTCATTTTTCAATTTTATAAAAAGGTTCGTTCATTGTTCATTGCAACAATTAATCACTTTTAAATAATAAGGTCTAATACAAATGAAGGTGCTCGCATATGGAAAATATGCTCAAAATAATAATTAATAATATATGGATGAAACGACCACATTCGTCGTATATGCCCGAATATATTCGATTGAAATCATGTCACTCAGTCACTATATTCACATCCGATTTATATCTTGCATTCATTTGAATCGGTTCTATCCGTCTTGTTGTTTCGTAACAAAGTGGTGCAAACTGAATGTGCGTAGATGATTTCCGAGAAGGAATCTGTTGTAACGCAAAGTGACCATCTACTAAATGTAAACATAAAGAACGCAACCCTCAAATTTGCGATAATAGGCATTTTTTTGAAACACTTTTGCTTCGAGAAAGCTAGATGATTGACACGTACACCTTTTTAAAAATTGTTTAATTAATAAAAATTTGTTCACATACCTGAAGCACTAATGTTTGATTACTAACAATTATACCATTTGTAGTGTTACTATGCAGACGTTCTCCGTCACGTGTCCACCATACTCTCAACACCTGAAAAATATTTGCGTTAGTAATGGCGAAAACGGAGTTAGGTACTTACACTAACAATAAAAACGAATGCTTGCGTTAAGCCGGCTTCACATCTACGAATTTCGGTGTACGACTTTGCAATTCATAAAGCAAACACCAGATGTAAATGCAAACTCGTAACTTCACCTATACGTGCAGACATGTATACGTAAGATGTCAAATCAAATAGAATTTAGTAGATTTAGCGTACGAATGGTAACTACTAAAAATGTCAAAAGTAAATGGGAAACTAAGCTTTTTATTGAGACTTATGGAAATATGGAGCGTTTATAGTAGAGGCGGTGGGTCTAATAAACGAAATGATACGAATATAATGTACAAAAGGTTGAAATTAAATATTTAGGCCGCAATTAAATCGCGGTCCTGATTGCTTTGGCAACGGTACCACGCCTGACTCACAGTTCAGCAACTGTATACGCATTTAGGCCGCACGATTTCCACGGCCAACCTGTAATGTTTGGGTCCAAAATAAGCGTCATGAGTAAAGGACAATAATAGTGTGGTACTACAGTAATGTGGAGCTAATTGGCACTGGCTAATTTATTTATTATAATTAGTGAAATACGCGTCTTTCACTTTTCGGAAATTGGCTAGCAAATAGACGCAAGGTAGTACTAATTTTCTTTGTGCTAACGTAGGTATGTACTAGAATTGGAAATAATGCACGAAACTATATGGAAATG
>LR737394.1:7879203-7903070 GCA_902655005.2 Marronus borbonicus | reverse complement strand
AGTCCCGATACACCAAAACTTATGCCATCATTTCACCACAGACGATTCTCTGTTCATTTTCACAAAATTAATTAAATATGATTTACGTAACATTTAACAGAAAGCGTCTGGAGATATTCACATTATTTTGGGATGCAATAGATCAGGGATCGGCAACGTTTTAGCTAAGTGGCAACGCGCATCTGCGAAAAAGGTCAAAGTGTCGATAATATTGTTAATGGTAATAACTAACTAATGAAAGTATATGCACAACATTATTTGCAAAAGCTTTAATAAAGATAAGAAGCATTGCACAAATCTGGAAAATTCTTTACCGCAGCTAATCCAGCGAACATTATTATGCAAAGGAATATCTGAATACGCATTTTTCATATCTTCTAAAAACGACTTAAATTGTTTGTGAGTTAATAAAGAACGACCATGACATAAAATTTCTTGGTGAAAACGTTCACAAATAAAAGAAACATGTCCTTTCTGCCTCCCGATTATAGCAGCAGCGCCATCAGTGGTTACGTAAAAAATCTTGTTTAAATCAATGTCTCGTTTTTCGAAATGATCAACAAATTTTGAAACTCTATCCAAGCAATTTGATCCAACGAAGAAACACTAAACACGAAATTCCGTCATAGCTTGGGTCTGCTGCATTTCAATATTTTCTATCATTTCAGTCGCTCGTTGTTCAATAATCCACACTGATGCCGGTATGTTTTTAATCCAGGCTAATATTTTTTCTTTATTAGGCAAATCGTTGAACAAAACATCTGCACTTTTTAGAAAGGTTTGCTTTATAAATTCTCCGTCAGTGGAAGATCTTCCCTTTCCGGTCAAAAATTGTGCACACAAATTCACATTTAAATGCTACAAGAGGTAAGTGAAAACGTGAAATGTTCAGACAGAATTACCAATTTATTATAACCTTGAAGGAGCTGTTAAATCACAGACATGAACAAAACACGTATAGTATGCGCTTGGTAGATCACTGGACGATAACTTTCAAAGGAGCAACTATTTGCAAACGGCTAGAAATAAATTTGGGGATCTCCACGAACGTCAAATTACGTCAAACTAATAGACACGCGCGAGTTGCAATATTCCTGAAATTAAATTATTGTCTTTACCAGACAGAATAGATGCAAAAACAAAATCTGAACATCTAACATCTAAACAAAATTCCAGGATTTATAAATATTCATTCGCGATTTACTTACTTTAAATAATTACGCACATTCATTGAATTACATTCAAAAATAATTTGTTTACTTCGAACATTGGTAACACAAGATATTATCGTAAATTACATAAAGAACCTGAATTTACATTCGTAATGAATTCAAATCTTCAAACTTTAAAAGAACCTTGTTTTCTGCTTTTTTTAATTGCATATCCTCAACCGACGCTGAATGGCAAAAACTTTAAATTACATCATTAAATTTGTACGATTCGACTATTTAGACGTTTCGGGGCTCTTTCTATAATGTAATAATATTTTATACTATCAGGAAGATTGAAAATATAGCTACCTTCTTTTAGTAACGGGAAACGGAATACTGAGTTCTCGCAATTGAAATTATGTTCATTACCGTCTCCCATAAAACCCGCCGTTATGCTCATCTTCCTTTAATTCTATATTGAATTTTGAACTCTGAAAATTGAATTATATAGAGAAGGTCAACATAATTAACATTTAAAATTCAAACGCAATAAGCTGAAACCACTTGACCGGAAGTTTACAAAACGTGGAAATACGTCGGTACGCGTGTAACTAAGTATTTTCGGTACCTATCGTGAAAACGATTTTTGCTTGTTCTTTATTTAAATAAATTCAATTTGATTTAGTTTTATTTTCTTCAGGATTTCCGGTTTGTTTGTTTCTTTTTTTTTAAAATAAAATTGCTACATGATGTTTCGGAAAATATTGTTATTCCTTTTTAAAAAAAGAAGAAGCAAAAGCTTTGACGTATGGAGTACGCCAGGTCATTTTTCCATTCTCTGCTATGAATTTCCACCCATATTTCTCCTATTTTATTACATTAATCTATTCAGGAACTATATTAAAAAGAAATGGGATAAAAACAAAGATAAGTCTGAAATTTACAGTCAGAGAGAACTTATTGGCGTACACTGTACGCCAGCCCCTCCAATTGAGGGTTAAGAGAATTAAATTTTCTAATATTCAACATGTATGCAAATACGGCGTATTCAATTAAATGTTCCATGGTCCTTTCCTTTTCGCTTATTTGTTCCATCATTAATAAATCTGTTATGAATTATGTATGTGCAAATGAAATAATTAACAAATAATTACATTACAATTATAAGAGGCTCGAAAAAGTCAATAATAAAAAATCTACAACGAATGTGTACAATGTTAACCCCAAATTAATATTTGAAAACAAACAAAAACAAAAAACAAAAACTGGTGAAATGCTATGAATTTCAAAATAAAAAGAATCTCAATTACAAATCCGTCGAAAACAGATATGATTGTGTTTGCCCAACCAGGCATAGGTAGGCATTGCCCTCTAACATCAATATAAAACATGACAATACAGAAATACCGCGTAGAAATATAATAAAAAGTCTGGGTTTGGTAATTAAAGACTGTGTTATGTGAGTTTCTTGTTTTTTTTTCCACTTCAATGACTGTGATTTAGGACTTCTCATACTGGAAAACAGGATCCCGATAAATAAATTTACTGTGTTAGAAACATACCGAAAAACATTGAAAAGGTAAAAAATACCATATGACGTCAGTAGTGTATCAAAAGAAATTAATATTTTTGAAGCGGCTGGAAAGAGTACAGATAATTGAGGGAATAATCGGATAGCTCCGCTTTTTGTCGAGAATGGGTTTCTAACGTATATGACGCAGAAAAATCGACTCGATCGTTTGGTGGAAAAATCAGGCTGTTGTTGAAGGTATAGGCGCTAGATAGTTAATTGTTGCTTACTGCTCCCGGGGCTATTTAGTTCTTGCCCGAAACTGTCTAGTTCTTTCCCAAATCTGTTGCTCAATAGAATAGAAACGATTGATACAAAATGTTAGTTGACATTTTTCGTTAAAGAACTTAAATAAGAAGTGATTTTAGACTATAGCGAAAGCCTAAACTGTCAAGACATAATGTAATGGAATTTAGAGAACACAAAGAAAATGGTACGTGCTTTGAAATGGCAAGTGGTTTCGTGTCTGAACCATTTGATCAACTAAAAAAGTCTGCAAAGCCACTGCTTTTGGGAGTGGACTACCACACGATAAACTGTATAACGCTCCTCTCCTTCTCAAGAAGGAACAGCTAAAGAATGTAATGGAGCTGGCTGTGTAGTATGTTGGAAGGGCTGAAATGCGGAAATTGAGGAAAGGCAAACGTGGGAAACACGGACGATGACGAAAAATACTTTTTTTTTTAATACTACCTGACAGAGTTTCTAGTATAAGAGAAGTTTTTTCTTTGTACGTATTTGTGTTTTTAATTGTATTTGAAATAAATCAACCAAAAGGTGAGTAGCTCCGAAACCAATAAAAAATTGTTTCTTTTCTTCTCTATGAATAAATAACCACATAAAACTGCTTATGTGCCGATGTGAGGGAGTAAAAGAAACGACTTCGATGTTTCAGTTTGTTAGAACGAGAAGGAAATATACACGTGTGGATGCAAGCTTGCTTCATCTTTATCTTACCCGACACTTTGAATTCCCTATACGCAGATCGAGAAACTCGGGTTTTTAACGGTTACGAGTGCGAGTGCGGCAGCAATGTTCGAGTAGGCAATTGCGTGTCGAATACTCCTCCCTGACGTATTCCTTCATAAACCTTATCGGGGATGGATGGGTAACGGTTAATAATTTGCAAATGGATTGCAAAAAGCTACCAAACGTTATCAATCATGCAACAAACCAAAGGCTATTAAAGGAATTGATATATCACTAAAGTTCGCCACTTTCCATGCGCTTCACGAAATTAGCAGAGACTAGACAGACTCGTATTTATTGGTCTCATGAGAATAAGTTCGTGCTGCCTGCTGGTTTTCCAGAGAGTCGACGAAACACGAGTCTGTCTAGTCTCTGCTAATTTCGTGAAGCGCACGGAAAGTGGCGAACTTTATATATCACTGCGTAAAACGTCCTCAATTTGAAATAGAATTATTCAAGCTACACCACTTCAAAGTAGGGCGACATTTAGATGAAAATAAAATAAATTATTTTATTAGAAAAATAGTATGACTGACAACGACGTGATCGTAAATTCCAATTAACAATGTTGCGCCATAACAAAAAATTCCGCGGATTTTTTTCTAAAAATAACGAAAACACCGCATGTTCTCGGAACAGCACGGTTAAACAAGGGAGGAAAACCATGTATTCGTGATTATAAAATCCCGATGCAACTGCGCATGTTTTCGTTTTGTGCTACAGGCAAGAACCGTCTAGTTGCGTAATTTCGCATGTTTCAGGGTACAAAGTCAGTAAAAGTAGGTACTTGTAAATGTATTTTAGAGTAGGAACAAGACATGTTAGAATTAAAATCACTTTGTAACATGATTCGGTCTTGTGGTTGAGAACGAAAATTCACGATTTCTCGCAGCGATCGTACCGAATTAATTAAATATTATTTTATGGTGGTAATTCCACAAACGCAACTTGCGGTTAATTACGCCGAGAGACGTATTCCTAACGTAAATACTATTCCTAACGCGGTTCGACGCTCCGAAACAATATTTACTTAAAGAAAATAGTAAACACCCACGTTAGATAGCATAGACCTGTCAAGTAAACGTCGAGCAATTAGCAGTGCCTAATTGTTAAAAATGGTGTTAAGTACAGAGGAGAAAGTTTTTTTGGTAGAGCAATATTTTCGCTCATACGGCATCGGTCGACTCAACTATGCAAGTCTGCGATACGTATGTGAAAAATTCTCACAACAGTTTAATCAACGTTCTCCGAGTAATGCCGTAAGGTTGTTGAGAAAACTGGCGGTGTATTGTGCCAACGAAAAGGAAAGTCGGGCCGTCCCAGGACAGTTAACATTAACAATAACCATCAACGCGTTTTTGAGCAGATCTTAGAAAATCTGAAAGTCAGCCAGCGAAGGACAGCGTTGCAACTTGGTGTAAAGAGAATTTCCAGGATTTGCAAAGAATCCTAAAGGAGCTGGGTATGTGATCCAGGTACACCAACAGTTACATCCCCCGGATTATCGCAGTAGGCTGGAATATTACGCCAGAATTCTCGCGTTCCAATATGAAAATCCTGAATTTTTAAAAAATGTACGTTTTTCAGACGAAGTACATTTTCATTTATCGGGCCATGGGAATCGGCGCCCAAATCGATTTATGGGGTTTGCCAGACCCGATGAGGTTCAAGAAGTTCCTTTACATAGTGCAAAAGTGAGAGTGTGGCGTGCAGTTTCGGGACATTGAATCGTTGGTCCGTACTTTACCGCTCTTCGATGACTTGTCTACCATTCTCTTAATGGTAGACAAGTCACACTTAATCAAGAGCGGTACATACAAATTTTAACACGATTTATCCCTGATCTACGTCGATTCTGTCGTGTACGTAATTTGGCATTTCGAGACCAACTTTTCCAGCAGGACGGGGCAACTTGCCATACTGCTGCCGCAGTTCGTCAATTTCTTTAGGGACATTTTCAAACCAAAATCATTTCACGATTTACTGACTTCACTTATCCTTCACATTCGCCAGACCTTACCTCTCCAGACGCATACATTTGAGGCATCACCATCAGGATTGTGATTACTTAATACGTGCATTCTATAATATTGTGTCTAGAATTTTGAGCAGAGATAATTAAAGCTAAAGCTCGATAGAGCATTTTCGCGATATTTTTTCTATTCTATATATTCTAGTATTCTATGAATAGTTTTAAGAGACATGAATTTTAGAATGTAAATGGGGGAATAAAAGGCATCCTAACGGCTTGACATCGTTCCTCTTTATCTTCCATTCATTCCTGCGCCAGAACAAAATAGTGATAATGCTGTATTATAGGAATGTGCCATTAAAAAGAAATGTGAATCTCTCTTATGTGTTAAGTGCAGTAAGCAATTACGACTGTTTTCTATTAGTAGCGTTAGAAACTCACCCAGGGATTCGCAATTAAATGGCATTCAAAGTAGAGATCGTCTCCTTCCTTAATACTGTTGGCATTTAATGCTTGGCCCAGCGTTAGCGTTATTTTCGGGGGATAAAAGACCTTTAGCATCCACGTATCTCTTAACTCACTCAAGGGTATTCGTTGATTTGAGGCCTTACATGTTAACGTTAAGCCGTGGTCGGACGCCAAAGGAGTAAACACAAGCGTACTAGTGGTCGTATTATCGTCTGTGCTGACCTCAACAGCGCCACCTTCGAGAGATACACCATCCTGTAAGAATGAAAATCAATGTATATAAATGCATGTGTAGCACAGCAAGTCGTTTAAATCATGTAGTGTAATTACAATAAGAGTGGATAATTTGCAGTACTTCATTTTGTATTTTTCGCTAAAATGAAATAATAGAATAATAGAAAACATCAAACAAATGTAAACAAAACAAATGTAACGAGGTACTATGAGCCGCTTTTTATTTTGGGAAATGTTTTCAATGGCCACTGCAGGGGAGTCAACTGGACCCGCGGAACAGGCCATTTTCGTATCACAATCAGGAAAACAAAACAGACAAAATTAAACGCCCTATTTTACGCGTATTGTTCTTTTCGTGTTCCCTCAAGGCTAGTTACATTACAAAGCAACCGTCAGGTCTGCCCAAAGTCACATCGTCGTAACATTACCCGTTTTTCAGTACCTTATAGTCACATGCTACAATGCATAATTTTTGTAATTAAATTAAAAAAAGTTTTAACAAAAACAATGAAAGAAAAAAAAATGGTAAAAATCGTTTTATTGTTTTTCATAATATTTCACACACAACTTTGGTATATCTAAAGGTATCGATGATGAACGAAGATTATTGAAATTTGTTAATTAATGGAGATTGCAATGACGTGATACCAAGTATATGCGACACCTTTATTGCTCGGTATCCATAAAAATTAAAATCGTCACCAAACACATTAAACGAATGATACAGAATTTGAAAACAATGAAAACAATTAACAAGTACATAGACACTGAAATTAAAGTATATAATAGGATTTTAACTATTACTTTGCCAGAAGACATTGCTCCTATAATATGGTCAGAGAAAGAAACATTTTTCCCAGAATTTACATGGCATCTTGTTCGATCAAACACTAAATAAGGAAAGGCCGCAGATGGCTTTTTAAAAAGACTTTCTTTATAACATTAGCTTCATATCTCGCACTTGTTATGAGTTACGAGGTTGTAATTTTCTCTTGATTTCCTCGATTATTAATTTTTATCCACAAGCAACTGATTCATGTGATCTTAAGACATTAGTTGATTAGTAAATCCATTGTATCAAACAAATGTTTTCAGAAAGAGCTGAAAAGAATCTATAAAAAAACGTTCGTGTCTAATACATTATAATTAATATATTAATACAATCGCAGATTTCAATCCGAAGCAAGATGATTGGTAAATTTTTAATTAATTAAAAGAAAAAAATCGATTCTTTTATAAAAAAAGGTGTTTATAAATAAAGTTTAGCAATAAATATGTTATTAAACGTATTTTTAATAATAGCAATTCATAAAAAAGACATGGTTCGTGTTAGCTGTAGGAGCTTCAGTGTAGTGTACAAGTTAAGAATACTAAAAAATAATGTAAAATTTGCAAACATTTAAATGTAACGTAATGCGAAAATGGAAAAAACTGCAGCTTCGTTGGAAAGTAACTAGATAACTGGGGCTGCTGTAAGACATGAGGTTGTGTCTCGATGTAGCTTCAAGGATGTAGCGCATTGTTGGTCATTTACGCCGTTTTTGTAAAAGTCTGTTTCTATTTAATATAAATAGAATAAAAAGTTTTGACAAACGTACTGGTTCCAAAATGTCCGGGAGCCAATCAGTCGCAGACAAACAATATCTTACTTTTATTTTTAACCTTTGTCTTATCGCCAAAAGAGATGAAAATCGGCTTCTATACCAACACGCACATTCCTAGCGTAAAAATTGATGCCTAGCCTAAAGCTACGTTTACACCTGGCAAGTTTATTGGCGGAAAATACCTGATTGAAGTTCGATCAAAAGTTCGAGCAATTATTGAAATAGGAAAGAACATTGAAGACCATTTGAGATTGATTATTGTGCTTTCTGAAAATCCACATTTGCTTATCATATCTTAAAATAATAAACGTATTTCAACTCTCCATTTAACAACTCATTTTCCGTTATTAATAATTACAGCGTAAATATAGACGTTCAAAGGAAATACATCCTTATATGTATGTGTACGTATAGCTAAGTTAGATCTAATAATTTGGCAGCCTTCATTAAAGTCATAACTGTTTACTGTAAGGATGTTTACGAAGGCGTAACATTTCAAACATAAGATAAATAGTAAACACAACTACAGCATACAAATACTAGAGTAGCATGAGCGAAATAGAATAGTTTCACTAAATGAAACATTAATGATCTACCGCATTCTATAGTTTGGTTATTTTCACTTTTTAGGGTATAAATAAAACAAATTTTAAATAATAAGCATTAAACAAGTAAACATTCACTTATGAATCTGTAATAATCAACAGGATCAATCGTCCGTTTCTTTTTCGAAACTTGAGGGTTCATTGAGATTGAGAGAGAAGAGGAATTTACGAAAATCTTCAATACGTAAGACCAGCTAGTCTATTGTTGTGATATACGTGATTTAATGTTTCAACTGGGAGAATTAACACACAATAGTATTGATTATTGATTCTCCAAAAAAAAACCTCAACGCAGTTTTGCTACATAGGATAAGCGAATGTTTTTGTTCATTCTGCCCGTATGAAAGAAAATCTTCAGTCGATCCTTGAAAAAATTAATTATGAAGAACATCAATGGTTATTGTGTGGTGACCTGAAGGTATCCCTGTTTCTTATGCAAATAGAGGAAAGGATAAACATTGGATAATGAAATAATGGCCTAAGCGAAGAAATCTAAGAGCGGGCGAAAAAAATGTAATTCGTGCGAACCTAGTTGATCCTCAAAATTTTTTCATTACGTCCATTACACATAATATTGTAAAAAAATAGTTTATGTTTTAAGCATTTAAGCCGCAAATTTCCGCTTTTGTCTGCGGCTAAGATTAAAGAGGGAGTACTCGATGGACCTTAGATTAGAAATCTCATGAGAGACACAGCATTTTTTGGAGCTATAAACGATAGAGAACCTCAAGATGTTGTTCCAAGTTGCTTGGAAATATAAAGAACGTGTGATATAAAGAAATTGCGGTAAATATCTTAAGAAAACTGCAAGTTTTGCAGTTTAAAATTCACCTATCTTCCAAAAAATTTGCGGTCTATGAGTGAATTTAAGAAGATTTTACGCCAGAAAGACCTAGAACATCAGCTAGAAGATACGAAAAGAGGATTTTAAAGGAGAATTAAAAAAACGCACCACTCTCAGCTGTAAGTAGTGAAAAATTAATCGTGAATAATTCACTACCATAAGTAACCTGTTCGTTTTATTTTCCTCGAGTTCTTAACGTTCGTTTTTAATGTAGCTTCTTCCTATAAAAGCGTAGAAAATAATTTTGTCTCTACAATAATTTTGCAAATGATCAGCCGTCAAGTCCGGTAGGGAACGTCCATAGTTTACAATTATCTGTACTCGATAATATTAGTTCGTTAAACGCTAGCCCGGAAACTCTAATATTAAGCTTAATTTATAGATTTTGGTTCGAAAGCCAATCCGTGCAAGAAAAAAATGAGCAATGCAGATGCCTACAACTGCGCAGTACCGTAACCGCTTCTGTAGAAAGTTGATCAAGTTTTAACATGCGTTACGAGCTTACGTTCAACCAATCAGAGGATTCGCGTACATGCCATTTAAAATGTTGACATCTATAATATATCTTTACCGGAATTCAAGGGAGCAAAATAATTTTCTAACTATCGCGAATTATTTAAGTATAGATTCCTTTATGCTCTAAAAAGGATATGCTGCAATGTTGGTAATCAGTAATGTAATGATTATTATAAGAATTTGAAAAAGTATAAAGGGAGCTTGAAGAAAGCACGTATTAGGCAAATAAACTGTCACAACAGTAATTCAAATCTGTATGTACTCTCCGTAAGTGCAGAGGTTACGATTGCGGAATTTATAAAATAATCTACGAGAATCTATAAATCATGCTTTAGCCTACTTAAGGGCTGTAATATGGTACTGTTAAGAAAAATAAATTTAGTAGATTTGTAAATAAAAAATACTTCTGCATGAAATGTATATCCGTGTTTAATCTCTAACAAAAGCTATCGGTAACAAAGGAGCGAACAGACACCAGAACAAGCCCTCTTTAGCTCGTGTCTACTTTGGGAGAAAAGAAGCATTTCGCTAAGTGGTTCATTGTCAAAGTACTTTTAAGTATCGCGGCGGGCGGAATTTATTTCGAGTCTAAGGTCGCTCGTTTGAATGACCGCAGGGTTTCTTACGTGACGCGCTACCATGGAGGAGGCGCGTGAACGTCAAATTTTGCCGAAAGATATCTTTTGTTTAGATAAACAACTTCAATTTTATAATATTACAACATACAAAGAGATTAATATCTACTCAATAACTCAACTTTCTGTTAATAGCTGCGTGTGTCGGAAACCATAACGGCTATTCTGAATCACATGTCTTTTTATAAGATAATACTGCTTGTAGCTTTGATTGGTACAACACGGGCTGAGATTTCCAGCTGCAAAGTTGTGTCTCATTATTTCTGCTACAAATTTCTCAAATTGCCGCAAAAGCAGCTACCTTTCCTTTCATTAGTTTCGACTTTTTGTTCTAAGGCATAAAATGTCTCAAAACTTAAGAGAAATTGTTCCAACTATGTACGGACGAAAAATAACTCAAACAGCAGGAGGACCATTAACACCACATACTGTAAATGCTGTAATGTTACAACTAACGTCTCAGAGGTTATCTAGCATCAGCTCTGTAGTATCAGTTAAAGCAATTATACAATAGCTCAATCTGCTAGAGTAGTTAGGGTAATATAGATTAAGAGACTAGTCAGGTCGTGTCAGGGCTCGTTGTTTGATTCTCAGTGTACTTATGTTTGTTCAGTTTTCCTAATAAAGAAGTAACAAAACATGGTGGCAGCGATAAATAATCAATATTAGTGAGGTGACGGAACGGACAAAAATGGCAAACGAAAACGGAGAGGTTAGTACAGGAAGTGTTGTAGGTTTGGACTCTGTTTAAACGTGGCAACACCAGAGAAGTTTAATTTTTCTACACCAGCTTCATGGCCTCACTGGAGGAAAAGGTTCAGTCGATATATGGCGGTATCAAGGTTAAATTCAAAAACAGACGAAGAAAAGATTGATATCCTTTTATATATTATGGGGGAAGAAAGCGAACAAATTATCGTTCAGTGGCGTACGAAACCGACTACGTACGAAGAGGCATTGGCAAAATTAGACCAATATTTTATTCCCCGGAGAAATATTATTTTCTAAAGATACGAAATTAATTCCCGAGTTCAGTTATCAGGTAAGTCAGCTGATACATCTATAACGTCGCTGCATACGTTATCAGAGTACTGCGGGTTCGGTAACTTACGAGAAGAACTTATTCGAGATAGGATTGTATTGGGACGGCTAGGCAAGAAAAGTAGTAAACGGCTCCAACTACAGGCAAATTTAACGTTGGCAGATGCTGTTAATGCTTTAAAACAAGCGGAACTGTTATCTCAGTAAGGTGCTATTTTGGGACAAGGAACTCTGTAATTTTCTCGCCATAAGCGGACTGATTTTGTTGCAGGACATTTTTCCCTTGAATGATATTCCTTCCCGCAGTAATTACAATTGTCTCTTCTTTTGATGGTCAGATTTGCTAAATTGTTTTCCAAACTTGCCTGAGGTGACTTCCGATGGTGTATTTCCTAGGTTAAGAGACTGGTACGTACGTCGTGTCGGGGCTCATTGTTTGATTCTCAATGTACTAATATTTTTTCAGTTTTCCTAATAAAAATAATTAATTATTCAGCAGTAGCTGTTATTCAAAAAGAAACCACGTAAACGTAGCTTTTATGACTTGGAACTCCGATGTATAAGATTAGACTCCCGAAATTTCATCTAAATAATTTCTAGAAAAACATTAATTTCTAAATTTTCTCAAAATTTCCTGTAGTAAAAAAAAAATAATATAATTGACTGCTTGCGATAGTTTTTGGAAGCTTCTTAATATTGGAGAGAGTCGTATCTGCGCAAATAATCTCACATATAAATCAATATAACAACCATATATATGGTTATAAAACTACTTAAAAGTCGCAGACATTAATCTCGAAATCTTAGAACTCGAACGAATAGTCTAAAAGTTTTGTACAAAAGGAAACAAACCTGAGGAAATTACATTATACGCACGGTATTAAATAATATATGAGGATGGGCGAAGTTTAATAAAAAAAGTATATTACTATACCGCATACATTTTTAAAGACGCCTACGCAATCCATCATCGCATCTGCTCACATCAACGTATACAAACATTTCATGGACAAACTTTTCCCAATTTTAATATCTTCCCGCAAAATGTTGCATCTTTTTTCTTTTAATACGGTGTAGGTGCCAAAACCAGTTTTTGTCAGTAGCCACGCACGTATAAATTTGAAGTTTATATTATCCGCATGTGTACATTCACCGACTCCGGTTTTTTCAGAGCCTTCGTTTTTATTTATTCAATTTTCTCTTGGATGCTTTTCAACCCTTGTCAACCTGAGCGAAGCAATCCTGTCTCTACTAATTGAATTCAGTACTTGACTTTTATTAGAAATTTTTTCTTACTTACGCAAGTATTACTATGACCGCATGTCAATCTTTTGTTTTATTAAAGCTTCCGCTTCGAAGGACATATGTCCAACTTTAGTAATTCGGTGTTGATCTTATATAGTTATTAAATAAAAAGATAACATTTATGCGTATACTACATTTGCATTTTTTTAATAAGATCAGATTTCAGCTAGATTTATAAAGCAAACTTTTCTACGAAATTGAATACATTTAGAGCGCAAACTATGAGGTGGTATTAAAAAGTTCAATTTCAGTGACCTGCGTTGCTCTCAAATTAACAAACTTCTGGTGTAATATGATCCTGAGCATTCATCGTCATAAATTATTTTTGAAATGTTTACTAGTTGCAAATTTGTATTTGTTTGTGCTTCTGCGGCAGTCTTATTTAAGCTTGCAGAAACGAGTTGCACTTTAAGAAATTTGCAGAGACTAGACATACTCGCGTTTATTCGTCTCATGAGAATGAGTTCGTGCTGGCTACTGGTTTCCCCGAGGATCGACCAAACAAAACTCTGTCTAGTCTCTGCTAATTTCGCAATGCGTACTCGTTTCTGCAGGCTTAGTCTTATTGAGTTTGAAGCAAAATACAGATCCAAATCAGTCATTAAACAACCGGGGTTAACCGAGCGATATTCGCTATCTCTTGCACCCCGAATGTCATTTCATTCTACGCAATAGATATCCCCCACCCGTCGGGAAGGGTTAGACAGACTGCATATACACTCAAAATTACGAAACTTTGTAGTTACGTCATAGTTGTTTACGAATGCAGCGTCTGAAACAAATTCAGGTACACCAACCATGTTTGCAATGAATTGTTCGAGAATAACAATTGTAAAATTTTATGAGGTTGTATATGTACATCTGTACATGGATTTTTTTTATAACTAAAAGGCTTGGTTATATAACATTTTAGCCGAAGTTGCGTTTAAAAAACAAATTGTGGGTGATTGCAACCAACAGGATCATAAATAGTGAACTCTTCTATTGACAATGCTTTCACAATAGCGTATTAATTCATTTGAACTTACGAAAAGAAGGTGAATACGCTATACTATTTATTAAATATTTAACAAAATTATTTATCACTCTAATTATATACTTCTCGTATGAAAAAAAAACAATTTTTAAATCAAAATGTAGAAAGTATTCAAACAAGAAACATAGTGTTTAGTCTGATGTACATTACCAATGATTCATTAAACAAAATATATTTTTATTCTATTTATATTATACATAACATGAAGTAAATTAATTAAAATATATCAATATCGAAAGAATAAAATAAGATAGGAGAATTAAAAATATATTTAATCTGTGTCTTCACTTTCATCTTCGGATCCACAATTAATCGTCAGAACGAAGTCTTCTACGTTTGCTTTACGTTCGTACCACTCTTTAATTAATTTGCCTGTATGGTTTATGCAATTTTGCCAGATGTCTGGCGTATAGCTGTCCAAACTTTCTTGCCACTAACACGTGTCTATCGTCATAACCATCTCGACCACTGTGCTTATTATAATACCCTTTCGCATGTGCCCATATTAGTCCAATAGCATTGAAATCGCAATGATACGTTTTACGTTGTAGAGGATACCCATCGAAATGCCCAAAGCGTTTGCAACTCTCTACAATTTACAATGTAAGCTTTGATTTAATACTAACCAATTATAATTTATCTCATGGACCGCATCAAGAGATATTAGAGGATTTCCATTTCGGTTTTCCTTCTCCAAATACACTAGTAAACGACAAACTAACTCTTGGCAACAAGAACTAAGCCGTCGACCGGGCATCTTGAACGGCAACGTTTAAAAATTTTTTTTTAGGTTTTCATATGCTTCTTTAACATCTCTAAACTTACCACAAACTGTTTAGTTTGTACGTTTACTTCACTATAGCTCTGAAAAGAACTTTTAGCAAAATAAATGGTGGAATTAAATAAAAATAAAAGTCGAAAACTACTTCATTGATACTTAGTAAAATATATATCTTAAGTAGCTACGACTTATGTTATATACTCGTGTATATGTGTGCTTATATAGCGCTTGTCTTCACTTTATCGATGAAGCAACAAACTTTCGTGATTTAATCTATACAACTAAGTTACTAACAAACAAATAAACGAACAAAATGTATACAAAGCAAAAAGAATGTATAAATATCGTAGATTGAGCAAAGAGGCCAGGTAGAGCGCAAGTTGCAAAGTAATCTTGTTATGAATAGTAGAACGCTTGCTTTAGAAAATATTTTCCATAAATTACTTTAAAAGCATTAAGCTCGAGGTTTCTGATATCTTGAGAAAAGTCATTTATAATTAAAAATTGAGTTGTTAAATTTCCACATTTATTGTTGAGGGTATCGGAAAAAGTATAGAAATCTTGTGGAAGAAAGGACAAGTGGTTCAATATTATCAGCAGTGTAGCGACACAACGCAGGGTTGCCGAACATTAAAATAGAATTTCACCGCCTGTTTTCCTTAAAAATTACTACTTTTCACAATTCGTTTCATTAACGATAACAAACATTCCAATTTAGTTACTTCAGTACGGAAACAAATAAATCATTATACTAATATAGAGATGGAAGCTTTATTCGTGACTAGAGGTATCGAATATACATACTTACAGCTTGCGAAGCAATTGATAATAACGAGTTTATATTATCATCGTTATATTAAATTTTATATTATAAATAACAAACTGGAATTAGAAGGCATTTAATGCTGTTCCTTTATTCAATGAAAACTACCAAACGTTAGATTGAATTACTGCATTATAGAAAATTACCTACATAGTCACCAACCTAAAAGCGGATTTTCCTTCAAATTCGCTGGTCGCTAACGACTTCGACCGGGTAGCCAACCTTAATTGTTTTCCTCCAAACACGTCAGTATTTTTATTCATCAGGCAATATCATATACAGTTCCTTAAAAAATGGATATTAATAAAAAGAGATTATCAGGGTCAAGAGAAGAATTTGCTTCTACTCTTGATTCTAGAAAAGGAGAGACGCAGAAAAAAAGGATTTGTGTAAACAATGATAGATAAATAATATTTATTATAATATATAAACTCAATTCAAATACATTTAATATAAACGAATTCGCAGCGAATTTGACACATATCTAACCTTTGGGAGAACTATCTATTTCGGCGAGCAGCGACCTTCAACGAACATTTTCTGTAAATGGGCTCACTGTTGTCTGTCGGTCACATATTTACAACGCATGGCAACTGATCTGCAACTGAAGCTGCACCGATTAAATTGCTTCAACGTCGACTTGCCTATCTTGCTCAACTTTTTACTGTTAAGTATAGCTTGATTACCATTCCCCGATTGTCGACCAACCCTTAACCCTTGCTTTTATATACCCTACCGACCGTGGCTAACCGTCACAGATATTGCATCAACCGTACGACGCTGTACCACCTGAAGGCCAACCGTCAGCCAACGAACTGCGCTAGTGTTGATCGGAATATCCTCTCGGCCACTTTTTTTTTGAAAACAGGCGAAATTCAACCGGTTCGGTTGAAAATGAGGCCCGACATATCCTCGAAACAGCCGCCCCGGATTAATCAATTAAACTTGTGTGGTACGGAGTGTGCCGATACTTTTGTGTTATTTGCCAAACTAAAAATAACATATAAAGCTTCGTATAGTATTGGACCACAATCACCATGGAGAAAACTTAGCAAGGCATCATGGTCGCACATTATCGAAGATCTAAACTTTTTTAAAGCACACGAAACTTCATTAGAAGTGAAGTTCCCTACATTGAAGGAACGGTAATTGAAATCGGAGGGCGTCTAAATTATACTTACTTTTGAATGAAAATATACACCTAAATTAAATTTCGAATACTCACTACAAACATACATACTAACATATACGCACTACACTAAAAATATCCTCCGTGTAATGAGTACAATTGGAAGAGCAGCTGCTGCGGGAAAAAAAGTGGATGGTTTAGTAATACAATTAAGAGGTGTACCAATTACACTTCGGGAATACCACAGCAGAATGAATTTCAAAGTTCGTGCTACGTGAAATATGCATTGGCCAGATCGTATGTTTACCATTGTTCGAGCATAACGAGGTTAACTTCATTATTAAACACAATTGATCCATCGGTCGTTGTTTTACACAAAATTCTCGTTATAGAGTGATTTGTGTGTATACGTTAGTTAAAGCTATTGTGGATTTTATCCACAAAAATGTCAATTATTTATATTTATTTTATGGCCTCATTCAGTAACGGCGATTTCATATAACATTTCATTGAATGCGCAGATAAAAATTTCTCGGAGTAAAAGGGGACGGTGTTAAAATTCTCCGTAATAATGTAAATATACCCCGCACTTTAGTTAAATCGACACCTATTTTATATTAACGTAACACCGTTGTGGTGAAATGTAACTCCCTGGCAAGCAATTGCTTTTTTTAGTATCCCAAACGGTGAAAACTTCCATTTTAGTTAAAATGATTTTAACATCGCAAAGGATATAATTTTATATTTATAATGCTGAATATTTTATATTTTGTTATTTCTTTGTTAGAAATTCACCTAAACAGAGTTAAAATAACACAATTTTGTTTGGTGGCTTTTTTTCTAACATAGCTGAGCGATGAGGATCTAACAGTGAGGAATGAAAGATTTTGCACCGAGATGAAGAGATTTTTCACCGAGACGAAGAGATTTTTCATCGAGACGGAGAGATTTTTCATCGAGACGGAGAAATTTTTCTCCGAAACGGAGATTTCTCACCGAAACGAAGAGAATTTTCGCTGAAACGGAGAGATTTTTCGCCGAAGCGAAGAGATTTTTCACCGAACCGGGGTTTTTTTTTACCTAAACGGATAGACTTTGCACCGAAACGAAGAGATTTTTCACCGAACGGATCACTGAAACATTGAAAGTTATTATTCCAGCAACACCGTGAAATTTTAACACCACCGATTAAAACGCTGTTAGATCTGACATCGGTTTTTTAACTATGTAAGGTAAGCTGACGTCGTTTTCGTAAGTGCTTTCTTGAAGAGGTCTACCACTAGTGCAGCGTATATTTTTTCCGCTTTGGGCTACAATAAAACGCTGCATAATATGACGTATATTAGAAATTGACGAATATAGTCCATTTCAGATAGCTAAGCTATCAGTAGCTTTGGGTACGAATCCCTTTTTAAACCCTAAAGCTCGGTTACACAATGTTCTGACAAATCCATTCGATAGCTATTCGGCCGACATATTTATCAGGAGGACAAGGCTGGATACTCTACTACGAGTTGTAATTGTCGGTTGGATTATTTTCCCTACAGAAATGATAAGTTGACACAATAAGCACAGCGTCGAATTAATTGGTAGTCATCATAGTGATCGATGTAATTTTCAAAATTTCCACTTGAATATACCAACAGAAATAATAAGTTGGGAAAGTTGAAGAAAAGGTTCAAATTTTTCTCACAAATTCTTTTATTCCAAATTAAACGACCGGCTTCGTGTCTAACAAACATATCATCAACGGAATAAAAAAAATTGTGAGAAACATTTTGGAGCTTTTCTTCAACTTTACCAACTTAACCATTATCTCACACAGACTCCTCATGGATTATTTAAGAATAATATAAGTAGAGGTCACTAGTCTCGCGCACAAAAAAAATCAAAGTGACGATAATCTACAAGTCAGTGGACGTATTAATAATGTTGCGTTCTAATTTTCATTATATATTTTTATACTTAAATCTTATACCCGCTTAAAGTTTGCACCTGACATAATCCACATTTGAACTGGAACTTTATTTTTGCAGGATCCATTTTTCTGTCCACCACCTTCTCTCGTTCAAAGTTAGTATGGTGGGAAGGAGGAAATATTTTAGGAACTCACTGTGTATATTTTGGCAGATAAATTCGCTAGGCAACTAAATTACGGGATACACCGAGTACGCTCGTACTGTTGGTGGCGGTTTCGACGTATTGAATCGTATATTTAACAGCAATTCAATTATCAGATTAAAGAAATTTCCATTATTAATTAGTCGTAGTTTCGAATACCAGAATATTGCAAGCGTAATTGTACCGGTGAGACCGTAATGTTACGCTGTGTATCTCATTAAAATCAAATATATTAATACGTATGTGAGCAGGCTGGTGCTGGAAGCGCTGGGATGTATTAATCACTCTGTTAAGTTTAATAATCACTTGTTAAGCAACGGTGAGCTTGTAACTTGCTGCGAACAGGACAGTAGGTATATTTTTGTTGCAAAAAAATAAAATGAAACTGGGGGAGTGTATTTATTTTCAGTTTATTAAGTGATATCAACAGACATGTACATAGTTAATTAATCGCACAATAACACATTTTAAGTTATTATTAATAAACAATGACTTAAATTAAATATTTACTAATCACTTTTAAAATCAAAACTATCGTTGGAAGAATCATCAAAGGTAATAATCAATTTTTGTAATTCCTCCCTCTTAAAACCAACTTACCTTTCCCACCATTGCCTGATAATCTTCTCGGCGTGGCTTATGATGTTTGCCCATACTTGTGTTACAGTTTCTAATGCTTCTTTCCACATTGCCAAGCAGTTTTCACTTCGATAACCATCATATTAATATCTCTTTATTATTCCCCAAATCTTCTCTATTGGCTTTATCCCTCAGATCTGCTCTATTGGGTTAAACATACAATGATACGGAGGCAAAGGAGTGTAGGATCATATTTTTCAGCAAGCGGGATGAATTTGGAATTTTTGCTGCTAGGGTCGAATAGTAATTTGCATTATCCTGCACAACCACTGATGCTTACTCTAGTTTTGAAGGGGCTCTGCACTTCACTTGTTAAAAATTCTTTATGTACATTTGACACTGTGCGCAAACTAATACCAAGAGCAGTTGCAGCACCTCAAATACAGCATTATTATGTAGTGCATGATCCTTCTACAGTTACGATTTGTAGCTTACAATGTTTGGCATCTTCAGTACCAAGAAGTTCTAACAAGAACTGAATATAACAAATGGGGAAGAAAATAGGCAAACACTGAACGAGAACACAGAATACGCAGTGTGATAGCCAAAATACGTCATTATTGACTCCGTTGTTCAACACAAAGAAGAGGACACGTGTTTTATCATTCATCTAACTGGTTTTCAGAAGTATCTCAAGGTTCCAACCTGGACCCATGGCTTTTCAGCCTTTATAATAATGACCTATTGAACAGTTTGACCTGCAGTTTTCTCGATTACGCAGATGAAGATTGTCCGATATTACAAAATGATTATTTGCTACAAGTGGAACAATGTTTTTCTAACTACAAACAAATCTGTAGTAATTTCTTACTTAAGTGCTTTAGTTCTGTTCGGTACAACTACTCAATTGATATGAAAATAAAGGACTTGAGAGTGCTCTTCGACACCCACAACTTTTTTACCGAACATAGTTTTACCATCTACAAACCTGAGTTTTCTTATAAGAACATGTCAAAGCTTTAGTAACCAACGCGTGTTACAAACTTTCTACGAACAATCTACTCAATATTCACGATTTCCAAAGCTTATCAGAGCGGAGCAGCGCAAGTTTCTATTAAATTTAAAAATTGATTGCCCATCCACTTCTCGCTGTTGTTGATTTTAACATTCCTGCTACAAATACTCATTTCGCAACTCCGTTCGAAACGCCGAGAGCTAGAACGAACGTAATGTAATATTTTCAGTTTATAGGTCGCAGATATCTTAAAGTTAATTGCTTTATCAATCAAACTGGGATTATAAGAATTATAATAAACTGGAATAAAGCAAAGCAATACAGCCGGTACCATTAACTAACCGCATGCGGATTGCAGTTGAACTTATAAACTGAGGAATATGGATCCAGCAACTGCGTACGCCCAATACATTGCATTAGGCATCGAAAATATTTACTTTGCACGTATATGAATATTTTGGAAACAGGCGAATTTCCAAAATATACATTTATTCCGAGTTTAATAAACATTTTTATGTGATGCGAGTGTACGTTGATGTTTGTCATGGTGACTACATATTAAAATCTACATAAAGTAAAAACTTCACGGTAATTATTTAACAGCAAAAGTCGAAGTGCGCTGAGAAAACCAAATGATCGAGGCGATGATGAGTGTGCCGATAAGAGAATAGGGAATAATATATGCGACCGGTTTCGGGCAGAGCGCTTCTTCAGGTATTCGAAGGGTCTACGGACAAGTCGCATATATAGTCCGTCTAGAAAGTGTCCGGAAAACAAAAAGCACGACTATAATTTGACGGTATATATTTTTATTACTTGAATAATAAAATCACAACAAATAATTCATCTCATTTACTAACACAATCTCAATTTAACTGTAAACACTTAACTAAACGTTCCAGGTAATCCCGAAACGAGGTCAACGCTATACTTTTCGGTGATAGTGATCCACGCTTGTAAAACTGACCGAATTAAATCTTCCCTATTTCGTGGTGCTGCTCGTTCTACTTCAATTTTTATTAGTCCCCATATGTTTTCGATGGGACTAAGATCTGGGGAAGCTGTTGGCCATGGAATTGTTGCTGAGTTTTGTTCTAGCATCCAAGCTTTAGTGTAGGTAGAAGTATGGCATCTTGCATTATCCTGTTGAAAACGCCACCCTTCGGGATATAAAGCACGAGCCGTTTCAAGAAGAAGCCATCAAGTATACAGAGAGGTGTAGCACCACGCTGAGAGGTTGCTCTCCAAACCATTATTTTTGTGGGAAATTTGGAAATTTGAACGGGAACATTTTCGCTTGATAGGATTTTTAAATGATTTGCACCAAGCTGAAAACAACTTTCGTCAGATATAAAAACATCACTAAATTATCGTCTCGAAATCGTTGGCAACAATCTATTCTTCGTTGCTTTTGTAGAGGTGTAATTGAGGGATTTTTTTTGGTTTCCCTGTTAAGTAACCTTGTCTTCTCAGTGAAATGCGGACAGTTTCTGGACACACTCTTATTTGACGTTGATTTCCAAATCTGTTAGCCAGTTTTCGAAACCCTAGGCGCGGATTTTGTCGTCCTAAAGTCACTAAAGCGTTTAGATTGTTTCCGCTAATCTTACGCGGTCTTCCAGAAACTGGTCCATGGCTCATATCTCTCCTATTTCTTATCCTCTTTATTGTCTCATATACTGCACTTTTTCCGAGTTCAGTCAATTCCACAAATTTTTTAACGTTTTGAACACCTTTTCTATACAAATATTCTACCAACTTTCTTCTTTCTACTTGCGACATTACTTCACAAATATTAAGCCTATTGATAATCAACAATATTTGACAGCTGGTGTTGTTATATGATTTTTGCCATGGTCTACAGTCGGCACAACCTACTTGATGCATTACTTTTGTCTTAAGATGTAACAAAAAAGAAATATGTTAAAATTAAGAAAAACAATAAATTCCGGATACTTTCTAGACGGACAATTTAGTAAGAATTACAATAATTAGGAAGCACATTTTTCAATTAAGATTTTTATTTCACCCCTAGTTGTGGACATAACTATCATCAATCTACTTTTATGTGAAAATATCAGCTTTAACGTATGTCAATGAAATCCCCTATATTTTACGGAAGCTATGTTCAATTTCTTCAAGTTTCCATTTGAAGTTTTTATTAGATTCTGGCAAGGTAATACGCGCGAATGTGTGGTTATTACAAGTTGCCGTTCGCATCCTTATGAATGAAAACTTACTATCTACTCAACTATTCCGAATATGGAATGGTTATATACGCTCAATTTCTTCTTGAAAAGATGAGGAAATGGAATGGATGGGTGGAGTTTTCGATTGCCGTTCAAGTAATACAATTGAGAAGTTTCAAAACTCTTACTGATTTAATTTGCATGGAATAGACAAAAGTGTGAAACGAGCAATAAGTAGGCAATATTAGGATCATACTTATTACACATGTTCCGGTTCGATTTTATATGTTATTAGCTCTGCTTCTTAAATTTCGCCTTTAATATTAAATTTAGTAACGGAGCTTCTTATTTTTTCTATTACATAGAACCAATAAAATGTGACAAGATACAATACTCCATGTTTACAAACTAATAGACACTATTATGGAACTTATAACACTGCCAGTTTACGGGAAATTAAATGTTTTTATGGTAATGGCAGCACATAAAATTAGTATTGTTCCTAGTAAATACATCGTAAGGGAAATTAGTTATATGGCCGTTGACATGAAAATAAGCGTTCATAAACATCTATCGTATAATATAAAATAAGTATAAATAAATCACACAACTTTATTAACAATACTATATTAGAAAACAAGTTTCGTAAGATGGTATTTTTAACATGTCTTCTGAAACGACTTTTGTACATTATTTTTTCTATTTTGCATTTCTATGACTTCAAAAATATATTTTATTAAGTTTAATATCGCGAAGAACTTGTTTTTTCTTTTCTTTAACGGGTGAAATTTACTTTTAATAAAATTTTTCTTTTAGTACTCTTTTTTTTATTTTCTTTTTTACTTAAACGAAGTTGGTTTATTACTAAAGTCCGCCACTTTCCGTGCGCTTCACAGGCGTCGGAATGGGAGTGGTGTGATTCGTAATATATGCGCAAGCGGTCTTATTTCAATAGCATCTAGTATGTGTTTGGCGGCCGGTTGGAATGCACGCGAGCGTAGCAAAGTGCTGCACATAATAGACTCATTCACTTTATCATTTTATTACGTATAACGTATATACGTTCGCGTGCATTCCAAACGGGCGCCTAACACATACTGGATGCGTTACTACTGCAATAAGGTCGCTTGCGCGTATATTACGAATCACACACACGGACGACCCACCTCCACACCGACGCCTGTGAAGCGCACGGAAAGTGGCGAACTTTATTCATAAGTATAACCGCATAGTTAATTCAGTAACTTTAAAGGAAATTTTGAAATTGCTAATTTATTTTG
>LR737394.1:7851461-7869203 GCA_902655005.2 Marronus borbonicus | reverse complement strand
TACGCTCAATAACACTCATTCATGTAATAAAGTTTACAATTCAATTTCATTGAAATGCCCATTAAAAACTGAATTATCCCATTCAGCAGTACCATGTAAATAATTTTAAAGCGAGCCAGGTAGATTTGAGTAAAGCACATAAGCTGCTTGACGGCTTACATTTCAAAGCCATTAACAGCGTTTTCGTAAATTCCCGGTACCTTTTATTGATGCGCATATACAGGACGTAGGACGAGGACCCGTTCCCGCAAAAGTGTAACTTGATTCATTCTGAAAATTTGGTATAGTTTTCTTTAGAGTTTTATGCATATGCAAAAGAAACGATACTAACTATGAATGGAACATAATCCTGTTCGATACTTAGTTTCTTAAACCCGATATTCGATATTTGATTCCCTAAAATTGTCTTTTCTAGCAATTTTCAACGTCACAATAAAATGCAATCCACCGCATAATAAGGGTACATTCGTATTGTTTCTTGGCCATTTTTACGCATATTTGTAATTTGGAACGACAATTTACTTTGTCAGCATTAAATTCTCAATATGAAGAAACTACTAAAATATTTTTAATAAGTTGTCTTTGGCAACATGCAGATTTTTTTGTTATTTACATGTAACGGTATTCATCTCTCATCTCACTTAGAAATACATTTCAAATAATGTCTCTACTCCGATAGGGCCATTCGTACAAATTTGGGGATGCTTAAGCTAAATAATCAGTGCTATAGTAGAGAGATGGCAATGCAGGTGTGTTTTTATAATATTCCAAATTTCATTTTCAAATAAAGACGTAGGCTTCCACGGCCAAAGGAGGTTAAAACTAAACATGTTCTGGGTTCGGAGCATGTCGTGTGGGGCTTCATCGGGAGAGGGAAAGGTGGTAGGCAACAGGCCCACGGTAACTCAACGTGTAAACCACGCCAGAGACGAAACTAACTGAGGGCAAGCAGTTGATCACGGTAACTCAGCATGTAAACCATGCCAGAGGCGAAACGTCGAGTTTTTGTTTAACAAAGAATGACATGACACGGCCCAAACCCGGAACAGCATTTTCAAAGCTCAATGCACACGCATTTCCGACCACATGTAACTTTTATCGGAGCTTTGCACTGGCGCCATTAAAAAAGCTAGCTCTATAGACCCTCAGTATTAAAAATAGACGTATTGCTTATATAGAGTGTAGTTATCTTAACCGTGAATTTAGAAAATAAAGTAGTATATAGGATAATGCATATAAAATGGCGAAATAAGTACGCGTTTACCTATACTTTCTAGACAATGTGTGGAGTGGAAAATATTTTTAGGTTGTGTACCACTTATTCAAAACACTTTTCTCTAAAGTGAAAGATAAAGTTATAATTGAAAATTATGTACAAACTTTGATACTCCATTTACTAAAGGAGGACGCAATCGGGAATAATTTTTCTTTGAAAATTTCCCTAAACTGTTTAGGAAAGGAATCCGCGCGTTAGGTGGACGCGTTGTATAATGAAATGTTAAAAATAACGCAAATATACGTAAGGAAATATTTGTGTAACACCACAGAATTGAGCTCGCCCATTTTATCACAGAAGGTTTCATTCGATAAATGCTTCAAAACCTTTCATGTTATATCTTAAAAAAGAACACGAATTAAATGAATTCGATGACTAAATTCGTTTCTTTTAGTTTTACTGTTCGTACAGATTTCTAAATTGGCAATCGTATATGTGGGCTGTTTCTACGGCGTAGACTGTTAAGCCGATCAGCCTTCGTAAAGCAAGATTGGTGGCATGACATTCAACATAAATTACTGGTAGGAAAAAAAACGAATTTATTATTTTGAAAACCACTTATTTTTTCTATATTGCTTAAAAAACAATAGAAAAAAACAATGAAATCATGATAATGTTCTTTTTGCGATATTTTGAAAATGTAACAATGTAAACTATGCTGAAAGCAAATTATATTAAACTACATTTGGCTTTCATATGAGGAGATCTACGAGAGCGTTGGTATTAGGAATAATAAAACAACCATCGAAATTGGTCCAATTTCTGCTTCGCTTCACTTATGAAATTCCAACAAGTATTGGAGTCACTTAAAACTTTACAAGTACTTGAATTACGAGAAACTCGCATAGAAAGATATATAGCTTTAATAAAAGAAAAATCACTACATTATGGCTAGGTGCGGTGTGCGAGAAGATTTTAAAACGGAAGTTAATATTTTAGTTAGCAAGTGAGTTCACTCTATACGTTCATTCGCACTGTTTACCTTTAGGACAAAGAAGCGAAGTTATTACTGTCTCTGCCATACGTTCACATTACTCCAATCTATATGCTAAAATTTAAACTCATCTACTTCTTTCAAAAAGGCTGAAATGTAAATTTATTCCAGTGTATGTTTTTATGAGATTAAATCGTAAACTTGGTCCTATGTAGGTAATGGTATCAGAAGTCCTTCGAAATATACAGGATGTTCAGTACTGAACATTGTAATATTCAAATGTCTGAAACGAAATTTTTTAAACATCTCATATATTTTCTCCGTATTTGCCATAACCGAAACTTATATGTCAATGTTCTTGTATAATGATTTACTGTTAACCGCTAGTCCTGTTAACCGCTAGTTTGGGCATTGTATAAGTGGCTTTTGCTGTTAGTATTGCTCAAACTGAAGAAAATACCATTGGGTATTTGCAACAGCCAGATTTTTTGGAAAGGTAGGAGAGTGGGACACAGAGGACCACTTAAGTAAAAAAAAAAAATGGTTTATGATTAGAATCTGATTTCGCAAGATGTATGAACCACGGCTATACGTTAGAAAATAGAACGTAGTGCTGGTTGTATTTAAAAAAAGGAAGGATTGGATTTATACCCTCAGTCCCATATGTTTCCTCTACTTATCGATGAGCCTATATATACGGAAATATTTCTGAAATATGTCTTATGGTACTAACCAATAGAGCGAATTATTTCTATAATTACAAGCATTTGTACGTGGGTGGTAATAAATGGATTGTGCAATTATGTGACGACAATTGTTGCTAATTGCATTGCTTCAATAAATCGATATCCGTAATTGCCAATCGAGAGCAGGTGGATGGGATTAGTTTGTTAATAATAGATCTCCGTTTTAATTAATGAATAATAACGACTCGTACTAATTCAAAATTTGACTCGAAGACCCCAATACATTCAGTTTTGCACGAATATTTACGTGCAGTTCTTGATGAATTTCGCTTAATTTGACCCAATCACAAAAAAGGCTCGTGTTAATTGCTCAAAAAATTCGAAGAGAAACTACATTATATATAATCAATACAATCAACTGTTTAAGTGTTCCCAATTAAACCGAATCTAATAAAAGTTGTTCGTTCATGAAGCACTTCCAAAAAAATGATTGCTTGTTTCTTTCGTCGCGCATACTGCTCCGGAGGATCCAAAAAGCAATTAATGATGAATGATATACAGTAATTTGTTTGTCAGAAATCATCGATGAAATCAGGAAAAACAGTCGATAACGCCTCTCACACGGAACATGTTGTAATTGTTTGAAGAAGAAAACCATCCCCAAAGTTAAACAAAATATGCGTAGACAGTGATTTTTATCACTTCAAGAAGTTGAAGCATGTTTTGGAGTTACCCAGAGAGACTCGAGAAAATGTTTCGAGAATTGGTTCGAACCTTTGCAAAAGTACATAAACCTTAATGGCGAATATTTTGAAACGCAATAAAATGACTTGTCTGAAAAAAATTGCTTTTTCTTTTGTAAAAACTGTCCCTCGTGTCCCTCGTATATGCGACATACGTACGCCGCATGATGCCCTGCGTAAACGTTGACCACCTCCCTGAAATTGATTGTCATTACATTGATATGCATTGTCATTGCACAATAATATTGATAGTCTAGAGGGCACTTTACAAATAGCTACAATCTGGAGTCCACATTATAGACGGCCCACTGCACACGAACGTATAGAGATGTGCGAGAACATGTCTCCATAAATACATATTTTTCGTAGCTTGTTAGTACATCAAAGAAATTTACGCATTCGCGCATGTTCAGTACTGACGATTTCCTTGGAAGATGTGTGTATCATTATTTTGCTAATTCGTCAATTTTTTGCTGGGGAAAGAACAGCGGATCCACCTAGTGCGTAGGTGCAGGGTAAGTCTAAAAAAACTTTTCAAATAAAAATTCTTCAGAGACAAGCGTTGCACAACATAAGAAACGTACAAGATGTTCTCTTTCTACTGCAAACGATACGCTTTTGGGTTTTTAAATGGAACATCCTATATTGAAAAAAGGCCGACTGTTGATTTAACAACGTTTTTATAACATTAACAAGTGATGGAAGTATTTTTTGTTGATTTAATGCATAAAACAACAGCAAAAAAATGTCGATGGAAGCAAAAATCTTAATGAAAAGGTCTCTATTGATTTAACAAACGATCTTCTGCGTACGTGTATTGTTATGATATCATTTGTTTAGGTTGGAATTTCCTCAGTTTGGGTTTTCATCCTCGTCTTGTACATTGAGTAAGATTGTCGTAAAAAGAAAGAGTCCATTAAACAACTTGTGCTACGAGAAATCAAAATTATTAACGCAAAATTATATTTCTTTATATGAAAATTTACTAATCATTTCAAGTTCATACAAGCGTAGTGTTTTTCGTATGTAATAGTCAGAATTAGTATCATTCTTATGTTTCTGGTTTTTAAAAGAATCTCCCTACAATATAGTGCTGCAATTTTGATCGTCCCCTCTTTAATTTATGTGAATTTTCTTCACAATTTTCTATACCTATGTAGCTTAGTTTCCGACATAACTGAGGCAATTTTGAAATTTTTGCCGCTTATTAGATCGATGAACGCACACTTTAATATATACACTACGTGCGGATTTATTGACATAAAGAATACATTTATTAATGTCTAATGGGATTACTTGAAAACTTCTTCTGGCAAGAAATGTTCTTCTCCCTACGTATTGTAGACGAACACAGCATATAAATGCGTTTTAAATTTTATAGTAATTGCTAAAAGCTGCAAAGTTACATCAATATTATCGTTTCCGCTTTAAAGATATTTGCTTGGTTCCATACTTTATCCCAACCCTGCAGTTTTAAACAGTATTTATTGAACTTTAACATTATTTCCTTCATTGCTTAAAAAAAGATAAATTGTCTTTGGAACAAAGTGATAGTTCATTACAATTGAACTAGTGAAATAGTAGATAAAAGCAAATTAAAATCTTTTACATAGAAAAACGGCAAGTGGACATTCAGAGCTGAAAATTCCCCGTACGCGGTTAGTTCTACCACTTGTCATCGATAGCATCGTTAAACTTTGTTACAGTAACTTCGTAATTGAATTAATTTAAGCTTTGTAGGTATGTCTACGTATACGGTTTCTTTTACCTCGTTTTTTTTATGTCTGTATATTCATGGGATTCCATGTTTTTATTTTTAATTTCTTATTTAATATTTAATATAAAACGATATAATATGCTTACATACAAAAATACACCGTATCCTAATAAAGATAGAAAGCTCTTTGTAAAATCCGACCTTCAACAGTTGCTCGGAAGAATAAATTCAGGTGCTTTTCTTTGAAAATACGTGTAATGAAATGTGTAAATGTAACATCATTAAAAATACGTAAATAGTGAACCTAAGAAATAGGGGCAGTGCTAATAGAAATGTTATTTGTCTCTCAAGTTGGCCAACCTTCGAAATATAACTGCCGAAATTTATGGTCATTCCGTTTATAAGGACACTTATTATTTGAACAGGAAGTAAACTGTTTTTAGTCTGATAGTTGAGTGTAGGCTTTCACGACCGTAATCCACAGTAAAAATGTCTTTCGGGTCATCCGGGTCAGACATTTTTACTATGTCTTTAGTCTGCTTTAAACCATTGAAAAAGTGAAACGGAGCAAGTAAGTTCTTAAATGACCGATGTTGACTCCGTGGGAGTAATCCATAATAAGGTAAGAGGAAGAAAGATGGTCCAAATCTCACAAAACTCTTTTTTTTGCCTGAGGACGAGTTGTGCATGGCTCGAAATCGGTAGTTATTTATTAAACAGTTTTGTGAGATTTCAACCACCTTACTTTTAAATAATAAGACAAACGATGAAATCAAAGTTGAGCTGGAGAGAGAAACGATAGGCAGCTGAATTCGATGTATCCAGACTAGTGTATTTGATGAAACACGCAGTGGACGCCCAAAAGGCATCAGTACTACTAGAAGTGTTCATGATGTACTGTATTATGGATTAATTTAGCTAAGATAAGACATGATCCGAAGGACATTTGGCGTCGAATAATAACGATAGATGAAACCTGGATACGCCGGAAATGAAACAATGGACCGAGGCGAGAAAACAAAGAACCACAAAGGTTAAGGCGACTGTTCTTTGTGACTGTAACGAGATTCTTCTGATTGATTATCCTCAAAAAAGGTGACAACAAGAGAATATAATGCATCCATTTCAGGTCATCTGCATAAGGCAAACGAGTATAATTCTTCTGTAGTATAATGCACGTATACACACTTCGGCTGTTACAACGGCAAAATACGTGAACAACATTTCAAACTGCTTCCGCATCTACCGTATTCGCCAAATTTGGCTCTATTTTTCCTTTTTCTGGCCTGAACTTTTCATTTGGTGAAGGTAAACAGGAGTTGGCAAGATTTACATATAGGACCAGTCCTGACTAAATTCACACAATAAATTGAAGTAATCGATCGGTACGTAATTTCATATTATATTCTCGAATGCTTGTACCACTCTAAGAGCAACATCATCATTATTGAACATTAATGAGCTTTATTGTTTCATATCAATTATTTAATCTAGCACAAGCGTTCAATATTAGCAATGTCATGTCTCATATTGTTTAACTACGCGCGAGAGAAAGAATTTTTGCAGAAATTAGGCGGGTTATTTTCCGTTTGAAAATTTATTCTCGTACGCGTATAGTCGCCGTGCATGTTAATATTCATCTCATAAAAAATCTATCCCGCCTGAAATTATCGAAGAAATAACGCTTCGCAAGTTCATATACCTCTACAAGTATTTATTTCAGAAATAACCAATTTTAGATGCCCACAGGAAGTGGAAAATTGTAGGCAAAATACGAAGACGAATGAGGTGAAAGGAAATATTTATTCCCTTCATCGCAACAAATTAAAATTTCAGACATGAAACGAATTTTCCGAGTTTTGAAAATTCAGAGTTATGTAAATTTACTTCCAGCCGGCGATGAATATTAATAAAAGGGAACGCGCAAGAAACTGCAAAGAGAAAATCCGATCTTCCACTTTTGTTTCAAAAGGGAATTTGAAAGTATTTTATGTACTTACAAACAATTTTTTTTAGCATGTGAGATTATATAATACAGTTTGCTATTAAGATCAGTTATTAACAATGACATACAGGCGTCTTTTTTTTAGATTGGCCATAAGTTTTTATGTGTCAACATTTCAATGTTTTAACTGTTTTTCAAGCATTCTATTAGAAAGATATAATCATAACAGAGCAGTTTATAGGATATATAGCATAATGCGTAAAGAATTACGGTTAATTCAAAAAAATTTATTGTAACAATTAGAGTTTTACCAAAATTTATGGGAACAGATGATCATTGGCAGACCTACACTAAACGGAAAAGTTACGTAAACACAATAAAAAAGTACGTTAATGTAACCATTTTTTTTATCAAAATTGGTCCAAAGAACGAGTTTGTCATTTCAATAAATGGCTGTTTTACTTTGAATATTAGAAATAGACATACGAAACCTACGTTGCATAGGTTTCTTTTTATATGGAGAAACCGAAAACGTAATCATATACAGGTGGTTCCATAAAGATAACAAAGTAGATGCCTTGTCCGCTGCTTATCGATCATCCTGTATATACGGGAATATTTCTGGAAGATACTCTACGACATCTATTGCTTTGTCGGAAAGTTTTAGCTTCTTACTACATATAATTTTACAATTCCAGAAGGTTGGAACACTGCTTGTATAGGTGCAGCCTAATGAAATTGAAATTTCAATACACTCAAGTATTCTGAACAGAGCAAGAGAAGTTTTATTTTTGTTGACAAAAATACACAAATAATATTCACTGCGAGCAGTGAATAGAAACAAAAAGTAATGCACCGCACTATTTATACATTTTCGAATCTCGTATTGTTAACGTTTACATCGTTTGTGAACGGGTGCGCACATACTTTATAGAAAACAAGCGAAGGTTTGGGTTGTTTTATACAGATGCGAAACTCCATGGCACCTTTGATCTTTGTGGTTCAAATTTTATGATTTTGAAATAAGAACGCCATGTTGTTAGTGGTGTGCTTGACTGAAATTCAAATTTACATTACATATTCGTTACTTACTCACGTAAACACTTACTGGCCTAAAACAATAAAACACATTTTCAAACAGCGACTGCAGAAATTTAAAATTTGAGACCTTTAGTGTTGATATTTAATACACAACAACCTGACCAGAGTTTGAAGCTAATTTTTCGAGATCATTATGTCCACATCTTTCTCTCCTACAAAGTCACAATAAAATAGACAAATCTGGGAAGCACTATCCTACGCATACGTATATAGACATTTCTACAGCTTTGCGTGACGCTAATCTGTTTTATTTAATGTCAGGTGAATAATTGACTCAAAAAAAGGTCAACAACAAGTGCTGCGTATTGAAATTTAAATTAAATCCAAGCTTTATACTGATAAAAGTACAAAGACCCGAATGCATGTTAATCTATATTGAAATTAAGCTGTAAAATGAATTTCATCAACTTGCCACGCTACTATTTAAAAGGTAATTCCAAAAATTAATTACAGAATTGTAAAACGCAGGATTATTTGATATAATATTAACTAAAAAGGTAGAAAGGAAAAAAGGTAGAAAATTAAAAGCCAAATCCTATTGAATTTGGCTGCAAAAAAAATTAGTGCGTATAGAGTTTAATTTTATGCTAAATGCTTAACTTGAGTACATACTTATCTCTTACATTCTGTACCCTCATACGAGGATGATACATGAATTACCGATGTTTGGAAACAGATGAAAATCTGCATTACCAACTATGAATACTATTCTTTAGTCGACATCTGTCCAAATTTCGGAGAGATTCATCAAGTAGTGTTGCTTTGAGAGCTGTTGTAAGTGAACAAGTTTATGCCATACCAGTCAGTGATACGATTTCTTTTTTTTTATGGGAAAACGTATGCAAAAATCAGTGAGAAGTTGGATGCGGTTTATAAGGGTAACGTACCTTCAGATACCAGTTTAATGAATTTAAGCGTGACCATCCTTGATGAGCAGCGGTTAGGTTTTCCCAAAGCAGCACATTAAGATGATTACGGACGATATGATTAATAAAGATCATTCAATATGGTGCTAGCATACCGCTGCGCCCTAAGAAAATTAGAGCGATTGCGTCTCACCTGAACGTGTCCCAACGAAGAATTAAATATGAGAAAGGTATCGATGAAATGGGTGCCACGTTTGCTGACGATTGATCAAAAAAGGAATGGCGCAATAACTTTAAAGTAATATTTTGATATTTTTAAGCGAAATACAAGTGAGTTTCTAATACATCACTACACGCAAGAAATCAAAATTCAGTGGGCAAAATTGATTTCTTCCAGCGAACGTATACCAAAGAAGACGAAACGGTTCCATTAGCGGAAAAAGTTATGGCGACAATTTTTGGGGATTGACAAGGCATGATCTTGATTATTTGGAGAAAGGAAGGACAATACTACGTTGATTTATTGGAGCGATTCGAAACTGAACTAAAGAAAAAAAGACTCCACCTAGCGAATAAAGAGATTCTACACCATCATGATAACGTCCAGGTCTATACATCGACAATTGCGACAGCAAAACCAATCCAAATGAGGTACAAATTGGTGCTTATCCATCATATTCGCCTCCGATTTCTGTCCTTTTCCAAACTTGAAGAAATGGCCTGGCAGAAAGCGGTGAGCGTCAAATGAGGACGTTATTGTGGATATAGTGGCATATTTTGCAGAGTTGGACAAACCCTATTATTTGAAGTGCTTGAAAAAGTAGGAATATCGCTGGAATAATTTGTATAGAGCTGCAAGGAGATTATGCCGACAAATAAATTCATTAAATACGTTGTCTTCCTTAACACAGGTGCTTATCATGCCATCCTCGTACATATTGTAACTACATAAAATGTTTGCAAACGTGCCTGTGCATTAATGTTATTTTAGCCGGTATTTGAGAACCGACCCTATCTAATGCTGAACCTCAATCTCTATTATCCAGCAACACGAACTGTCTATTGGAAAAGTACGCCATTCACCGTTCCACGCGTGTTAAAATTACTTTAAATTCAAACGTTGCTAAATAGCACTACCAACCCGAAACAAGTTTTTTTTTATAACGATCGGTACCTGAACTTTAAAATACTCAATCAATGTCCTAGGCGAGGCATAGACGACCGTGTAAAACGCAACATTTTTTTTTAAATGAATGGACCTCACTGATTTCAATGTGTTGCAGTATAACGTTGACATAGGGCGATGCGCACAAACAATCCCAACACATTACAAAAAAAGAAGGCTGTCTAAAGGTCGAAATAAATTCGTGTTTATAGTGGAGCTGTGATATTCGATAAGAGCGTTGCACCTTTCCGTAACGTGCACCGATTGGCGCGTTTTGCTAACTCGCCGCTCTTATCGGGTATCGCAGCTCCACTATAAACACACTCTTAAACGTGTTTCGTTTTTTAAATTAATAATGCCTACTTTTAATAAGAAACATTATTTATGTTAATGTTGTAATTATATACAACTTGCACCAAACCTAATCTTTCAATTGAACATGATGGTAGACTTTCAATTTAATCTTCTGATCATGGTGTGTAAAGATCATACTTCAATATTATCTACTTAAAGAAGTCTTTCCTGTATGTCTCATTCATAGCATATTCTGAATTTCATTTCTTTTAGTTTTTTCTCCTTATTGAGCAGATAGAAAGGACTTCCTAAGAAACTTACGCTGTTACATAGATTTTTTTGACGTGACAAACAAAGAGTTTTTAAAATAAACCGGATATACTGGGATGGATGTTCATGTAACATGAGGCATCCACTCGCGCAAGCAAGTCCGACTGTCTGTTCTCGCCATCATAACAGGACCGCAGCACTATATGACCGACAAACATCTATTATGGACATAATAAAGACTTACCCGAATCATACGTTTTAAATAATGCTTTTTATATTGAATCAATATTGCTTTAAAAATACTTATGAAACATGTAGCTACAATGTTAATACACGGAAAAAAATGTTAGAATTACTTGTACAATATTTGCCACTACAAACACTTTTGTAGCAGTTAGTGCCAATATATAAATTAATTAATCATCGAGGTGTTGCAGGCATTGAAAATCTAAATATTAAAAAGTGGCTCGTTCCTACAGACTTTGTGGTGTAGTGAGCTTAGAGCGCCTGTCCGGCAACAAAAATCCTGTTGGAGTCAATGGAAGTTTTTCATTCGTTAAATATAATCACCACGGAGAAACCAAAAAGAAAACCGATTTTTTACTCGTACAACCCCCACGATACGGCGTAATGTGATGCTGCACTATAAACACCCTAAGTTTTTGAGGTAACGAGTTACACATTGTACCATACAATGACCCAATTCTCTACCTGCGTTTTTTCTTATTTCACACATTTTTAGAAATAGAATATAATGCAGAAATAATTTGAATCAGCATAGTACTGAATAACAACAGTCTTAATTTTTGTTAGATATTTTTATTTGACGTTTATTAAAGCGCGTTCTTTTACTCAAGTATCAGGAACTAGCCTTTGTGAATATTCGCTAGTGTTAAAACATATTTTATTACAATTACTTCAATATTTTGATGAAAATTACTGTTTAACAATGGCATAATTTTTTAATTTTTAATACAAAATCATACCTACAACATTGTTGCAATTATTAGGTTTAGATTTTTGTTTCTGACCAGGGTAATATTACTTTGCAATATCGCTTAGATGGGTGTTAAATGGTGTCTGTTAATCATTCTACTGTGTGTTCATATCGAACATATTTTTGACGATCTATTCAAAATTCTTTATTGAACAAAGGCAATGTTCATTTATTTTATGTATATTCTGTGAGTATTTACCTTCCACCAAGTAATAGTGGCTGGTGGTCTTGAGCCTCTGCATCGGCAAACAATGTCAATACGTCTCCCGGCGCTGAGCGGTTCGTTCTGCCCCAACAATTTAACTTCCAAAGGCCGGAGATACATCTCGATAGCGACGCGAACAATCAAAGGCGGGGATTGAACACTGTTACTCACTTCACAACTGTGCATTACAAGCAGATGTGATCGCATCAGTTTCTCGATTCTAAGAACACTTTGTGATTTCCGACGCTCGGGAAAGTATTGAGTTTCGTTGGTGATCGATTTTCCATCTCTTTTCCACGTGACGTGGGGCAAGGGTTTCCCACCGTTGGCCAAACAAGTCAACGTTATGATTGCGCCTTCTGCGTATGCCGACGTTAATTCATTCTTCACAAGGCCGGTGTCGTCGCTAATTTGTACGCCTTGAGGCGGAACTGTAAAAAAACACAAAATGTAACATTAGTGATGGGGTTTCGCAAATGGAAAAGCTCGCGAGCTCGGTTAAATGTTCCATTGTAGTCTCCACTTGTCGTAACGAAACTCCTTCACTTCATATTAGGCTAATTCTAACGTACATACCACAAAGGTAATTTAATTTTTTGCTTTTACCTCCGGTTTATTTTTGATCACATAAATGTGAAGAAGGCTTCGCTTACGATAATTCAGTTACGTTAGAAGTGAGAAAATTTAATCTACTTTTTCCCTACCAAAGAAAATATTGATATATTTCACTACATTTTAATATTACACCACGCACAATAGAATAGCGAATAAATTCATTCGATTATTGAAATATCTCGATTGGAATAGTGAAAGTTGTAATTTAATAATATTTGCTTGTTCAAAAAATGTGTACTAATTCGTTTCTAAAAGTAACCCATTCCCAAAAGCTCCCGATTCTCCCCATAGCAGCTTCGTTCGCCAGTTTAAAATATTAATATACAGTCGAACTTGGATAACTGAGAAAACTTTATAAATGAAACTAATCACCAGGTCTCGTTATTTTCAAAAATAAAAACTTCTATAAGTAAGAAAGTAAAGAGTCATTTTGTATATCCGCGCTTCTGTGAGACTTCTCGCTCTATCCTTCTATAAGCGAGGTTCTTTTTGTTTATTTGAAAGGGGCTAGGTTTGCCTACTTGTAAGCATTGACAAATTACAGTAGTTCATAAGCATCGAAGTCTAGAGAGAGATGCGTCGCGTTCTAAAGTTGTGTAAACGAAAAATTACACGATCACCTGAAGAATGTGTGTCACAGTCATTGTTACGTAAAAATATACGTGATTTTTTAAGTTTTAGAAACATGGTCGAACTTCTAAGAAAGGGGACGAAACTCAAATGGAAATGAAATATCTTGTATATTTTATTTCTGTTACTTTAGACCTCTAGACCACATAGAAAATATTGCAGCGAGTCGTAGACAATATGTAAGCACGTGTTTAAAAGAAAATAGAACATTATGAACGTTTCTGTACTTAAAATCCAACAAAGAAATAGAATTAAACCAAAGAAATAAAAGAAGGAAAGGTATTTTACATCATTAATATTATATAGCAGTAATTATTAATCCTGAAAGGTATGATATCGTATAATAGAAGTAATAATATCTCAGGAATATTTTACAATACAAATCTCAGAATAAGTCATTTTCTTTATTCAGGTGCAACTTGGGTGAATGAGGGTCATACGGTGCAAAAGTATGGGCCGGTAAAAATATCCATAGCCGTAGACCATGCCTTTGTAGAAAAACTTACAACTGGATTAAAGGAAAAAGCGTTACTTCATGTTGTTACTCATTGAAAGTTCTGGTGGTTTTGTAGAACATGGTTTATTATCGTTTGAGGGCCAAAAAACATAAGATTACCATGAAGAAATGAATACTACGGTTTTCGAAAAATGGTTTTCCCAAATATTAAATTGGTTGGATACGGAAAAGAATTTTTTACAAAAAAGCGAGAAGTTTTAAATGCACTTATTAGTCTATTTTTGATAAGATTTATAAACTTGACGAATATGTTCAAAATCCCATAACAGAAAAAAAATAAACTAACGGATTTCCTTAAGTAAGTGCGATGTTCTACCATACAAGTTTTAATTACATGCTTATTTCCCATGCATTCCTTGTCCTATTTCCTATGTTTTTTTTATACGTCTGTAAGTGAGTATAGGTTCTAGACTTCGATTAGCGAAAACCCCTATATGTGGGGAAATCGCTTCTGATCCTCTACCAGCGAGAAACAAACTAAATGGGACACCTCTGTAACTGAGAAAACATTCCCAGTTCTTTGAACTCTCCCTTATTCAGGTTCGACAGTATTATCAATTAAATAAATGCAGTGTCAAAAGACTGCAATTTTAGGTGTTGTGCCCACATACATTTGCAAAACATATAATCTAAAATAAATAACCGGCACATAGACTCATAGTTAAAATAAATAATTGCTTAGTTTTCATTTTAGCCCAACATCGATCTCCTACGTTATATACGTGAACTAACAACGTCAACTTGAAAGGGAATAAAACACCAATAAATTTAAATACCTAATCTGAAACTCTAAATTGAAAAGTTCAAACTTTCATGACAGTTTGTTTAGATAAGTCACGTCGAAGATCGAGTATAAATTTCAGAGGGTAGATTCGATTACATGGAGTCGGTTTCATTGCTAGAAATCATTTAAAATGTAGATTTAGTTAAATTATACAGACTTTGCACTTTTATTATAAATTACAGCAACCGTTTCTTTCCTTAGCATCTTAGAAAAGTTTTTAAACAAAAACTAAAAGACAAGTTTTGTACATCCCTTGTACCTTGTAGTAAACAGAAAATTAAACTGGTATTTGCTAGGGCATATTCGTACAAAAGGCGCTTCTCTTTTGTAATGTAATTGTGGTTTCGTGAAGACGACTGAGAGTATAATGACTCGTTTAGAGATTCGCACGAATAGTCTAAGTTTATCTAGAACAACTTTCAATATACTGGAACGGAAGATAATTAATATTTTGAGAATCGACAGAAAGCAGTTATCGAATGGCGAAAACCCCTCCTTTGTGTTTATTCAAAGCGGCTAATTAATTCATACATCTCGAGGACTGGAATAACGTCTAAAATTCGTTTTGTGTGATATGCTGCTTTAGAAACTTAAAATTAATATTGATTTATTGCGGCTAATTTGCATGAATTCCGCTTTAACTTAATCTTAACAGCCGATATCCATTAAATCACCCGGCAAACTATTCCATAAACTAACCGTGAATGCTTCTAAGTTACTTTAAGTTGTTCATTTTGGTTGAAAATCGTTCCGTACACATGTTGAACTTCTTTTATGTATGAAATAAATAATCAAATAAATACTCAATTGAATAAGATATTGGCTGTTAAGAATTATAGAATTTCGAAAAAATCTCAAATTATCTCAATTATCGCCAAAACAGTGATAAATAAACATGGAGAATATTGAAAAGAGTTGACATAAATTGATGAACCACCCAAAAAACGTAATAAATTTGTATTGCTTGCATACGGGTATTTCTTTGAAAAACAAAAACACTTTTCAACAAAAAAATGTCATACCAACTTAAAATAATATTAGGCGCAATTCGAAACCATATAAACTTAATTTAGGACATTCATCTAATGTGCACATCTGGAGAAATAATGATTTCTGTAAATGTTAACTTTCTCGAGGAAACCACAGTAACTCTGCAACGGCTAGTTTTGAGACCTGACTGCATTTTGACTCCGCGTTTAACGAAGAAACATAGCAGGTTACATGAGTAGCTGCAAAACTTATGTAGGCTTCATCGTAATTTTAAACCATGCCAACAATCTCCTCTCATAACAAGAACAAACCGAAATAAAAACGTAGGCTTCCACGGCCGGAATCAGTTAAAACTAAACGTGTTTCGGGTATGGACCCCGTCATGGTGGTTAATGGGAAGCTCGACAATCATATGGGACTTTTCAGGAAAAGGATAAGTGCTAGGCCACAGTTAGCACAATGGCCAGGTATATGGTGATAAATAAGCAGACTTAGCTCGATTAGGAGGGAGTAGATCCTAGGAAGTCGCTAGATTCACATTACAGCATTCGATTTGATTTTTCCCGTATATTGTACATGAGATAATAATTACTTAAACTTGTGTGGTGCAGAGGTTATCGATACTTTTGTGTTGTTTACCATACTACATATGCCACAGTCCTTGCTATCATTATTGTATACGAAATTTTGTCGAACAAAAGTACGTTTTAGGGAGGTTGCGTACATAGAATTTATGCGATTTTATTTAAATACTACCTTTATATATTTATATGTAAGATACTTTTTAATTGGTAACAGTATATTAAATTAAATTTAGAACTGTTATTTTTAAGTTATCATACCTGTGTGTTTTCAATAAATTACCGTTATTCGTTTCATTGAAAACACAGAAATATGACAACTTTAAAATTTTGCAAATTCAAATTTAAAACCAAAAAAATTTGACAATATTGACAATCTACAATTTTTTAAAAATTAAACTGCAGAACAATTATATGTTTTTAATTTTTTCTAATATGTAACCATTTGCAAAAAAAGAGAAAATTATCTGAAATTTCTGATGAAGGCAATGAATTTGTCGTCGAAACGTAAATTTGAAGTTTTATTTAAAAAAAGCTTCGATACGAACAAAGATATTGTTGACAATTTAATAAAATGTTTTTCAAATGTTGTAGTTTACTGGCAAAAATAATGATTTGTTACACACAGAAAAGTGTTTTCTATTGCCAAGCACATCTATTTTCTTAAATATTTTTACTAAATGTAAGATAGTACTTTCTTTATTCTAGAAATTGTACTAATTTCTAGAAATATTTGCTTGAAGTAAGTAATATAATTTCTTCTATTGAGAACAGCAAAAAAATTAAAATGTGGAGGGGTTGTTACACGTTATAGGCTAAGATACATAATATGACGGGGATTTTCGGGATTTGGTTTGAATATCGGTAAGTATTGTAGTAGTTTATTATCATTATCATATACGCATGTAATTAAAGAAACGTATGTATATACAGCTATGGGTATTTTTAACTTATTAGTAGAAATGTCTGAAGAACAATTTTATATCCGGCTTCGACACAAAGGCCATTTTGTTTGGTGCACGATCGACGAGGATATAGGAAACGCAATAAAAAAGATTAATAATTGATTTATTTAGATAACAAAAAGAATTCATATGGCAGTATGCGTTGTATAAATCCAATGATAGAACATAAGCAATCATCTGGTATTTATATTTCGTTGCCGAAAAATTTGAGTTTGTCTTCCTATTATATATTTATTCGTTTTTGGTTGTAGATTCATTTGAATTTTTAATTCCTTTTCCTTGCCCACGATGGAAATGCGAAACAATTTCACTTTCTTGTTACGTTAACTATATGTACTTTCTTTTTGAATTTGTACTTCAAAGTATATGATGTTAGGTTAGCAAGAACTGGAAAAAAAACAAACATGTTGAGTTTTTTCGTTGTATTTTGTTTCTTACTCAATTTGTACATTGTTCATTTA
>LR737394.1:7534530-7851451 GCA_902655005.2 Marronus borbonicus | reverse complement strand
TTTTTTTTTTCAATCAACACGACTAAACCCGAAATATTGTCATTTTGTGTGTAAGTACACTATTTTTTAGTTTAAAAGAAAGAGTTCCTCAGGTCAAGTAAGTACCGTTCTTATATTAGTGTTTGCATTAAGAGCGTATGATTTTCGCGCAATTAGAAAGTTGGGGACTGGTATTAAGTTAACTTAATATTCATTTGAAGGAAACGTATGGTTCATATGTAACTAAAATTTTTCTGGTTTCCTTCAAGTAACCTACTTCCTTATCTTCAAGGAGATAAACTTTCTTCACACAAGAAACTAATTTCTTGATATTTCGAGAAAATAATGTTCTTCTTTCAAGAAATTATTCATTTGCATATATAAGAGTACGAGAGGTGCTCCAATTAAGGAATTTTCACTTGGTTCTAGAAATTATTTCTCTGTGTGTAGTTTTTCACAGATACTCTTTCCAAGTGAATATAACGTTTGAACTCTTCCCAAATCTGCTCCGAAATCGTTGTAGCGTCTTAGATATTTATTTATTTTTATATAAATCAATTTCAAAACATATCCATTTATTAGATTTACACACGTATGTTCATGTATGCTGCTTCATATTTTTATATCAAATAACTCCATGAGTAACTACCTATATGGTTCTAATTTGCCCACCAAAAAGGTGTTTGCTTCCACAGTAAAGCACGTCAGATTTTCGATATAGTTTCCATGGTTTCGATATTTAATTTGAAATGAAATATCAGATACTGTATGCGAGTATAAATACGAGCACCAACACACATTTATGTATTCATTTAATAGATTTAATTTGGAGCAATGTAATTATATATAACGTTTATGAATAAACGTCGACTGGAAATACAGACACAAAGACCCTAACCAATATATCACAACAATATTGTAATGGCATTCGCAGAATTCGAATTGATTTTGGTTAGTTTTTGAATTCTGGCACGTCGATAATTTAAATTATTAAATTTTTATATAAAAAAAAGACTGCGTTAACATTACTTAATGGGAGATGATCAAAGTCTCTAATTTTTTAAAATAATTTATACTTTTTAATACATTTTTTGTAACAATACACATTTTTTGAAATCCAGCAATCTAAATTTACTCAGAAGTGGGGAAAGGGTGACCTGGATAAATACTTGTATCTGACTGAACTTCATGCTTATAACGAGACGTTGTTCTTCAATGTGCTGGTGGAAAATCTGGCCGAAGTATTGCCGATAGTTTATGCTCCTACCGTAGCGCTGGGTGTACTGAAGTTTGGCATAATTTGCGCGAATTTGAAGGCGTTATATGAATATTTGCGATCAGGGCAATCTTAAGCATATCGTAAAAAATTGGCCCCAATGCGGTCATCGGTCACAACGGTTGGCAAAAAATGCTTATGCCTGAGTGAACTAGGCGTCAACAGTGTTTGCATAGCCGTCGGAAGAATGGGCTTATATACTGCTTTAGATACGACCTCCCTGTCAAACAATGGAAGTACCCCAAATTCTTTATTCTTCTTGGGTGATGCAATACCTTTTGGGAGAAAGCTTATAAATTACACAGTATTTTAAGAAAGGTCTAATTCGTAGTACATTTTCTCATAAACGGACATATCCCCGTTTATGATCGCCTGACTCCTATGTTTTATATTTTATTTAAATTCCTGAAATCTTCGGTTTTGTGAGGTTGTGAGCAACTATTCACCTGAAATAATGCAAATAGGTGAGAAATTTGTGTAAATATCGTTTTATGTGATAAGTTATTTGAGTGCGTTTCACTTTAATATTTTGCACAAAAAGTATTTGGCTAAAAAATAAATTCCTTATTATACCTTTACCTTAAATTATGTGTTATATTAGAATTATTCTTATAAGACAGAAATACTAGCTTTTTAGGGCTATAATAGGAAAATATTGACGTCAAATTGCATTCAAAATTACCGGTTAAAATAAATAAAAAACTTCATTTATACATATATATCTACTTGGTTTCAGTATGATGGCTAAAGGTAAAATTTTTTATCACTGAAAAACCTACATAAAACAAAATCTGTGTCCGTACTGATTTCGTTTATACCGTGTCAGCATCTTCAGTAAACAGTAACTAAAGCGACAGCGATGGTATAAGAATTATGCTTTCAGTTATCAAAAAATATTGTATACAATTCATGGTAGACTCAAGAAAGGAACTGCTGAAACTATTGTGGATGTGAGAAGATTTACCTAAAAAGTAAATTAAAGAGCTACCACAAGGAACTAATTTGTTACAAGGTCTTACCAACAAATACTGAAAAAGATCTGTTCTGCATAAACTCAACTCCCTTGACCACATAGTGAGACTGTAATAATGTTTCAGCTTCTCTTTTTTACGAATACACATACCCAAAATATATACATATTTTTTTGCATTGTCAGAAATGAACGTCGTTAGGCCAACTATAAAAATTATCAAGTCGTTGGGTTGCCATCCTTGGACGACGGGTAAATAAGTGAACAGAAAGATAAACATATTTGGACAATAGACACATTTTTACAAGAAAAGAAAAAGTATTACATTCATTTAAAACTGTTAAAAGCAAGCGAAGAAGTATCCTGAAGAGAATATTTTTTCTCTCACTTGCCTTACGCAAAAGCTAGCCACGAAACCAAGAAGCCCCGAGCAAAATTTAGCAGATAGTTCCCATTTGTATATAATATTCAAATGGTAACAAGTAACTAATAACAGAAAAAAAACCGTTCCTCAGATTTTATAAACAAATCTAAATTTTGTTTATAGTTGTAATTATAAGAAAAATTAATTTCTTGCACTTTGTAATTATAATTAATTCCTTAAAAAAAAGTATTTTGTAATTAATTGTAATTGCCCTGCTTTACCGAGAGGGGAAGCAAAGTAATTTAAATATATAACACGGCCAGGTGAAATTAAACCGGCCATGCTACTGGACGTCAGCAAAAGAATGCATTTTTACAAAAAAACAAATATAATTGGGCAAGAGGCGTTAAGGCAGTCGAGGCGTTGTAGCTCAGGCCGTGTTAAAGAGAAGACAGCTATGCGTTTCATTTCAAAGTAATTTCCAGTGCTAATGCTAATAGCATTTAAATCTAATTTCAAGTTCAAGTTTGATTAAGTTCGCTCATTTGGAAGAACAAGGTTTCTTATGCGTCGCAAAACGCAAAATAGTTTTAAGGTTACTAATACATAATTCGTAAAATGTTATTTATTTCTATTTATTGGTTACAACTAGCGAAAGAATAGAAAGCGATATACTCTCGAATTTACAAGAGAAAAATATCTATAAGAACGTAACATTACAATATATAACACGTTATCCAAAATATGTCTGATCTACAAATTGAATACGTACATATTTTCATGATAAAACACTATAATCTCGATTTTCTATCGTTACATCAAACGCTCAAACCGAGGAAAAGCTTTTTGCTTAGACCATTCACACTCAAGAGGGATCGAATCAATTTTTTGCTACGATACGCTCAAATACACCCTCGTAATAATCGCATCGACGGATAAGTCGTTTTTGTTCGACTTGATATAGATGTGCAAAAACTGTACAATATGACAAAAAGAAATAAAAAAAATCTGTTTTATAGAGATAGTGATTCGTTAAAGACATTCTTAATATGCATATTAGTACGTGTACATAGGTATTTATTACCCTTTCTAGCCAACATCAATTATATATGTGATCATATTTGTTACTATTACGTGATCGAATAGAGTGCAAATACGAACTACATGTGTTGCGTGTTTTCGTACATATGTATCGGATTATTTAGTGGTATTACAAGCTGGTAGGCAAATAATTTACATTGCGCGCTACGCTGAAACAAATCTAATAAAATCGCCACAGCATCAGTTAAATATAACGAGGTAATAACATTTTGCACACAACATTACACAATGCAAATCACGTTAAAAGCTTTATTCCTCTCCGATTATTTTAATTATATTAATGAACTATTTTCTGCATTATTAGATCATGGAAAAATTGGTAATAAAATTACTTTAAAATGTTAATAGTGATAGTAAGGACTATCGGCGCACTTCGCACCATACAAGTTTAATTAGCGTAACAGCTGTTTCGAGGATGCGTCGATCCCCATCTTCAACCGTATGACGGAATAATGTGAGAAAATTAACATGCCTGTTCCATGCCTATTTTCGAGAAAAAAAATTATTTGGTATCTACCTTTGCCGCCTACACTCTAAAATTAAGATATGCGAAAATGCCGAAAAGATAGACGAAAGGGTCTCTTGTCATTGTAGTATAAAACATAAAACCTCTATGGCCTACTCTAATAAATCAAACAGAACTAAGTATGACAATAGTCCGTTCTCCTTATTCATCAAATTTGTATTGCTTTTTGTGTAAATAGTTTCGTAAGCGTCTAATTCTTCTGGCGAAGTTACGTTCTAAATCAATTTCAGGTTTTTTAATGTAATATTATGCCCGGCTTCGTTTGTGTGTTGTGCTATGCTTAGCGATTCTATTCTACCGTATCTGTAATATCCAATATGCTCATTGAATCTGATGTCTATGCCTCCCTTACTTTTACTACATGCAATTTTATAAATTGGCGACCTTTCTTCCATTTTCGGATTGCCAAGAAGGCTTTTAAGTGTCGAACCCGTGTTGCACTGGCGATAACTATTGATACGTGGTTGATACTGCATGTTGTATAGTACCTTTCCATACAGTATACGTTCAAATATTTAGTGCCAATGATATTTAAAAATGTATGGTTAAGGGCAATGTTTTCATTAAAATTGTAGGCAAAATGAAAAATATGCGCGAAGAAATTATAAGAGTATTAATGTTTTTATAGCCAATGACATAACTAAGGTTGTAACTTTCTGGCACCGTACGTAGTACCAACAACCTGGTAGCCTATCGGACGAAGCGAATATCAACATCGACCGCCGATCGGAGATGGATGAACAATGAAAAAAGCAAAAGTTGATACAAATCGTTCTATTGTTTTGCAAAACATTCACAAATAAGGTTTACTGCTTATTGCATGGGTGGAGTCGTAGTATCTCCAAAACATGGTTTTTGAAGGCATCAACAGCTTTTGTGCTTAACATTCAGAAACAAAAAGGAGGAGTTAGGCGATAAATCAGCTGAGATTATGGGCACTGAGATATTAATCCGATGTTTCTCTCCTTCAAATAATCAATTGTAATGCGTTGATTTAAATTTTATTCAATTAGGTTTTTCTTAAAGTTTGGGGCAATATATCGAAAACGATTTTTGAGTAAATTATTTGTTGATTCGCTTCGCCCCACATAATCGGATTAACAAATAACAAAAAAATTAAGGCAAAAAAGAAATGAGAAAAACAAAAACAATGTTTACTGAATTTTTAATAATTATAGAATAACGTACATCTTTTAGCAATTGTTTTAGGTAAATATCACCATCAATAATCATCAAACAACAACATTAATCCAGTACACTCCATTCTACGACTTTAACAGATCTTCATAATTATTAAGCCATCTGTTTTCATCTGTAAGTCTAATTTTGGACAAAGCATTAAAAAGAACCGGAAATGCTCTTTCTGTAATGTTTAAGTTTTATTACATCGCATAAACCCGGACACAGCTGGATTGAATGAGAGAATTATTATAGGAGTAAGCACCTGATGCGACAATACCCTAAGAGCTTTCGCTTTAATTTAAATTTAATAGTTTAATTATTTCTTAAATTTTCATATTAATATTAGTAAATGTTTAGTATTTTAGATTGATAATCATTTTCACATAATTATTTCCTCTATTTCCATACTTTATATTGTCCATTATTAATATATATTACATTGCATGAGCTTCCACAATTTCTAAACTAATTCGTAGCAAAAAAACAAAGTAAAACATGTAATGCGTCTCCTTGAGAATGCTGCTTACGTCCGCATCCATCAGACTAAAATCATTGCATCACTTTAACCTTTGACTGTCCTCTCCTTTCATCGCTGTAAGCAGTGGCGGGTGGTTCACTGTGGCTGAAAAGCTGCATTGCATATCGTATACATTACACAACGCGGATTACACAAGAAAATCGAAGCGTTGTAATTGACCTTCCATTTACATCACCATCAATCGCTACTAGTTGCAAGACAATCACGTTATTCGATATTGTCGCGTCAAGCTGCGATTCTCTGTATGCACCTTAAGCTTATTTTGAAGTTTTGCCGTTTTAACTTTGTAAATAAATTGAAGAAGGGATAAATAAGTCGCCATGAAACAGAATACAGTTATCTACTCGTCTTCTGTTATTCAGTACAACGCGATGTAACACTTCCGGCGAAATTTCATAGCGGGCTTGTCGATTCCTCTCGCATAGGTCCTCTCTATTTCGAGGTCTAGATGTATACGCAATATTTTTAATAGTTCCACAAAGAAAAAAATCAAGTGGTATAATCTTGGTAGTGATTCTATGCTCGTACTATTCTTGCGCTTTGAACCGAGGCTCCATCAAGCTATAAATACAGTTTTCGTCTTATAATGAGTGGCAATTCATCAGTCGCATCTATTAATTCAGTATTTAAAGAATTTAAAAACTGTTGCGTGTTTAATTAAACACAATAACTCTTTGTGAATATTGTCTTTTACAATTTATTATAAAACATGGGTTCTCTGCTCCCCAGTATTTGCAATTCTGTACTGTTAGTGGTGAACGTAGCTTCATGAGTAAACATTTTTTTTTTCCAAAAACTCTATATCGTTTAAAAAATTACCTTGACACCACAGACAATACTTCATTGTTCTGTGCAAATCTCCTTCTTCAAGGGTGTGCAAGAACTGACATTTCCAGTAGCGTTAAAAAGACAATGAAAGTGTGCAACTACTCCATAATAGATAAGTGGGCGTTAAGGATGTCTCGTGTTAAACCACATAGCAGCATCTCGGTTGGAGCGTACATTATTACCAAGTCGAATAATTTATACCTATTCAGGAATCGTTGTTTATGCATCGCTAATTAAACAGCAAAAATGTCACACCACTTAAGTAAATTCTATTGATGGCTGATGTTTCAAACAATTTTCATTTGTTTTGATTGTGCGTTGCACTCTTGATATTTGAAATAAGAATACTCAAAAATCAAATATCAAATATTTATAAAAATTACAAAATTAAAATTTTTCAGCAAAACTTCGTATTTAGAGACTCTTTTAAATATCTTTTTGCTCTATCTTCATGGCTACTAGGATTACCTGACACACTAGTTTTCATTATAATCACAGTTGGCCAGATTTAGACTCCAAAGAACATTAATTCACACAAAAATCATAGTGGCCTGTTATTATTTAAATGAAATTAATTTTCATTTTTAGGACCTTCTAGTTATCACAATATCATCTTATAAAGATCCTTATCTATATATTATTAATTCACTTTTGGACGTTTTAAAGTGTGCGGGTTATAAATATAAATAGCAACGGAGTACATTGCTGATCACGTTTCGATTAATAACGATGGGCTTATGCGTTAATATTTTTACGAATGTTTGGACAATTATATTAATTATTATCAATTTGTTTTAAGCCATATAATTGCAAAAACAGAGCTTATCAGCGGAGTTTAAAGTAAGTGTATTAAATTAAGTAAGCGTATATTTCTAAGGGTATTAAATGGTTGATTTCAGTGAAATAATATCTACAGCACATGTCAAGGATTAGAAATTGAAATTAAATAAAAATTACGCTTTTGGAAGTTGGATATCGTAGCTTCATGTAATTTGACGGTCGGAGACGGTTGGCTGTGCCGTTATTTCTATTATTTCTTTAAGTTTTAACTAGAAACCAGGTTTCTATGTATTACACATTTCATTTGCTTAAGTTTAAAGGTATACAAACTCAAAATCTATCCGATTCATGGCTCAATGCTTGATATTTTGCAAAAAATTGCTACTTTTTAGACTTGAACGAATTCGATTTTTATTCCACAAATGAACCTTCATCTAATTTTCTTTCAAATCTTAAAAAAAATTAGGAATGTGGCTGCTACTTTTACACTAGATTGCACTACTAAATGGCATTAATTTTGTTCAAATAATACGAAAATTAAATAAATTTCACAATGTTGCTTATTACTGTTGTCTAAAATTGTTGTCTAATATTCGGCGTATCCGTCACACTACTTAATTTGAATCAACTCTTTATAGTTTTTTGTGTTTGGTTTATTTCATCGTGCATTTAAGTGACAACGAATAGCAATAATTAAATGATTCTGCATGGCAAAAAGGAATAGATTTCAAAACGGTGCAATTGTAATAGAGATAACTTACAAACTACCAAAAGATTTTGAGAGAAATTTGAGACTCTGGATGATGTAACAGACCACAGACAACAGTTTTGCGCATGTGGGATGGTCAAAATTGTTGCCAGTTTAGGGAATTGTGCAGAAGTGCACGATTATCCGTTAAATGGGCCAATTATTTCCCAAAGACAACTGACTGCAGAAATTGGTTTAAAATCTTATCTAGCGCGACTAATTTATGCACTAAATGAAGACGATCCTAATGGACGACTGCAGTTTTGCAAAAGATTTCATTTGAATGGAAAAGTTAATAGGTACAATTGCGTCTATTATTTAGATGAAACCCCCATATTGCATTGCACAAACACAGAATTAAGACCTGGATAAGCTGGTCCGTTCTTGTTTGAAGAAAATATAACAGGCAACATCGTTACAAAACAAAAATAGTTTCAGCAGCATAGCAAAATTGTTCCCTGAGCATAATTCTGCAACAGGATGGAGCACCAGTGCGTTATGTTAGACAGGTACGTGAATTTTTAGATGAAACGTTTCCGAAATCCTGGGTAGCAAGAAGAGCAACAAGAGCAAGAAGAGAACCAAGGGGGTGGCCTGCGAGGACATGTGATTAGACTTCTCAAAAATATTGCGATTGGAAGAACACTAGACATCCGGTTTTCTTAGATGGTGATAAGCCTGATATTTCTATCTATCGAAGAATATTTACCGCTGAAAAGTGCACCAAAATTTGTAGGAGCGCTGCGAAAAGGGTTCAGTTATGTACTGATCCTGAAAGCTAGCAGTTCAAACGTTTCAAGTAAACGGAAATTCATGTACTTGTTTTTAGTTCAAATTTATAATTGCTATTAAATTCATAATTAATACTTATATTGTGAATCACTGATGAAATCCATGCTCGAGATAAATAAACTGCTGATAAGTTGATTAATTTACTTTATTGTAATTCGTTAACATTAACTATGGCATTAGTTTTGAAATTGTATAAAATCAAGATTGACATGTTGCCACTTACGTTAAATTTGCTTTTTATGAACTCCATCTGCTGCCATTAACATGAAAAGTAGCAGGCACTTTCTTGGCACACAGTACATATGTTTACAATAATTAGGTAGAAATTAACTTTAATTAAAAATTGTGTAGACGTAGTGGACAAGCTTGTAAATAATGGGAAAAAAACTGTTCCTCAATCACCATTTCGGGCGGTGAAGTATCTTATTCATTGAAAGTGAATTACATCGTATAAGGTGACGTAATTTCATCACAAGCTATAGAATCATTTGTCTTCAAAGTGGCATCGAGTATTGGTGAAACATTTATGGGATATTAATAGCTACTCAGAAGATTTCTTAAAGTAGTCATCCCTTTTCAACCAGTAATATTTTACAAAATCATTTATCGATCGCATTACAGCGGGGCGTACTACTTTTAATCGCAAGTACGCTAACATTCAACACATCCCACTTTCAACAAAGAAATGATGTACACATAGATACATACATTATGAGGGCGCTGATAATTCTAATGCAGAATAATAAATAGTTCCCTTGGAGAATAATCCATTATCATCGTAACTTGACAGCTTTCACGTCTAAATACATAATGCTATAAAAACATTAATATTTAAGTGCGTACACATATACCTAATGCGCTTACTGTATATGTACGCTCATGATACAATTATGTATATAAACATCAGAAAAGAAAGATTATTTTGCTCCGTTAATTAAATAAGAAAGTTCGTTTACTTTTCTTTGCGCTGCCGGGATATTTTTCTTCGGTAAAACTTTTACACCCTGGAGAATTTTAGAAAAAGCGAAATACCGACGTAGTTTTAACGGAGTTGTAGTCAACAACAATATATATACTTTAACACTGCCAAGTGAAATCTTTTCAATTATTTTTTTTGTAGACGTTTAAAAATTTAAAACAAGGAAACCGTAACATACCATTTTCTCTTTACGAATCCATTGTTTAACGACCTTTACCAATTTAAGTCTGCTCGCAAATTTATATTTATTTTAACATTGCGCGTACAATCTTCGCTATCAGGACTGTTGAAACGTAACATGTCCATATAACTTCCTATATTAGACGCTGTTGATGGTTATTGACGAAAGTAAACATTTTTAGGAGCCGTACACTTTGTTACAAATGAGATCCGCTTAAGTCCACCATATAATGGAACGGGAGGCAATAAGGACGGTATATACACTACTGTTCTCGGAAGTTTGGCCAGGGACAAAGTTTTACAATAAAGATTTTATGGCATCCCCCTTTTATCTTAGGGGCTCGTCCCTACCCGGCTTGACCATTTAGAATGTTTTAATGCAACTTTAGTTATTGTTTGAATACGAAATGCCCCGTCATAAGTCAGTAGGTATTGGTAAATGAAGGTTGTTCCAGCAGACAAATCGATGAAAAATTAAGTCTAACCCCGTCAACAATAAAATATACCATTCGCCGATATAAACAAGCAGGCGATTTGGAAGACCGTTCCCGTCCAGGTCCACCATGAATAACCACCCCAGCAGGTGATCATCTACTATAATTAATAAGTAAAAGAAATCACAGAAAAACTGTACAAAAAATAGCGAAAATAGTGAAAATTCAAGCACGGACATCAGCATCGGATTTCAGTTCCTAGCTAGCGGAAAGAAATTTACACGGTCGCCTCCCTGGGGAAATCGACTGCAGAGGCTGCAGTGGATCCGAGAACATCGGAACTGGACGGTAGAACAGTGCAGAAAAGTTTTATGGACCGATGAATCAAAATTTAAAGCATTCAGTTAAAGCAAGAGGGCGTTTATGAGACGGTCCACTAATGAGAGAATGCTTCCCCCCAGTGCATCATACCAACAATAAAACACTATGGCAGTTCACCCATCCAAAACATACAGCCCGAATATGCACATAGTACCTAAACGAACAAGGAGAAGCGAACATTGAGTTGGTGAGATCCTACTTCCAAGGAACAACTCTGGAACATTCTACAACAAGAATGGGACAACATCCCAGGCAATACACTACGAAAATTAATCGAAAGAATGCGGCGAGTTCTTCAAGCACTTTTCGTTGCAAAGGGTGGATTTTTTTACGAAAAAATATTTAAGAATTTCCTAATAATGGACAATAAAAAATTAATTTTACGTTAGATTTTGGTAGTTGTCCTTTAAAGCAATAAATTTATTTTTTAATATTAGTTGACTTTTATTTTGTTATTTTTCAGCTTTTATTACTTGGCCAAACTTCAATGGGCGGTAGTGTACATAGCTCATGTATTAGTGTCGAAGAGAGCATCGTAACTTCTCTTATTTGTTGCTAGGAGTAAGAGAATCCGAGAATATCACCATTGCATAGTACAATTTTTGAAGACATAAACTAACATAAAGATACTTGCTTTTGGCTGTATACTTCTAATTTTTCTTTTATTTGCTTCAAAATAGTTGCTTGATCAAGACAAGATAATTATTAATTATAAAATTCTAGAAATACGAAACCTACAATAAAGTGTATCTATTCACTTATTGATAATACACCAAATGAAAGATGAATAATAATGGCTATCCTCTTGTCTAACATTTACTTAGTTAAAACATAATTACTCTCTGAGCTAAAAGTGACGTATTCATGGCTAAACTTGTTGTGCCAATTGTTTGATCCAAGGAAATCTTATTCGCACTATTCTATGCGTAATGATATTCTACGACAGATAGCGTTCCACCACAGCTATGCTAAAAATGTTACTGAAGTCGATATTAGCGCTTCAAAAGAAAATCTTCTCGGAGGGTAGTCCTTTTGTGTGTGCCTGAACCTGCTCTACGTGCTTTACCTTGATTTGCAATTCACAGGCTTATTAATACAGTCGAATCATTACGATTAAGTCTGCGCACAATTTCCAGGAAACTAACACTGCCTTTATGTACCTAATAAACCGGCCACGTTCGAAGGAAGTTAATTGTTTGCAAGATGCACGTTGTCCGCCATGCATCACTCACGCATTTTACTAATTTTTGTACATATCGAATTCTACAGGTGTCTCTGTAAAAACATATACGAAACATCTTGTTTCTGTAAATGCCGGAAAATGCAATATGATAAACGATCATTTAAGATGACTTTCCGAAATACAATTATAAAATTTTAACGAAATATTCCAACAGTTTGGGGGTGGTGCATTTTTAATTGCAGCCATTGTACGAAACTAAATTTTTTTTTATATTTATTGTTTTCGACTTCTTTGTAAGATATGAAAGAAATAGTTAAGATGATCTTTCAATCGTATAAAAACTGCCATCTCCTGACCGCTCTGGAATATACACATTACAGTAATTTAAAGATACAACATTGACATATCACTATTCCGTTGCGATTACATACACATATATATATCCATTCGACAAATCTAATTCTATTGAAAAACTCGCAACCCACAAAATTAAGGTTGCTCCCAAAGGGATTCCTTTCTTTGGGAATTTGTCAAACTTCGCATAACCCAATTAAGAGGAAATGAAGGTAGTCTCAATGGTATATATGTCTTAATTAGGGTGATGTTAAAAGAGATTTAGAAGCAGGAAAAGTTGAAATATGAATATCTAATAGAAATATAATTTCAAACGTGTTTAACTTGTAATCTTTTGTTACGTACCTAATATAATAAAGCATCTCTTGCAAGTAACTTTATATAAATAAAGATTTATTATTCGAAATTTATGCGAAACCCAGACATCTTTATATTTGTTGTACGTCTATATTTATCTGGCACTGTACGCGATGCGGTTTGGGTTACCACGTATTATGTACATTTTAGATTAGTAAATGTAGTCAACATCAGCTAGACAACAAAAAAATTTACTGTAGCAGAAATACGTTATGCGCATTATGTCCCGTAACCAGCGTTGACGAAGTTTGTTAGTTACACGCCTGAAAATGTTTTATTTCACTTTGCTTTTATTTGTACCTCCTATAGCGAACCGCCTGAAATATAATTCATATTCTCCCCACGAATATGCAAATAAATGGAATAATTAATCTCTGGTTTTTATTCCTATTAACTTTATCATATTTACGTAACCATTCTAGTTTATGCTTATATACAGATGGATTTTTATAGGCAAGTGCTAAGTGGGAAATTGAGGCGTATTCGTTAATTTGAATGAAATTTGGTAAAAACCGTATAAAGCACATTTAAACGGTGAAACATGCATTGAGAAGTGAAGGAGGTAAATAATTTTCGATTTAATTTACCATTTGTTGGGATTTACTTGGTTGGTTAAAGGTCAACAAACAGATCGGCCGTGGTGAGCGACCCAACGAGGGTTATAAGTAAGCTTGTTATAAGCGCAGAAGCTCTAGCGTATGAATTATACATGACATTGCTTTGACACTACCACTCCCTTGCCGTAGAGGGTAAAGGGTGATTAATTATTCTTCAATAAAAGTCGCCACAGTTAGGAGTAGGTCCTCTTAGGCTAGTTACACACCACATGACATGTTCAGAAAAGCTGTGCGCAGGTATTCAAAGCAATTTCCTCGTTTGCAAAACATAAACTTGCGTGTGCCACAACTTTTTTCAGCATTTTCTTTAGCTCAACAGAACCACCGACCGGCGTAACCAACCTCTCTACTAGGCCAAATAGTTGTCCTTTTTCTTACTTGTGATGACGGCCGTGCAGGGTACTTAAGCCTTCTAGCATGTGTAAAGAGATTCATAACCTCCTTCCACTCCCCCTTGTTGTACCTGCTCCACCAGAAAAGTCTGTTCCTTGACCCTAGCAGGACTTGAACCCACAACACAAAACTTTATCACAAACAGGAGAAGGCCTTCTTTTCACAGTGCTAACAAACCTTTGAGAAAAAAAAAACTAAAACTTCAACAATTTAGTGAAGCAAGACATCGGACAGTTTCACCATAATTATGGGATTGTCATTATTATACATCAACTTTTTCACGTATTGATTAAATAATTATCGTGGCCTTTTCCCTCCGAGCCACTGGTCATTTAAGAATAAATTTTAATGGAGTAAACGTTGTAAACATCGGTAAGAATATTATTCATTTTGTGTTTTTCTAAACTTTAGTAAAAGATAACAAGGTCGTTGCTGTTATTTTTGTTCGAGGCCTCACAAAACAAAATTAGCCAAAAAGGTAACAATGTATTAGAAGCATAAATAGTACAACAGAAGGAATATTTTAAGCGCGAAAGAAGAACTGGAGAGTGCAAACACCAGTTAGGAACAGTTTCTTAGAAATGCTGTGACATGTATATACCACTGATTTTATTGTTATTAATAATGAAGTTATGGATTAAATTTCGAAAAATCTAAACCACTATTAACTTTATTCAAATCGGTTTGCTTGTACGTATTTAAACCGCCCATTATCTTAGGTAATTACAAGAAATTCAGAAATTCATAGCCCCTGATATCCTGGCTTAACTTTACGCTGGCGTATATATTAAAAGTTTCCCCAAATGTCTCGTTAAAAATCACGTATCAGATAAAAGCGTAATTTATACTGTAGTGTATACGAAGCAAAAATGTAGGTATATTTCAGAGTGAAAAATGTGTGCCTGAAGTGCATGCTTACGGGGAAATATATTTGCGTGACCAGTCGTCTGCACCGATTCAACATCACGCAGCCGGTTACTATACGTTATGAAAAGCCATCACCTGTTCCCGTAAGAGTTTCGATATGAGTCAATATTAAAAACCGATCGCAAGCAAGCTGAATAATTTATATGTAAACGTTATGAAAGGGACGACGTGATCTATTTCAAAATCATTGCCCTTTTTTTGGGCAACAGGGGAAATGCCTCTATTGGAAATGGTTTAATTTTCATTTTCAGATCAAGTTTAGTATAACGCGTTTTGCGTTATTTCCAGTAAATCGTAAAATGCTTTTTTATAAATATAAAAATAAATCAACAATTTTAATGTATTATTATGAATAATATATGTTTAGTTTTTTATTGGTGCAGTTTCCTTATTCTCATATAAGTCCGGTTACTTAGTTTTTTTCTTGTGACAATTTTTATCATCCTTCCCCATTGTAGAATTGTTCCTCGCTGATGAAAAATTAAAATTAAATTCAAAAGCTCTGAGCACTTTAAAATACAATTTTATTTACTATAAAATTTTTTTTTGAGTTTTAAGCATAATAAATATAACAATAATAATGCAAAAAGTGACACTCGCGAAATATAGTGGAGTCTCTGTATTAGACATCAAGGTTCGATATAATACTGTACCGTAATTTTAAAATTCTCATAAGGGCGCGTATAATAGACATCTCGATCGATTTTGTAATGATCGCTATTTCATTCAGACCATAAATACCGCACCTACTTTGTTTACTTGACGTTTATATCGGTTTGAATGAGTAAAAATGTAGATCGTTATCAACGCTATTCCTACATAGAAGCAATAAATCAATTTCCATCGATATAACCTCGACAGGACAAAAAAATAGCGATTTTACAGAGCTTTGGTTTTATAAATGAGAGCTTCTTCTTTATTCCTATACCTTGAAATATGAAATTCCAGGATCCTATAACCCGTTCGAAAAGAATCGCAGTAAATGAAGTAAAAATTGATTTTGGTATTTCAAAGAAAATATTTGAAGCGCCAATCACCTTGATCTTATTCTGTAATAAGCAAACAACGAAGTTTCATTAACTCATAGTTCTCTCTAAAGCGGGAACCTAAAAAATTTCGCTGTTATTCTAACTGAATATTAAAGTATGTGTTAATGCGGTCTGTTAGCAGAAAAGGGTGCCATCATATAGAACATTGGCATATCAATAAGTAGTAGTAGCAGCAGTAGTAGACACACACAATATTCTTGACAACCTATTTAATTTGCAGACGTTTTAATATTTTTTACGTTTTTTTTCGTGGGTGTAGAAACTACTTATGTATTAAATAAAAAAATCTAGACTTTATCAAACATTAAACCACACAAAGCCGTAAAGAAAAAATTTGGGACTTTGAAGCAGTTACCAGCGGGGATTGTGAATCAATTATAAATGTAAATTTAAATATCAACAGTAGCTATTAAAAAATATTGTAGCGACCATTTTTCTAGAAGAACTACGTAGAAAATAACAAAAACAAAGGATGTCAAATTAATTTCATGAAAAAGAGCTCTGAGGGTATTCTTATACAAAAGAAATAAGGAAGCATATGCAGGCCGGCTTGACGATGGAAATCTCGCTAATTATTGGAGATAGAGAATAGATTTAATTCTGGCAAAGTTGATGAATTTTGTACTTGTTACGAACCCGAAGAGAAAATAGGCCTGTGACAAATGGCGTTCAAGATTGTTAAAAAAGAACAAAAATATCCTCTCATCCCTACCACCTTTATTTTACCTTGCAGGAAAAAAAAGCCTTCCACTTTCGATTTTCCATCTAATGGAATCGGTTCTTTTTGGCCATTATCAACCTTCTTATTTCTTATCGGCGCTATATTAGATTTTGATACCTTCGTCAGAAAGAATCTCCTTTTTAATTTTAACGCCAGTATTATTTTTCTAGATTTTAATAGAAATTTGGTCGAGACTAAATAGCTTACCAAATAGCATAATGTTTATGCTAACAGAAATAAATAAGAACCAACGGGATATTTTATAAACAGCAAAGTTTATGTAAATGTTACATTTTCTACATAAATAAAGCAATCAAGATCTACACGCGAAGTGGCGTCAGAACCACACAACCATTCGTAACATATAACGGCAAGATTACAATTCAATATAGACTAACTGGAGACGATAACATTAATCAGCTTAAATATTGTCTTTCTAACGAAAATTGGGATGATATTTGTAATGCTAATGATACGGATGAGGCGTTACAAGTACAACTGATAAATTCTCCTGGTATTTCGATGTATCTTGCCCTGTGACTAGTAAAGATCGAGTTGTCAAGAAAAGATCTGGATAACTGGCGATATTATTAACGAAAAGATTTATAAGAGAAGAAACAACAAATTAATGCATGATACTGCTAAAGGAAACATCAATTTAATAAACAAAAATGAATCACGACAGATACAAAAAAATTGTTAATAATGAAATTGGAAGAATTAAACATAAGCAAATAAATTAGATAACGAAGATGGCGATCTACTTTGGGTGAGCATACGCGCAACATTATCTTCTTTCTTGAAATCATTTGGCAAGAAATGGCAACTTCTATTCAGGATCTCAAAATTAGGAATCACGGGGGCAATAATGGTATTCCAATGTTACTGATAAAATTATCCATGGACTTCATAGGGCAACCGCTACAATATTTATTCAATTTATCTACGAATACCTCTACATAAGAAATCATTTGTAGACCCATATCAATATCAAACGAGTTTTCTAAAATACCGGAGAGAATTGTCTTTAATAGAATAAGTGGATTCCTAAATGAATATGATAAGTAGACAGCACGATTTCCTTGTTAGTTACTTAACTGCTACTGCCACCTAATTTCTTTTAATAAACTCTCTTCTTTGGCAGTGAGAGGCAAATTGCTTCGCTGGCTCAGATCGTACCTGACTAATAGAAGAATAAGTGCCAAATTGGAGGGTGGAACATCTAGTAACCATCAAGTTAAATATGGAGTCCCACAGGGTCCGTTGCTTGGTCCATTGTTGTTTCGTGTATTTACAAATGACTTACTGAAACATGTTGTTACGCCTTCTCGTCGGGAGAGTGGGGGGAGGGGGGGATGAAGAGAAATAAGAGAGGGGAAAAAATAAAAAAATAAGAAAAAAAAGCAAAAAGATGCAGTCTTTCTTTTTCGCCTCCTCTGGGGGCGGTCCGAATGTTAATTTTAGTACTTAACTCTAGCTCTAGTCATCCTCGGCAGCCTGGTCTTTCCAACGGGGGGAAGGAAGGGACGTCAGACGTGTTCTGTATCCGGCATCCTGTGCCCGAGGATGGCCGGTGGGTCTACTGGCGAAGTTTGTAGTACACTAAGCCGTAAAAAAAACTACGTCACTCGAAACGGTGTTAGGAACTCGGAAGAAAACTCACACAGAGTACATCAAACACTTCCTCGGGGTATTAAAGCCGCAAAATTAGCGAAAGGCCTTCCACGAGGCAATATTAAATTTAGTACACCAAAGAAAACTTCGGGACACACCCAACTCGTCAGATTACTTAAGGGAAAAGAGCTTCAAAATTGTTAATTCTCACGTTCTAGAATATATTAGTTTTTGTGGTGAAACATCACACAAACGGACCAATCATATACCTAAAATGGGTCAGGTTACGTCCTCTATTGCGAAAAAGGGAAAATAGACCATGAAAAACTATTTCTTTAAAAAATTTTAAATAAGTAAAGAGAAATGAGGTCAAAGATACTTATTTAAAATCTTCCCGAGAATTATCGAAGCAATGCTGCATAATCCGCTCAAATAGAATTTTAATAACGAAAATTCGTACGGTGCGAAATGGGTTGCCTATCTATAGAACAAGTTGGAAATGCATCGGAGCGGGAAAGTTCGCAAGATTATCAAGATACAGGTGGTTGCAAAAGTTGCACGTAACAATGTTAGCACGGATGAACTTGTGACGTTTGCTGATCCTTGCAGTATCTGATAGTGAAAGTAAGGTCTAGACAAAGCTGCAACAAATTTTGATAACCTTCAGGGAGTGGTGTTTTGCTAATAGCCTTCTGTAAATCCGTGATTGATAGACTATATGTAGTGTACATCAATACAAAAAAAAATATATTCACAAACTTAAACGAATTTTAAAAAGTTACTGAATTTAACTAAAAACGAAAAATCAAAAGAAAAATTGAATGACAGGGGAACGTGAAAACTCTGTTAGGTTTGGGAAAAGAATGCCAAAGATTTTTAAAAATTTCAACAAATATTGAGGTGGTAGACATTATAATGTACCAACAATGCCCCCAAACAAATAGTTGTTATAATGGAAACTCCGGGAGAAGCATCAAATTCGCTGCGAAATACGCATTAAAACAAAGTTTTAGTGTGTTTTCTTTGTTGCTGCAATCCAAACAATATTAAATAACTCAAATGTTCACCTATTAGTACGTTTATTACAACCATTATAACAAACCGAATGCCGAAAAATATCTACATATTTAACATTTTATTCTTATTTGTTTTATTATTGCTTTTGTAACAGAACAAAATACACGAAATAATGCAATCTTGTAAAGACGAAGTTTTATCCAAGAATCATCCAAATAAGCTACCAGCAAACATAGCACCACAATGCATTACTTCCAAACGTCGTTATTATATCAGACGGTCATTTTAATATTATTCTGTAGGGATTTCGTCAAACGTAATCCATTGTAACTTAAATCCATTTTAGACTATATCGCACGGTTATCCTGAAGCAAAGAGGAAAAGAAAGCAATAAATATTTTCTTATAAATGGAAAATACCTATTTTAACCTTTATATACGCGGAATTTATGTATAACGAACGACATCAAAGAAAGAGGCCGGAACAGAAATGCAGGTCTAGCTAAACTATGTACTTTGTGAATATTTTACGGCCCACAGCGGGCATTAGCAAAACTATTCCTTACAGGAGAAATATCTAAATAAACCGAATTTAAATATTACAGACGTAGAACACTTCACAAGGTATACACGTTAAAAGAGCAACTTAAAAGGAATTAGTAACTCATATAGCGAATTTGAAGCACTTGAAAAACTCTCGTACATTTAATCCGAAAGTTAAATAATCATGGAAAAATCAGAAAGTTCACTAACTAAAACAATCCAATGATTTTATTTTGTTGATAATAGCGAGTAACATTTTAACTTTTGAACTATTGATCTAATTGTTTTTATCAAAAAAAAAACGTATTTATCCTCTTTTATACTCAATAATAAATAGTAATAAATAAATCCCATTAAGTAAGAATAACAAAAAAGCTTAAGCTCAGAAAAGGAACATCCAATTCACAGAAACCAAAAGTAATAAACAAAAATACGAGGGTGATTTGAAAAGTGCAGGCAAAGTCGGACAGATGGCACCATTGGTGTGTATCGAGGTTATTGTCAGTTACTAGCGTCTCCTACACGGCTTGTCCATTTGAGAAACCGAAACCATGTAACCAGTAGCGTGCAACTATGCAACGGGTCGCCAATGAAGTTGTCTAATAGTCCGTCCATTGACGCAACTGCGATGCAGCTCGAAAAAAGTTGGATGAAACCAAACTTGTCGACTAGTCGCTATCGATTTTTTATCGAAAAAATAGTGGTCTTTTAAATGATAACAAAATGCCGCGAGATTTGGCTAGTGACGAAAAAAACGCAACTATTGCTGTAGTACAAGAAATAGAAAAGTATCCTTGCTTATATAAAAATTATTGGACCGTTTAGAAACAGAATTGCAAGAAAATTTTCCACAATAAGACCTTTTCAACAACGCACCAACTCATTCCTCTGGAGTTGCGGTCACAAAATGGTAGAGTTTGGGTTCCATTTCGTCCCACATGCCCCTCAGATTTGGTTCTTTCGGTCTGTCATACCTATTTCCCCATACGAAGAAATGGCTGGCGGGAAAGAATTTATTCAAACGAGGATGTAATTACGGAAACGAATGCCTTCTTTGTGGAATCGCACCACTATTCTTATTCTGAAAGAATCAACTAACTGGAGCAGCGTTAGACCCTAAGAATTATACACTTTTCATTTATGCACGGACTTGAAATTACCCTTGTAACATAAGATTAGTCAAAGTTCAACATAACTCCAACTTCAGATTCAATTTGTTGGGAAAATCTTTAGATATGGAAGCAGTTACATTAGATGTCCTACCTTTCTCTTGTTAGCCTCCTAGAGCTCCTTATAAACAATATAGTACTTATGCTGGAAATTCTTCCATTGTCTTGTTGAATTTCTAGAGAACATTCCTTTAACATATAAAAAGTATTTTCTGCGTGAAAAAATTCGTTCGGATATGAAAAAACAGAAATTTTCACGCGGGATATATTTGAAATCGAATGAATAGGTATCAGAATTTTTTGAATATTTTATGTGGGTTATCTATCTGAAACTAGAACACCTACTCTGGAGGACCTACACCTACTCTTGAAGGAAACGCACCTATAAAATTAAAAAATTGTACTTATAGCCCGCTCTAATTAATTTTCAGCAATCCTGCTTAGATGGGCAAATACAATCTTTTGAAAAATAAGGCCACTTTAATAGCCATAAAAGATCGGTACGCTACTTTAACGATAACTTTTATTGCGCGTTTATTGCTAACAGTAAAATGTTTATTTGACAATTTAATATTGAAATAGAAATTCTCAACACGTGCACGTATTGTGTGCGGAGGCAATTTCAAGAACACCAGGATAAGGAAGTATTCTTAAAATGCCACAAGTACAGGAAACCATTTAACATTATAGACATCAAAGTAGTTTCCCTATTGTAGCTTTCTTTAACATTATGTATCGCTTTTATCCTAAGTATTGATTTTCCATTTACGGCATGGTACCGGATCTTTAAAGGAACGTTAAATATAGGTACTTGAAAAGGAATTGCAATTACAGAAAATTTATTCTTTCCCGGTTAACTTAAAATTGTACAGAGTGAGTAAATGGATTGGCGAAGGTCATTTATTCTGCAAACATTTTACGTGTATATATGGGATGTCCTAATCTTCTGGAATCTGCTGTGCAAATGCTACAAGGTCAACATTTTCTGATATGTAATAAGCACCACAGTTTGTAAAGTGCTTCCTGATATATTTGGACCTACCCTCCTCGTTTAACTAGAAATTTTATTACATTCCCATTTTCAATTTCAGTTTAAAACGAATTATACAATAATGTCAATTTTATTATCTCCTCTTCAAGTTGTTCGTCTGTAGATTTTCTATCCTGCCTTACTTAGAATTAGCACAAAATTCAAATAGTTCCGACTGCACAGGAACGGTGTTTATGGTAATTTTTGCCAAATTCACCGAATGTTAAAATTACTTACTTACTTATTTAATTTTTCAGTTTTTTACAGCGGGGCACCGGGGGTTTAGAATACTTTAGGATCTTACCACATTTAAAGAATAAAAATTAAATTTATTGGCTGACTCTGTATATATTAATTGCTAACAATACAACGCATGTATTGTCATTGCTAATTTGAATTTTACAAATATTTTTTAGTGCTTCAAGGTGCTGTATTTATTCACACTTTAAGTGAGAGCGATGACTTAAAACTATGTAGCAAAAGTAATTTTGAAAGGGAAGAAGAGAAAACAACAGTTATGCCGAAATTAACTCGATAAACAAAAAAAAAATCAAAGAAGAATAACTGATGAATAGAATAAATTTGCAATATAACGCACTCTATGAAATACTATTATTATTTTAATTAATAGACAAGTATTATACACTTTAACGCCACGCTGCTTGAAGATGCCAGGTATTGTTTAATTGTTAGAAGCTAAAACTAATTATAACTGCAAACACCCAAGCTTAAACGCTCTGCGCAACAGCTTCTATTACTCTCAGTCTCAATGAACCATGTATACAATGCCCAGATGTTAATTATTAGCATAACATTAAAGACTATTCAAGAGAATATAATCTATAAAACTACTCTAGCAGAGCTTTTACCTTCAACTATGATTTTTTTTCATTTTTTACGAAATTTAAAGTTGTGGATATGCCAGACTTTGTCGAACAGGAGTATCGAAAAGTCCGTGAAGAACTGACAAAATTACGTTAAGCATATTGTGAAAGGCTACATTGTTCGTAATTCTTACATTTCCACCTATAAGACTTTACAGTTTTTGATGAAGAAGACATGTGAACATTGGACGAGATACAAGTTGTTCATCATTAGAGCAACGTCGTGCTCTTATCATCACCTTGATCTTCCGAAATTACAGTAGATTGTGTACCTTTGGCCGTGTATGTAATAAGTAACCAAGTAAATATTAACATTCAGTTAATAGAAAAACGATTGAATAATGCATTTTTATACAAATTCGAAGTTTCTTAAATGGCAGGCAATATTTTTTATTGGATATTCTGACTCTTCTTGTTTCTCGCTTTATAATCATGCCACCTTCTTATTTAATTTGCGGCGTTTTAAAGTTATTCAACTTTTAAGCTCCTTCAATGATTTTTCCCAATTGGACAACAACAAACACACTTCATTTGGCCAATGTCCAAGCAAAACTTAGAACTGAAATATCAAGAAAGGCCTCATATGAATTCAATTTCAATCTGAGTATATATTTTGTTGCCGTATGCACTATATGAATACTAAACATATTGCTGAATAGAGAATATATTTTACTTGAAAAAAAAATTAATACAATTACTGATTAATGGAAAACAGAAGAGTCTGTTTCGGAACGAATAAAACTATTCAAGATATCCGTGGTTTAGTTTAGGAACTACTTCTTATGATATCATGTCATTTGTTTATTCCTGCACTCTGCATTGATAAATAATGAATGTACGAATGTGTATCTACGAAAAATGAGATGATATACGTGATACATTTGTTCCACGGTGTTCGTTCTTGTGCCCGTAATGAATCCATTTGTTAAGGAAAAGTTGACTGAATGGAATCTAGTTCATCTGCAGAATTCATTAAATATAAGTATGTCTTCCATACAGTACTTTAAAAGTTTGAAGTTTGAAGTACATTTACAACACGCACACAATTTTGTGTTAAATAGCATTACATATGTGCAACGAAACAAATGAATGTATGAAATAAATAAACGAAGACATGCATTTCCATGCATGTTACGCCTTACGCTCGGTTCTTAAGCTTTTAACAGTGCTTTACAATGTGTGAAGCAAATTTATGTTTCAAAGTCGCGCAATCAACTCATTTTTTTTATTAAGCGAGGAGAGATTTTAAAATAATTTTTGAATAAATTTCGGTATTCGTATTGCATTCTTTAACCTATATACAATGGAGTTCCGCTAGTTCGAGCCTGCAAGCACAAAACACCGCAATGCTACCGTTTTTCCTAGAACTTCCTTCAACCGTAAACAGTAACCGTTACTTTTGATTATCCTTCTTTTTTTGTATACTCCAAGTTTTCGATAGTACATGACCTCCGTCCCATTCAACGAACCATCGTGACTCCACTATACATAAATGTGTTAGTTATGTTGAGATGATCAAAAAACAAATTACCTTGGAAATGGGGGTTTAGCTGATAAATTACATTTATTACGCGTACACATACGTCTGCTCCGAAAACAAATTTCATTTCTCCCGACTTCTTCTTCATAAATCTTGAGTTTCAAAGATAATCCGCCTGTCTTATTTTCAGTGTACTATCTTGTAAGAGTACTCACCCTTTCCTTCGCTTAATAGCTCTTGAAGATAAAAATTCATTCATATTAATGATCGTTCGAGATAAAACGATGGCGCGTGCTTTACCTCTATTGTCTCTAGGATAACGCAATTAATGAGTCGTTTAAAGATTTAAATTCAGGTTGAAAAATTGTTAGCTGCCTTGGGACCTCGAAAAAAATTCGGGGAGATATATACCTAAATGCTTCATCCCGATTGATTGGGTAAATTATTATTATTATTCCATTCCATAATATAGATTCGCTCTCATCAGAAATGAATAGAAAAAAGTTTGGGACACAACTTCCGAGATTCTAATTGACTGGAAATTTCCGTCAACGGAAAATCTACCATCTAAAGTACTTATCAAGTATATCAAAACTTCAAGTATTCCGATAGCTCCTCAGGTGTGACTCTTTTTTGTTAGATATAGTTATGAATTTGAATAGATGTTAGAAATCGTGGGAATAATATAGTATTCAAAGTTTATTAGTAAATATCTTCTGTATATTTAATGGCTCTCTTCTTCCCAGATATGAGTAGGCATAAGATCATTGTAATTGATTCTCTTAATATTGTTCATGTGTTTGATTTTTGGACCAATACGCATGAGGAAAAAAAACAAAACCTCATTTTCTCTCAGTTAACTCGTTAACTAAATGCAAACAGGTACACATTACTGGTATCGTCTTTTTCAAGAATCGCGTAGGCAATTCTATTCTCTTCATTTGTTTGTATACCCAAGGTGTTTTTTTTTTTTTAGAGACAGCGTATTAGAAAACATCTATCACCTGTCTGGTGTACGGCTGTAGTACAAGAAAAAGCATAAATTGAGAGAAAATGTAAGTTATGTTTTTAATGCAGTCGTTTTACACCAGATGGATCTTCCATTTAACACCCAAAAGTTATTGAGATAAGTAAATATAGTTACTTGATTTCAGAAAATACATTCTTTGCTTAACAAAACTAAAGTTTCGATCGAAACTACATTTATATTCAATTGAAAGGCAATAGAGTATTTTTGAGATAAGCTAAGTTTAAAAAAAGAATAAAATTTGCTTGAATCAAATTTTTATAGTTCTCATTTGATCAAAACCTTTATTCTCAAAACAAGTAAAATATTTTAAATCCAATAAAACTTAATTAAGGAAGCAATTGTTTCCATTCAATGATAAATTTACTTCTGTATATGGAAAGCTAAGATTTGCTTAGTTTGAAACAGATTCTATTGCCCACAAGAATAAATTGGACTTTTATGCGGTGGAGTATTTTCAGTTTCCTCTAAAAGCTCTGGCAAATTTTCTGTTAAAAAATGTTCATCTGTAAAAGTAACATTGTAAAAATATGGTCCGGCCACTAAATACTCATTAGTATTGAAGTCAACGGCATTTTTTTCTAACCAAGAAAAGCTAATGAAAACTGATTATTCGTGACAGGTACAGTTGTTTGGTTTTCGCAAATGACAACCACGGCTATTCATTTTCCTGCGATGTTCTAAAAGATCGTTCAGCACATTTATGCTCTTGACACGCAAGATTGTGCATCAAGAGCATTAATATGCAATGTTTAAAAGACACGTGGTACATGGTTGCAAAGCGAAAAACTAAGCGAGTCAAAATATTTGATAAGAAAAATAAGACGTGTCGTTAAAAAAGCATTTTCGCCGTCTAAAAAATCTATTCAAATAATCATAATATTGGCTGTGCAACACAATCTGAGACATCCGGTATACACCGCAATGATTTTTGCTAATGGAAGGGATTACATAGAATTCATAAAAAGATTTTCATAAAATCTACATAAAATTCTACTTTGCGTGTCTGTATATTTTGTATATATGCCCCAAAATCTCCTCTATTCGGTATTTGCTTCAAATTGAAATATAGTAGGTACTTCTGCGGGTTTCATTCTCATTATGCGGGTAATTGAAAGATGAAACTTCTAAAAATCAAATATAGCATAAAGTACACCCGCATTTTGTCCAATCCAGTCCAAAAAGCGAATTTTGCGTATTTCAAAAAGAACAAACGGTAAGATTTCCTTAAGTAACATAACAGAAAAGCTCGGTATTATGCGAATATTTACAAGATTACGCTACTACACGTTACACAGTTCTTGAAACGGCATTAAAGTTATTAGGGTATCTTATCTAGTTAAACGATTCAGTTAGTTTAAAGGGTATAGTTAAGGACCCCTATTTACTAACGCGCGTTCTCTTGTTAGGAGGCTTGTTATTATCTAAAATATTATCAGTTGAAGTGGAACTCCCAAATTGCTTAAAGCATGTTTAGTATTATGTAAATTTCATCTCCTCAAATAAATTAGTTTTAAATGTACTTGCCTATAACAGTGAAATTGAAATGGGTAACAGTGCCAGAGGACCGGAAGAACTCAACTCGACAGTGATATATATCTTCGTCCAAAATCGTGACAGATGCCACCGATAGCTCAGCACGGTCATCGTTCAAAATTTGAAGGTGATATTTGTTTGCCGAAGAGGAATCTGACCGATGCTCCGGATTTCTTGCATCGTATTTGTAGAAGGGGTGAAGTGCGTTACCTTTATACCATAACAATAAGCTGACTTTATCAGAGAGATATTCTGGTGTCATAATATCGCATATCATCTTACTATTGCTACCTTCTTTAGCCTCGACGTATTCATACACCAAATCAGCAACTGCAGTTGCACTAAGCAGTATTGTTAACACCACAGAAACGCACATAATTACATGACTTCGATCAATCTCTCACGGGAAATATTCATTCAAGTAGCGTGTAGTTGGGGTAACCTTAAGCGTTACGATTGAAAACAAATATCCTTGAAATTACATTCTATTCGAGTTTGTCAACTGTTTTTAAAAATTCCATAGTTCAATTCACGGAAAAGCGGGCGAATTGTCAAATATCTAGTCCGACTAAAATTCTCACACGTCTGCACTTAACACAAGCACGAATTATATCAACCAGGTGTTGCGCCTATTAACTTTGTTGATACCCACCCCCATCTTGCAGAAGCACTGCGGATCGACTCCGCCCGGACAAATACCCTTGATCGGCGAAAAAGCACGAACAGCGACGACAGGACCATAACTACGGGAGCCCCGGAAATAACTGGCGTGAAATTCTGTCCGCAAAAGCTCCTGAAAGAATTATCTTTGCATTAAAATGATGACCTACTAATATCCTATGTATGAACGTATTGAATGTTTCTAGTATTTCATCCCCTTCGAAATAATTTTTAAGTAATAATGCAGGGTACTTACTATTAGTTTTACTATTTGTGTTTACGTGTTATTATTTAAATATCCATACACGATTTGCGTTGTAGGATAAATTTTCAAACACTGCGATTTCCAACCTCCAACAAACATAATTATATCAACATGTAAACAGTTAATTTCGTCTAATATACGAAATGTATCAGGTTTCAATCTCTGTTGGAAGTATAAAGAATCTATGGATCTATGTAATTCAGAATTATCAAAAGGAAGTTACAAAATACGAATATAGTTCGACGATTTCTATCAATATAGAATTAGGAGCGATATAAAGTTGGAGTAGCTGTCGGTTTAACCGGTTTCTATATATTTCTAATTCCTCTTGAACTACATAGTCCAAAAGGCAAACATACAATGAAGTCCTCACTAACGATAGATTCTTTGGGGAAAAAAAAATACCTAGATTTATAATTTTTACGAATTAACTCTTGGTTTTGTCACCAGTTTAAATTGTACTTCCACCCGAAATGTAGTAACTTAAGAAACTTCGCGATAAACACCGTTAAAGGTTTTGGTAATTTTGCAAATTAACTCTTGCAACGCCAGCTTCATACGAAGGCCTTCCTTAAGGCAACGACATAAAAAACTAAATAAAGTTGACAAACGCAAATAATAATCAGAACGAAAAACGCAGAGTTTAATAGTCTAGTAGTTTATGCTTTTGGAATTGGAATTCGATAAATAAACAATTCTTCTTATTACGTTATTTGGCAACGTACTCTTTGGATGGACCAAGCGTCACTGTGTAAATTTGCCCTTTTTTCATAATCAACTTTGCATAAAAACAGGAACTGATTGCCAAATAATATCGTTGTATCCATTTTTCTAAGGATGTGAAAATATACAACAATGGCATCACTTCTGGGGATGCCGAAAATATCAAAAATTAATTCCCAAAAAATAGAAATGGATCTCCCAAAATCCCTCTTTGAAAAGTTATTTTTAAGATATTTCTTCGTCGCTTTATGTACTTCAATTTTATCTTGCATTGTATTATGTTTTTCGATTCTTCTGAATATTAATACAGCATTTTCATTCATTTCATTATGTGTACGGTTATTTGATGAAACTGAAAAAAAATTACTAACCTCAACGAGAAACGTCATATAAATTTTAATTCAAAAAATAAATTGAATATTAATATGGTAACCCGATATAGGCCAAAAAAATTCAACAAAAAATTTTGATAGGAAATGTCCATATTTTACGGTTGTCCATATTCATTAACGTCAGTTTATTAGACGCTACATCGCCAACTCCAACGGCATATTACCGGTTGTAATGTGGTATTTTTATAGAAAGAAAATATTAATTGATTGAAATTGGATTGATATCATTAAATCAATAAAACACACGTTTTACGAATTAACTTTCAATTATAACACTGGCGTAGGCTTTCACGGCCGGTATAACTGCTACTGCTATTAATTTCTTCCGAGTTTCGCCGTGTATCGAAACTTAGTAAGAAGTAAGAAAGGATCCGACGGAGAAGATCACAAAAACAGTAAAAGAGAGCATAAAGAATTCATCCATATCCAAAGAGATGCAGAACAAATTGCTACCAAGAGCCACTAGACCACCCAGGTTGTACGGAATATAAAAAATACATAAAGAAGGAGTACCACTAAGACCGATCGTAAGCAATAAGCAATGTCGGACAAGCTACCTCATATGTGAAGAATTCAAAACACTTCGTAGATATTCTGTCCACACTGAAGACTGAGCCTGCAGACATTCCACTAAGTTTTAACGTTACTTCGCTGTTTACCAACACACCTACAGAGGACGCACTGAATATACTAGGAGAACTACAACCAGAAGAGTGGAACTGTAATAGCCAATTTGTTTATGGAAGCATTTGGAGAAGAAGCCATAAGCCCCAGCGAAACGAAACTGAAGCACTAGCTGCGATACTTTTGTAATATGACAACACGGAGAAGAGAAATTACAACATTTCTTGGAACACCTCAACTCGCAGCACCCAGCCACTAAATTCACCATGGAGAAAGAAAAAAATTCACTTCCTGGATGTAATGGCGAAGAGAACGGAAGAGGGAATACTACAGCACGCAGTATTTAGAAAGAAGATGCACATCGATAGATATCTACATACATGCGAGATCTCACCATCATCCGATGCAGAAGACGACGGAAATTATAACCGTACTATCCAGAGCCGAAACCATCAGTGATGAGCTACATCTAGCCAATGAGAAGATATATCTGGAGAAAGCACTGAAGAAGAATGGTTACACTGACATTAACATAAGAAGAGCTACTAGGAAGAAGTTGCCTGACTGACTGAAGTTGATGACACAGAATCACAGACAGGGATGGCGTGTTTACCATACGTAGCGGGAGTCACCGAAAAGGTAAGATGAATTCAGGGGAAACATGACATATTATTACGTTTCGAGACTGCAAAGTCAATCCAGCAGCATCTACCAACCGCTAAGGAGAGACCAGACAAAAATCACACTGAAGGTGACTGGACATAAAATTGACTTTAATAACGTAAAAGTGATAGCCACTACCAAGAACTGCGGAAAAAGACTCATCAGGTAAGCCGTAGAAATAAAAAAGAACAAGACCGTCAACAGAGAAGAAGGGTACCACCTTACCAATACGTGGAAGAGTCTACTATGCGGAACCGTCACTGTTGAATGTACCAATGGCCTATAAAAGAAGAATGTCGGACAACGTAAAATCAGTTCTGTTATCCTGAAGAAACCGTCAGGCATGAACGGCGAAATGTCGAGCGAAAATTTTGAGACGCGGCGAAACCCGGAAAAAGTTAATAGCACTAACCTTTAATTATTGTATGTATGACAATTGTTTCACCACATACTAGCTTCCATGAATTAACTAATTCCATTAATATTGATTAACTAGAAAACTAATTATAAGAATTTAAAACATTACCGTAATATTTGACAAACGCTATCGGCGACAAAGCCGCGAAGGGACGCTACGACAATCTGCCTCTTAAGTTCGACCCGCCGTTGAGAGAAGATCTATTAGGCTAAGTGATTAATTTCTAAAGTAAATTTAAGCATTATAGTATACAGAATTTACTTCAAGTACAAAGTTAATTTAGGATTGATTATTCAAAAGAACGGGATGATTTTAGTTCGCGGCTCGTTACCATAAAGCGGACGCGTAAAGCGGAAATGTAAAATATTGAGTTAAGTGTTTTCATTCCGTTAATTTAAATTTTCCCGAACGTTATTATTTGGAATCTACGATTTTTAAGCTGTCGAACAAGCGTCTAGACGACACTCCGGATCCACGACCGTAAAAATTAATCTTCACTTTAAGAAACAATACAGTATTTATAACATTACAGGATATATTCAACGTTCCATTCAGCTTCCGGCTTTTAAAAGTGCCACATTTAATATAATTTTATAAAATAAGTTCTGATTGTTCTGCTTTCTGCTGAAATTCTTCCAGAAGAAACTTTCTCATTAACATCTTACCAGTGAGCTCTGTGTTCTTATTCCACTTATAATAAATTTAAGGCACATTTCACTTTTCATCAGCTATTAGTAAACATGTTTACAACGAAAGCAATAAATAATAAATAAGTCGAATAAGTCAACTAATCTAATCAATGAAGCTGCCGCTTCTAATATAACATTTAAGTAAGGGCTGTGGGAACTATAGGATTTGATAATTTATGCGTTGTTTCAAAGTTTGCTCCATATTTTCGAAAAAAAAAATTATGCAAAATATCGTTTTCTCTAAACATCTTTTCTACTATTCCGTAATGTTGGCCACGTATATACAGGCCAATCCAAATTAACGAACTACTATTGCTATCTGCGTCATTATTGGATCTACAATCAGTAACCGTTTGCCGCTGGTTAATGTGCAGCTAATAGAATAGAAAAATCGAAATTGACTATTTTTTAAATGTTTATTTTTCAAAATTTAGGAACATAGTTCAATTTCTGATAAAAAAGCTTTATTACCAATAATTAATAAGAAAGTCACGGCAGTTTTTAGTTTATATGTTAACAATGCTAGCAGGGACTGTGGCGTAGCATGGTAAACAACACAAAAGTATCGGTAACCTCCGCACTACGCAAGTTTAATTAATTATACCGGGGCAGCTGTTTCGAGCATACGAAACAGCTACCGATTCGGTCACCGGTTGAGAATGTGGAGGTTACCGATACTTTTGTGTTGTTTACATGTTAAAAGGTTGATAGAGACTTATAGTAGGCTGTTGTAATTCTCTATAAATCCCAATAAGTTACACCCGTTAGTGAAAAAAGGATAAAATTTAACAATCAAACGCAGGAGAAAAGATACAGAAATAGCAATAATGAATTGGGATTAATCTGTATACTACCGGTAATTTAGCGAAAAAATAAAGGAAATAGATGCCTATTTAAAAAACGAAGTTAGTAGTGGTCTAGTATTTCAGAAACCAGCAGATAAAAAATAAATATGCCAATCATAATCCACATAACCAGCTTCAATAATAATATGCAATTCATTATAGAATTATTAGAAAGGTAAAATCGTAATAATGAAATTTTTGGTTTTTCCAACAGAACTCAGTGGGATTTGAGAATTTCTGAAGTCTTTTGTTTGATTATTAATCATAATTAAATTCAACACGCTTGCCAAATTTAATCAAAGGGACTATCGCTTGTAATAAGCGCTGCCAATTTAGAACTGCTTGTATTTTTTGAATTATTTTTTATCTTGGTGACAACTACATTGCTCAGTTAAATCCAAGATTGTAACTTTAAATTACGTTTAACATATTTGACAGTATCGACGCAAATAAGTTTGTATTCAAAGCCTAAACGGGTAATGTGGTAATCTAAAGGTTTGTTCCAAGATAAATCATAAACTGATCAGGCATTGTTTGATTGACTGGAAAAAATCCAAATCTGTTTTCTGACTGATATAAACTGCATTTCTCAAGTGTGAAAAAATGAAATAATCTAAAATAGTTAAAACAGGAGAACGTGGAGCAGAAAAATCTACTACACGATTTCTGCCTACCCGGCGTCATCAGCATCAGCAGGCGAGAATATTTTTTAACTCTACCCACTCCCGCTGTTGCCTCACAGTTAATCCCACATTTCAAAACGATAAACTAGACATTTCTTGATGCCCTCTAGTACCAACATATGTTTGAAAAGTGGAATCCGTACATTTATTTTGTTTTATTTAAAGGAGTAAAAATAAACCGGCATTACCTAAACTATAAATTAAACTTTAAATTAGTCAGATGTAATTGTAATCAACATAAAAAAATAATTAAAGTCATGGCCCTCTCGATTTATAACGGCTTCCCATAACAAAATAACTCACTTGATCTCACGTTTTTAATAACTTTTCGCAGTTGTGATCCATATATTCCGTAGTTCTTAAGCTCAAAAATATAGAAGTAAGTTTGTCATTGCTGATTTCGCAAATTTAAACCAAGTCAAGCACTAATAAGGAGTTATTAAACTAAGGCTCAATTTCCTTAACGTGAATGCTTTGTCAAGAGTTGGTCTATTCGGTATTCATTAAAGTTCTTAATGAAATTACTTGAGATAGTATAGAAAACTGCACGTTCACCGACCAGTAAATTTAGCGCCTCAATGTATGTGCAAATTTATGCATTATAAGTCCATTGTTCTTATTAAAAACCTGGATAATTTATCTTGACTACCTACTCTGCAAATCTTTAATAGATTAACTGCTACTACAATTTTTTTTTGTTTGCAAAAACTGTGATTTTAAATTAATTACTTTAATATCTAATCCATAAGAATACGAGATCGTGCAACATCTAAATAGTCTAATTAAAGTAACAAAGTGAAACTTACTCCTTTACTTATTTGAACGCCCTCTAACTAATTAATAGCTTTCGAAACTTCCGCAGTAATCTTATTTTGGTGATTATTGACTAGATCGATTTATAGTTTGTTCTTTAACAAAATATTCACCGTTAAGATTTATACACTTCTGCATGCGTTCAAACCAATTCTCGAAACATTGTTTTCCTCTTTGAAGGTGGTATTTTCGGCAAATGATTTTTGAAGACTTCAGCAGCTCTTGAGGTGATAAAAATCGCTGCTCGCACATTTTATGTTAGACATTCGGGAACAGAAAGGAATTAATTCGATGTTTTTCTCCTTCAAATAACCAACTATTTGACGTGCTGTGCGAGAGCTCGGCATTGACTATGCGACTTAAGGTCTTCGCAGATAAAGTGTGAACTAAAATTCTTCCGGGTGCTGATCCGCGTAGGTAGCTGGTTCTCAGAAGAACTCCACGTTTCGATTAAGCATTAATATACATTGTTTAAATGTCGTGTAACTTTTCAATATTTACAAATATATTGGCTTTTAGGGTTTATTTCGACTAATTATCTCAATTATCTTTTTTATCAACGGAACGAAATCTCAAATTTTACGACAATAATAATGTCAAATCTCAATAACGCTTTCTAATAAAACAATTAGAGCGGTTCGCACCACTGTTAATCAACAGTATCCGGTATATGTATCAAGTGTATTGGAGTGTATTGGGTAGAACTGTTGCTTGAAACTCGATGCCCAGTTCCGGGTATCCGGGTACACAGATATTCGAAATTACTAGCATTAGTTCTACCCAAATAACTTAGAGTAATAGAGGTAACATCCTATAGTAATCGCGATATGCTGACGAGAAGCATACATACGGTCGATTTTGTAAATATATATGGCGTTTTCCTCCTAACTCGTTTCGCACGGTTTTGGTACATGAATTAGTGATTTTTCGCAAATGGCAGAACCTGCGTTTGGTTACTGTCGCATCAAAAAATTTATTTTAAATTACCAAATGTTACTTAATAAAACAATAAAGTACTACTAAATTCACATTATTAAATTAGTATTCAGTGTATGTGTTAAGTGACGTAAATTAAATTATATCAATTTTATTGTACGAGAGATGTTTCCAATGTTTTGGGAATTTAGCTACATTTCCTTTTATTTTGTCAATTTTCATCAATATTACAAATGTAGTTTTTCTACATAATCTCCATTTAACTGAATATATTTATCCCAACTATAAACTAATTTTTTAAAGCCATCCTCAAAGAACTTTTTTGTGTCTCCGTAACCCACCTATTTATGTCACGTTTTACGTCAGTTAAACACTCGAATCGAACACCCCGCAAAGGGTTATTTCAAAACTGGGAACAGATGAAAATCACTGGGTGCGAGATCTGGTGAGTAAGGTGGATGCGGAAGCAATTTCCATCGTAAATCGTTTAAAACATCGACGCTTATGCAACTTTCCAGGCCGTCTTCTGACAAGTGCCTACCGCAGTAGTCCGGATAATAAATGCGAATAATATTCTGCGTTAATTAGTAAAAGTAGTACCTTTCGGCAGATCCATAAAAATAATCCTTTTGCAATCCCAGAATACAGTAAACATTACCTTTCTAACAGACGGAACTGCACGCGCCTTAAGTGGAGGCCCTTCTTCCGGTTTACGCTTTTCTCAGGATTGAAATAAGGAAATACGTGTCGTCAGTGATTGTTATCCGTTGCCAAAATTCGTCACCGTAGCGGGCTAACACCTCTTGAAATTGACGACAAATGTCAGATCTATTGAGTTTCTACTCCGATCCCAATAGTCTTGGCACCCAGCGGGCTGAAATCTTGCTTGCGCCCAAACAATCGTGTAAGATGTCATGAAATTATCGTGTACACTAATTTGACGAATTCACCTGTCCTCTTTCAGTAGCTCCTCCACTTCAGTAATGTTTCTTTCGTTTACCAACGTACTCAGGTGACCACTGCGTGGATCTTCTAATGATGTTCTACCAGTTTTAATACGATCGATCCACCGATATACACTAGTTTTAGATTCTGCGGACTCACCAAACACTCTTTGCGGACGGATTCGATAGTATCGCACGAACAGGTTTCCAATGTTTGCTTTTTTACAACGAAATTATCTTTTTAGTAATTAACCCCGCAGTATGCAAAAAACTATTTGATATCCGATAAGAGAAATGGGATTTTGCAGCATTTATTGTGAAACCGTAAGTGTAGTCAAAGTGGCTAAAGTATTATACGAACTACTACAAAATCTGGAAATATTTAGCAGATCATTGGATGTAAATGCTATTATTACACATATTCTACAAATAAGATTATCGTTCCAGCTTGTAGTAAACAAGATTTATATTTATGAAATATAAGCACTGAAAAGAAAATACCGAATAGAAAGGAATACTAGACACTGAACATTGCACCAATGTGTTATAAACAAAAGGTACACTATTACACATTACAATGTGTAATAGTAGCAAAATAAACATTACCACATTACAACTTTTGTAGTATTTCAACAAACCATTAAAAATTTGTCAAGGATAAGTTTAATTAACTGAAATTTCGTCAAGATACTCTTCGTAATAAAAATATATGTTCTCCAAAGTTTGTGCAGGCTTCTTCGGATAATTGGATAGTCTTGCACAACAAACAGCGTAGCATTCTTTACAACTTTTTCTTTTTCTCGTTAGTAATTTCGAGTGAGTTTAACTCCTCTATTTCTCTATGTTCTTTTGTATTGGAGCACTTTTTATACATATATTGCATATTTTAACCATTTTGATGTGCCCAGCATGGGGCGCACGATACGATAATATTGTACGATTGATTATTAGAGGTTTGAAGTATAAACATACGCGTAATCAACGAAACGTCAGCCACAGGCACAGTTAGAAATTATGATTACGACGGGTTATGAGTGGAATCGACAATGTTCAATCTCGCTGTAGGGAAAAATGATGTAAATATTTTAGTTTTATGACGGTTACGCTCGTAAATATAAACAATTGCTTCTATTACTCCAACTTCGTTGATTCTACCCCATTTCAGGTATCCGAAAACGATTCGAGTTGGGGTAGTGCGTTGGACGGGAACACCGTTCCTGGAAAAGACGGTTTTCGATAGTCCACATATATCCGTATGTATTGCTCGAAAACGGGCAACGGTATTCGGTACTAGAACCGAATATTCGATTACTATTCGATACTAGGATCGGGTACTCCAGAACCGGGTAGTGCGCTGGACGAATACCCGATTCCTGAAAAATACGGCTTCAATATCGCCGCGATTATGGAAAATGACCAATTATATAACTATTCAAATGTCTGTATATGTAGTCAGTAGCCAATCTTTATATTCTGTAAAATGGTGATCGTAATATTACGTTTATAATTCCACCAAAAGCAATAGAAAATATTATTACTAGGTATGTGCGAAATATTGCACCACAAGAAGAGATATTTTAGCCAATATTGCCAGTCGATATTATCTTGTCGATATAGCTGGGTATGATGTAAAAACGAAGTTAAGCTCTGCTTGATTGCGAACCACTGCAAGAGCATCAGTTTTAAAGAATTAATTAAATATCGGCTCTGAATCGAAAATAATATCCAAACTTCTAGAAGAGGTTGGACGAGAGAGTTAGTTCCCGTAGTATAAATAATTTCGATGCAAATTTTTAAATCATCATCAAAGATCAGCTCATTACAACGAAGTTTACTGAATAAGTCACTGATAAGGGGCCAATGATAGTCTCTTGTGGAATATCTGAATTAAAACAAAAGCAATCCAATTGATGACTTCAGTATACATATAACGTATACCAATAACCATGACAAGGCCCATCGCGTGATTGTTGGGATTCTGACTGCCGGTTAAAAAAGCGTGTCTTCAGGACAGGTCTAGTCAGACACCTGTTTTGCTGGGGCTGCTAAACTAAAGATGAAACAGTGGAATAGTGGACAGTGAAAGTACCCTTCATTAATATCAATTAGAAGGGCCATGCTAAAATAGGAGCGGCTACACGTTGCCGCCATTAGCGCAATTGCTCTGGATAGCTACTTAGCCTCCGCCAAGGTAATACTTTGGATGCCGACCTAAAGGGCCGCTGAGGAAAAAGAGGATGCACAATGCTATGAGATCCATCTCACACGACAACATATAACGTATTCCCTTCTAGTTGCTAGTTATGATGCAAAGAAAGATGTATCTGAATTTGAAAATAAATCCGATAACTTCCAGTTTTAATAGAAGCAATCGACGTGCCAGTCTTTCGAACGCTTTTAAAAAAAGTTGTATAAGATTAGTTATTGTAGAGTGCCGCAAGAACGCGCTTGTTTATTTTGCAAAGTTACAGTTCTCTATTAACAACGTATTTATTTATTTAAAAAGAATACAGTTATTTGCTATTTTAGTTGAATGTGTCCCTAAACGTAGTGAGTAACCATAGCAATTAATTTAACTCTACATTTGACAGAGTAATACTTCAAAGATGAATAAAGTATCACTATCTCTAGACAATGCTTGCCTAAGGTGGCAGAAGAAACTTAAAGATTTCAAGATAACGCATAACCTGTTTTATTCTGGAAAAAGAGAACATAGAGCCCTAAAGCGTACTGCAGGATTCCTGTATGGATTGTTCTTGGGATTGGGTTTCTACGAATTAATATTGGTCGATTTAAATTTCACTGAAAATGCTGCGTACATTGTTACTCTAATCATAGGATTACTTCTAGGGTATGGTATAGCGTTTTCGTCACAAATACGTTGCATTTCATTATTATCTATTCCAAACTTTGGTGGAAGATCAGGAAGAAGCGTACTCAAAGCTTTAGTTTTCGCTTATATCATATCAGGACCAATACATAATTTAGCGAATAATGGAAAAGAGGTAGTGAGGGTATTCGGTTGTACGACATCTTTGACTTATAATTTAACAAGGACACGTTTCGACTTGATGTTTAAGCCTTTCACCCAAGCTCTGTTTGGTCTAAAGACAGAAGCGCATGAAATTAAGGACACAATACGTACAGTGCGAGACGTTTCAGCTCCGATTACAGGCGAAATAGAAGACGAGGAAGAAATGAGGAAGTTGAAAGAACAAAATGATTACATCGATGCAAAAGCCAAAGAAACGAAACGTAGTAAAGAAATCGATGAAAAATACTTAACCAAAGGAGAACAAATTGAAGCGGAACGATTTGAAAAAAATTATATGAAAAAAGTCGAATTACGATGCGAAAATCAACTTTCAAAAGCTACGCAGAAATGCAAAGGAATGTTTCAAAAAGCATACGATGTCTGTTATAATGCTGTTACATGGGTGGCAGCTTGGCTACTTTGTTGGCCAATGAAATTAAGCTTCGTATGTAATATAGTTCATGCCGTAGGAGGAAAAAGTAAGTGTGATCCGGCAAAGGATATTGACCACGGCTTTGGACAAGGGTATGCTTATTTAAAAAATTCACGATCAACCTTGGCGCAAAATTTCAAAAATGTCAAGTTGCAATACAAAATCGGCTTAGTGAAGCCTATTGCGCTGCTAACTCAAACAACAGACAGCGCTAAGGAAATGATGCATATAGTTGTGAAAAAGAAGACTTTTCTTGAACATGTGTTGATGATAGTCAAGCGAGTGTTAGCATTTATTTTTTTGAGAATCATTATTGATTCTCAGAAATACCATGATAGGTATTTACGTGACATGGAATTCGATAATATTTACATTACCAGATACTTTCGAAAAATAGATGTCCGCAGATATAAGGCAGAAAAGCATACCTTATTGCCGTTGAAGAAGATAGAAAGAGCTAAGTTAGTAGATCCTTGGTCTTTAAAACCTTTAAAAACGGAACGCGAACAAATAGTAGGGAAAACATTCAAGTTATTATTGGAAATGATTACGGCTACTACATTCGTTCTATTGGACAGACTTTTTTTTGAAGCCCTAGACTTAGTAAGAAGACATGCTCACATAGATTATTACCAAACTGGCCACCACGATCTGTTTTTACAAGTAAAAGGTACAGGCTTAATCGCTTCGATACTAAGATCTATAGTAAAGGGATTTAATGTGAAGAAGCGAATAAGAACAGTAAAGAGTAATGCAGAATGTTTACCACAACCAACGCTCTTATCTAAGTACTACATCTATAAAATCTATGGAACATATTTCGCCGTATGGTTAGCAATACTGACACAAGCGTATTTACTACGCCTAAGAAGAGTAATATGCGCTTACTTCTACAGAAAAAGAGAAAAGAAACGTATTTTATTTCTATACAATGAGACGCTGAAACGTCGCATAGGATTTTTTAGGTAAGAAACTCATACAAGCATTACTATATTATTTACATACATGCTCCTCGTTTTAGATACATGCGTAAAAAAATTAAAAAACTAGTACGGCAACAACGTCTCGAACACGATCTCAATCTATGTACAGTTTTGAGGATTCGTTTTCCAAGAGTTTGTTCGTGTTTGAACGTATTTCCTATGGCCCGAAGGAGCTGTATCATCTGCGGCGAACCCGAACCTCGGGTAAAGAGCAATATTCCGGGAGACTTTGAAAAATGTCAAACTCCGAATTGTTACTTCGTACATTGTCTCGAATGCTGGAATGATATTGGTAGGAAATGCTATGCTTGTGCAGAAGATACGTCAGACTCCTCCGATATGGAAGATTCTGATCAAGAAAATTATGCTTTTGATTAAACTGTTATGAAATACAACTAACTTAACTGCAAGTAACTGCAAAATATGTCTGTGAAAAAGAAAAATATCGTCGGCAACTAATCGAAATGTTTACGGTACGTCACCCGGAGTAGCGCTGATAACACGGAAACGGTTACGCATTGGTTGAGTGTGAACATCTGCACGTATGACTGATGTGTGCAATGATACCTCCAGGTGGATGTGCAAATTCACATGCAACCATTGCATGTGAATCTGTATCGTTCCTTACGTTGCTTATATAGGCATGGCTGTAGTGTATTAATAATATTTATTCTTTAAAATTAGCATTATCCACACGGCCCACAACTCTCTTTTTCAATTTTTCAATATTGATGTCTTTTTACCCATCTAAACGCTTTTTTCTGTTAATACATACAATAACGCTTTTTTCTTGTCTTAATACCTTTTAATCTTGTATTATTTAAGCGTCTTCTAATCGTTCGAACCGATATTTTTTCACCACCTTCTGCACTAATTTCCACAATGATGATAGCCACAAAGAAGTTTTCTCCCTACCCCGAAGAGAGTTTCTCGTCGCGTTCGGCGGCTATTATTTTATGGCGACTTAGTTTTATAAAGTCTAGTAGTTTATTAATACTTCTAGTAGTTTTATACGTATTTGTATGTATCTGGACAGCAAAACAGAAGGTAAAAGCGAATGCAAAAATTTTGAAAAAAATCAATATTTTATGACATGCAACTTCATAGAAATTAATTAATTTCCGGACAAATTAGAAATGATTCTGATGATTTTCCAATAACAAAAAGATGCGTTCAACACCGATTGAACGACGCAAATACTCGACATGTTCTTTAAAACCACCATTAATTGTAAAACTAAATAGTACCAGAACATATACGATCTAGTATGCGATTTTTTTTAACAAAAAAAAAAAACAATTTAGGTGAGCCTGACGAATTTAGATTTTATTAGCATACAGGCGACTAAACCAAATTGCCATTAATCATAATTTTGACTACGTAATACTAGCCGAATGCCTAAACGAATGAAATCACAGAGGAATATTTAGCTGTTAGATCTGTTTTTGAACAACTGACAATTCGACAATTCACCCAGCTGAGTTGAAAGAGACGAACTTGAGATGCTTCAATAGCCAAGACGTTCATCGGCTCCCAACCCAATTGAGAATCTTTGAAAAGTTTTTGCATATAAAGTTTATGACAATGGAAGGTAACACGATAATAATGAAACTTGTCTATACCGGTTTGCTTGCCATAGCGGAAAGAGCTAATTTTAGCAAATTTACATTATGCGGAAATGTTAAATTATACAGACAGAACTTCTCTTTACTCCATACAAAAATTTATTTAAGTGTAATAGAAATTTATTAAAACACAAAGTTTTTCCTTCTTTATGACAACATTTTGAGTACAACGAGTTACACTTTTTTAAAGTAAGACAGAGAAAATGTATCGACTTATCAATAACAGATAAGATCTGCTGCTCTCTTAAATGTGAAATAGTTTGTTGACGTTATGAATGTATCCATTACTAAATTTTAAAAAATTGAACTTTGGGGGCCACCTTCATTTTAAAAAATTCCACCCCGCCCGGAGTATTTACACCTGCGTGATGGACTAATTCCATCAATGATGGTTTTTTATAATGATTTGTCAACATGAGAAATCCACAATGATCAAACTGATGATATCAACTCCCCACTTGCAAATTAGGGGTTGACATTTGTTGTTGTTGACAAAACACACGCTTTTAATCCTGGCCAGCCCGAATCTGCGAGCAAGATCGATCCGTGTCTGGTTTATACTGCTGCAGATTTGTAATTTATTGAAAATGTCAACTTTTAAATTAAGACACACCTCTCGCATCTGAAATCTATTAATACTTCAACGGTATAACAAGGCAATATATTAATTATCGATTTTGTATACATAAAAATACTTTACAAATATAACAATATTTATATTCCTTACGTAATTGGACTATTAGAAGACTCTTTTAGATTTGTAAAAGTATAGCAACACCCGCCAGAGTCCACTTGCTGGCCTTTTCTTTAGTTTTCAAGTTAAAAGTCCAAACAAAAGTTGGTCCCCGTTGTCTCGTTTTGTACACAGGACAATCATACATATTTCTCAGATCTTGTTTGTCCTGTGTAATAGCCTTAATGAAAACGACTGGAACGACAGGGAATAATTCTTTAAGCTTAGCGTCGGCCATACTGCCTTGTTGAATGTCCCATCTGGCGCCTTCCATGAATAACCCGTGAACATACGCACCCTCTCTAGGTGCCGCTGTGAAATCGTCCTTTTGTTTCTTTGTGACATCAGTAAGTAAACACATTTTGTCTAACGGCCATTCATTCTTTCGAGCGGTTTGTTGCATAATAGCTGTAAGGAATGACTGAGGATTGAAGAATCCTCCGAGCCAAACAGAGGGTGGCATAGAGAAATCGTTCACCCAGCCTTCCAATTCCTTCACTCTTAAACCTAGATCTGCATACCATTGACCTAAAGGTAACATTGATGGATAAGCTCTAGCCGCCCAACTTTCAGGAACTTCATCCATGAAAAGTGATTGTTCAAGAAATTCCATATCTGGGGTAATAGTTAGTTCGCCTTTCAATCCTAAATCTAACTCTCGCAAGCTACGTCTCATAACTCTACTTAAAACGTTCATTCTTTCGCATTCTTGGAAACAAACGATGATGTAAGGCGTCCTATCTTCCACTTTAGCCATCATTTCAGCAATGTTGAATGATGCGGGTAACTTATCCATAATATCATCTAACATCTGCCTGACCTTCTCTTCTCTCGACATTCCTCCTCCTGTCGCACCTCCCGAATCTCTTGGTTGCATTTCCAGAATCGTTTTAAATAACATTTCCGAAATATTCGTTAGAAATCCTATTTCGGCGTTTGGATGCAATCCGTACAAGTACGGTGATTCAGGAGGCAAGCGATCGTCAATATATCTATGGTAACCGATGTAATCTGTATTTGGAGGACAAAGAAAGCCGTTGGCCAAAAACAATTCACCTTCTACCAGCTCTGGCTGCATATACACAGATAAATATGTTCTACATAATCTTCTGTCCCAGTCATCGGTAATATGACCACCGTACATTATCTCGCCAAACAAGTACCTTAGATCTTCCCAAGGTACCTTATTATTGCTCTCCAGGTAATTGTATAGTACGTTGATACTAATTGTCAAATCGCCCACATTAAATGGATAATTCCTATTCCAACCTTGTGGCCCGAATTTTCTTCTTTCTGCTACTACCGCATGGAAATAACACAGTGAAAATAAAATGGCTTTAAATTCCGTTTCACGCGTACACATTTCTAGCGTTTCTTGCGTGAAATTATCGAGTGCTTTATGTAAATTTGCAAACATTCCAGTCGGTGGTTCGTTCGTTATCTTGATTGATGATTCCAAAATTCCAGGCGGTAAGACATTTGCAGATGGATCAGCGGCCGCTTCCGCGCTTAAAAATAGTCTATAATTTTCGTGTGAATTTTCATTATATTGTTCCATCTTTTTCTCTAATGTTGGCAGCCACCGCGCCACCAGATGTATATTTTGTAATATAACCCATTGCCCATCGGCGGCTGCTACATCCATAGCAGTTTCTGCAACTATTTCTTGACCCTGCCCTAATGCGACGCTGTGAAAATTACCCTTATCTACGGTAAATCCTAATTTCTTGCCTAACTTTTCTACGTCTTTCAACGGATTTACACCTGGAGATAATATAAAGAACGTAGGAGTGGAATTGCTAGTCTCTTCGTATGACTTCGCAAAAGAAACTGTGCGAGCTGTAATAAACTTGCTTCCTAGTTTCTCTTCTATAAATGACCTAACAGCATAGGTCATACGATCTGGTCTTAGAGCTCGCATCATGCATAATCTTTGCAACGTAGTTTTATTTTTCCATTCTCCCGGAAACTTTTCTTTTTCGGGGCACTCACTATCAACAAATTTACGCCAACGCTTCGCCGAGCCTTCAAGATCTTTGTCGAAACTTTTAAATTCATCCATTAATGATAAGGCTTTTATACCGCCCCATGATGGATTACTAAGAAAATCGACGGGCGACGTTACACCAGCTACAACGGGAAACCGTAACAAAAAGTCCAGTTCACTTGGATTAATTTCGTGAGAATGCAATAGAATCTGAAAAGCCATTTGAGCCATAAACATTAGTTTATCACATTCGAAAAGTCCTCTAGACGTATACATGAAAACGGAGAAGGTAATACTGTCTAGCAGATTGGATACCCTCTCTTTTAACTTTTCCGCTTCTTCGGCGATTGAAAGAGCATATTTGAATACAACTGTAAAAGCCTTCAAGGAAAACTGATATATTACATTTATTCTATTTAAATCGTTAAGAATAAAATATAAAAGGGACGCTCGTGCAGCTGCTGGTCGATAGTGTTCTCGCGCTTCATCAATTTTAACTGATGTTACTCGCGATTCCACTACTTTCACTTGGATTTCTTCGGACATCTTTTTAGTTGTTTCCAAATTTAGAACTAACTGTTCATCGCCTAATATGTTGCCTGTTGCAGATGATAACCGCTCAAGGAGCGAATCTTCGCAAAACTTCAGCGTTATCTTAAAATCGTTCTGTTGTTTTGTAAGTGATGCCTTTAATGCTTCTAGATCTGGTCGCTCAGCTTTTACTACCTCTGCCAACAACTGTTCTTCTAAACCGTCCCTTGTTACAGTAAAGTTGATTAGCGTAGTTTGAGCTTGAATTTCAGGCTTATAATGGGGATTCGCTAATTTTGTATGCAAAATTAGTCTAAATCGTTGATCGTAATCAACCTCTTTGTCGCCAATTTTAATACATCTGCCCTTCTTTATAAGAACTCTTCCTAAAATTGGATCTAGTACAGCATCAACTGTTTCACCGATGTTTTCTAATAGCACAATACTTCCATTGGAGATGGCATTTTCAATAATGTCTAAATAATTTCTCATTGTAAGACGTATGACGGTTAAGTCGCTTCCGTATCTAGTTTTAATCCATTTAATACCTTGCAACTGAGGATCAATTATAAGAGGCCATCTTGCGGAATTCGATAAAATCGTAGCGTTTTCTGATGACATTCGATCGTTAGGCAACCCTTCGTTATTCCATTGAGCAATTTGAGCATCGTCAGTTAATAGCGATAGAGGATCTAAGCCGTCTGTCATCGGTATTACAGGATTTATTGTTTTAATGAATGGTAACCAGTGTTTATGTAGCATATCCAATCTATAGTTTCTCGTAAAACATCCCACGTAGGAAATAAATGCAGTAACTAACAATACATCTCCCGGAAGTGTAATGCTAGTTAGTTTGAAGTTACGAACTGAGTCTCTCCATCGAACATTTTCCGAAGCTAAACCATTTACAAGTCTGTTTGCCAAATCTATCATTTTAGCTGTAGCATCCGCTTCCCTTTGACATTTCAATTTCGCAGCAGTAGCAACTTCGAACTCTTCTTTCAATACGTTAAGTTGCTGTTCCAAGTTATATAACTTTTCTTTTAATTCCTGTAACTTGTTCCTAGCGTCGTTTAGATCTTGATTTGCCTTCGCAAGAGCCTTTCGCTTGGGCTCTACAACTACGAAGACATCGTAATACTTAACCATATTGGTAACCCACGCACATAAACCAGCAGCTGCAGCCGATTTACTTAAGATTTTCTCCGTGTTAAACTCTGGATCTTTTAAGAACTCTCGCACTATCTTTATAAGATCAGGATGTATATTATCTTTATCATAATAGACAAGATCGTATAAAAATTGATCCACTTTGCCCATCATTCCTTTACAGGCCTTCCAAGATCGATCCTTTGGAGCCTTGCCTTTCGGCGCAAACAGTACCAATACAGCCGCAGTAACATTTACCACAGCTTCTGGAGGGCTACCGAAAGATTTAAGCTCTGTAAGATTGTTCTTATTCAATGTGTTTAACGCAGCTTTCGCTGCTAATAATGCTGGTTCTGCTTTTTGGAGATCTTCTGCGCACACTTTCTGCTGAACGGCAACGTCTTCTTCTATTACCCTGACCTTACCTTCTTCTTCACTAGCTATCGCTTGCTCTTTACTTACTTTTTCGTTTTCTGTGCTTAGAACCGCAATTAGTTTATCAGCGGCAGCATTCTTCTCTGCTAACTCTACCTCTTGTCCAGCAAGAACATCTTTTAAACCATCTGCCTCTTCAGATGTTGATGCCAATTTCAACAAACCGTTTTCAAGTCTAAGTATACTATCGTCCAAATGCTTAGTTTTCTCCGTTAATAACTTTTTGTACAACGAAATTTGCTCTAAAAACGTTTTGGGAGTTGTGTAATTGTAACGTTTTTCATTTAGCAAGTACTGGACCGACATCCCATTCACTACTTCATGCACGTGCGACATAAACAAAGACACCGAATTAATTAATTCGTGTGGAAGGTCTTCTATTTCCGCTAAAAATCTTCTTGACACTGATACTAGAGCATCCTTCGGCCACTCGTGGAACCAGTTTATCGCAGTGCAATTTACAAGCGCTGGAAATTTACGTGCTCTCACTCGTAACGTGGATCCCACAGGTGAAAAGCATAAAACTATTTTCAACAAACGTCGAACGCGATCAATATAGAATTTCCAGCAATTTTCTCTTGTGTCTTGCATTCCAGCGCCTTTCACTTCTCCTCTAACAGCATTTATGATATTCTCAACATCTTCTTCCGCTAGCAGATCTGAGATTTCGCCTGATGCCAACATATCATTTACGAGTACCAGAAACCGCTCCTCTGGGACTTGCGCGTCAGTCATTAGAAATACAGTACTAACATTTTTCAATCCGGCTTTTATATAAATCTGTGCTAAATCAGCCTTCATGTCGTTCATTGAATAGCCTTTCTTAAGCTGAATTTGGAATACATCAATTGACGATATAAAGGCGGCTAACCTTGAGAGCGATTGTTTTCCTGATCCGCCGACCCCAACTAAGAGTGCATTTCCTCTGGGAGCTTCCATAATTCTGTTTATTTTGCAAATATGGTTCATGGCATCTTCGAATAAAACTAAACTCATCGCTGCGACTAAATCGTTGTAGCCTTCTAAAGCATCAGTAAGTAGTTTATTCAAACGTTCATACTGAAATATTTGTGAATATTTTGGGTCACCAATTCCTTCCGCAAAATGGCAAAATATTAAAGGTTTCTCCATCACATCTTGCTCGTTGTAATCCTCAAATCCTTTTTTGATCACTTCTACCATTAATTTATTAAACAAGTCTATATCTTTGCTGTCTACTAACTTATCACCATAGACGCGAGTTGCTTCGTGCATCCAAAGGCGCATAATGTCTGTTTGATTTTTAACGGCATCGCCTGATGTAAACAACATACCTTGAAATATATTGGATAAATCCCTGAGATTGAAAATGTAATGAAATTTTATTGCAGTCGGCAAATATGTTGTTGCTACTTTACTATGAAAGCTAAGTGCAGCATGAACGATAGGGTCGACTGTTTTTTGAAGGGTATATGGAAATTTGTTTGCAGTAATTCCAATATGCTGTGACAGTATATTGCTGTAAATGTGAAATAAGGCGTCCTGCGAAGGGAAACTTAGAGCAAACACACAAAAATGCCTTTGCAAACGAGGATTTATGGTAAATGAACCAGCTGTTGGATTCATGCAAGATACATATTGAACGTTATGTATATCCTTCAATGTTAACTTCTGTCTGTCATACCAATGTTGGTAATCCAAATGCTGGCGAATTAATGTGTGTGGTTGCACAGTAAAGTATTTGTCAACTTCGGGCATATTCATATCATCAATAAAATATATCATCGTTTTACTTCCCGGAGGGCCATATACCCTACCCGCTTTTTTCTCTAGCGGTTTCTCTAAAACTTTTTGCAACATCTCAGATGTTGTGTAGAAGTTAAATGGAACATTCGTGATGGCATAGCTCTCTGGTAACTCAGCAAGCTTTTCTCCAACTAATACAGTCTTCCCACAACCTGCAGCTCCTACCAACATCACAGGATGTTTGTCTTGCATAAGTTGGTCCAAAAAGAATCTTACTCGCGTTGTTTCTGCGGTATTGACCAAAGTTGCCTGCAGCGGAATATCAGGATCCAGTTCGAATGTTTTGACCAAGTCAGTCCAAGGCAGAAAACGTTTTGTTTCTGGTTCTATATAATAGTGAAATACGTTTCCGCCTGCTGGAAATTTGACTGTTTTAAATTCATTTGTAAACCATTTACTAAATTCGTTACGCCAATCGACAATTTGATCTTGAAATAAGGCAGAACCAAACGCCCAAACAGTAGAGAAAACAAAATAGATTTCGTACCATTCTTTCGGACAATCTTGAGGTACATTTTGTGGTGTTAAGAAACTATCAAGTAAAAAGCACAACATTTGTATGTGAGCTATTTCGGAAATGGGCGTGATCTTTTTAAACTTTACTCTAATAACATCTAAGCACGGTGGAACATACTTATCAAATAAGATGGTCAAGTTTGCTCTCTCACTTTGTTGTGTTCGCGTTTCAATCCAAGATGTTACGTACGGATTCCAACCCAAATCCGCTGGATTAATATACAAGATTCCTGCTCTGGACACAGTAGCGGGAGTAGCGGTTCTCAAACTGGCAATTTCAAATAGCAATCTCATGTAAGGAGTCAACGCTATTCGCTCGTTACTCGCCAATGTTAAAACTTTGTTATCATCCATTAAGGTATTCAATGATTCAATCCACATAGGGTCAATATCACCGTCAAGCACTATCCACTTCGGTCCGTTTCCGGTTAAGTTTGCTTGCTCCCTCATTATTACTGAAAAAAGTCCATCCTTCCACTCTCTCGTTGCTGGATTAATAACTCCAAACAACTCGTCATTTGTGACTGCTTTAGGATTTAGATCGTTATACACGGGCTTTCGCTTTTGATTTTGATATGTTCTGAACAATGTCTTCCACACCATCGACTTCCCAGTACCAGCAAATCCAATTACAAAAACGGAATGCCTTACAGCGAAGAGCTCTTCAAGTTGCACCACTTTTAAGATAAACCCTTCTTCTGGTTGGAGTTTCAAATCGACCGCAGATTTCCTTATAATTTTCTCAAAATCCATATTTCGCTTTCTGGGGACATCTAGAGCGGGAAACAGGTCCCCGATCAAACCCATGAATACTGGAACATCGTCCGTAATAATCTTGGGTATATTAAAATCTCTTAAGGCGCGCATCAAGACCTGGTCTTCAGGACGTTGACGATCCCCTCGCTTCAATGAACCAGCAACCACCAGTACGGATTTAATTGCTCTTAATCCCCAATCATAATGGTCTTGCTTGCTCAATAATTCTTTGCATAGGGTATATAATGTAATAAATTTCCTTGCCAATAGTCGCGCTTCTTGAAAACCCTCCGCTACCAACATAATTTCGCAAATCAATTCAAAATCTGGAACAACCATAGCGCAAGGACGGAAAAGAGCTTTCAAATTTTCGGGTAATTCTGTTCTTCCGGCGTAACCTGGATTCATCGTGATAAATATCCCCACCTGAAATCATAATTAGAAAAAAAAACGTTTAAGGGTGACAGACATTAAGTGACCAGATGTCCACTGTTACAATAATAATAATAATGATGATAATAGAGAGAAAAGAATATAAGAAAAGTATAATATAATAAACCAATCTTACCGTATTTAGGAGAATTATTTCTGCTCCTAAAAACATGAATCGCAGTTTCTTATCTTTGATGGCATCTTGGATAGTTTTTACTTGCACTGCAACTACAGATAATACCTCGATGGATATCCTATTAAATTCGTCGAAACATCCCCACGTGCCTGTCTGTGACAGTCCTTTATAAATGTTTCCTACGGATCTATAATCCATCTGTTCCGAACAATTAAATACGTAAACCATAATGCCGAGAGCTTTTCCCAAGTCTTTCGTAGTTTCTGTTTTCCCTGTACCTGCTGGTCCGGCGGGAGCTCCTCCCATAATCAGATGCAAACTTTGTGTTAACGTTATATAACACCTATCGGTTAATGGGGTAATAACCAAACGTGGTGTATTTCCCAGGTACTCGTACTGATATCGAAATTGTGCGTCGCATATGTTGGCGAAACAATCTTTGATCTTCTCATCCCATCTGTGCCTCAACTGGCTTTGCCATTGGAAAGCTTGAGAACTTTCAACTTTCATCAATATCATTTTAGCAACGACGTCTCTTGAGTGGACATCTATGGTGCAAATTGTCATAATTTTCTGACGCTCACCAGCAGTTAAATCTCCTAATAATAAAGATATCAGAGCGTTTAGTTGGGCGATTTGCTTTTTTTGGTAATCTTTCAGCGCATTTTCATATCCTTCTTCCAAACGCGAAAAGGCTATGTTGACCTCTGTTGTCCACCAGATTTGCGTACCGCACAACGCGGTTTGAGCCGGATAATCATAAATCCAAACTTCACGAGGCTTCTCGTCGTACGTGACCACACCTTCACTAAATAATTGATGCAAAGTTTTTCTCATAATGTCTATTACCCTATTCAACCACGCTTCAACTTTACCAGTGCAATCGCAAATTTGATTAAACGGTACGAATTCTTCATTTTCCTTTGAGATCATTCCTTTTGCACGTTTTGTATTTTTTCCGCCTTCTTGTACGAAGACTAATTTCGCCAGAGAATCGAACAGTTTCGTAAGGTGCCTTTGCACTAATTCCGGTTGGTTACCATTTGATAATATATCGAGCAAATCAGCCGAGGAAACGAAATAGAATCGTGGAAAAGCTAACCGCTTCGTCTCTAAATAATCGTTCAATGCTTTTTCACAAAGGAGCAGTTGGCTCTGCAAATTGTCTAGTTTTTCATATAAGCCTGACTTGTTAGTCGCTTTGATTACGTTCAAATTTTTCAACATTTCAGAAAGAACTTCTTTAAATTCCTTATCGATTTTATCAAATCGCTTCGAGTCTTCAGGCAGTTGGTTTCTTATATCTTCGGATCCGATGAAGATGCTTTCTAAGTAACACCATTTTCGTTGTACCTCAAAAAATACTTGTATAACTTGATCAGCATTTGATAACTTCTTTTGCCAGTCAGATACTTCCTCTAAGAAGAAGTCGATAAATTTGGACGTCATCATGTTTTGAAGTTGCACCTGGTTTTCTTCTAGTGTTTCGATAAGTTCTTCGGATGCTACCAATAATTTCATTTTCGTTCGATCATGAGTTTCTGTTTCAAATTCCATTATGTTCCACGTCGCATTCAATTCTTTTAATACTTTCTCCATCGCCATTTCTTTTACAGATTTATCGACGATATTTTTAACTTCATCTTCATATTGATGCAAATTAAGCGCAAGGAGATCGTTTAAAGTAGTGTCATCGTTCATCACGAATTTCACCTGAAATTATAACTTACTGTTAGGAAAAATTGTATGTTGGGTAGCTAAATGAACATCGTCTCTGAATTTAAAGTTTATTATCAGTACAAAAGTATAAAATTTTGCACTGATAAATACTCACACTATAATACGCTGGTAATCGTTCCGAAACCTGGCAGCAATTATGTTAAATAATATGAATCACAAGAAGAAGTAATGCGGAATAAGTGAGTGGCTTAAGTAATGTAAACCTTCCTAACCTTTGTTGCTTGCATAAGCTGGGTCCAATGTCGATCTCTAATCGCGGGATTTTGCAACTCGGTGACAGCTCTTAAGGACGTTAACATATTCCTAATTTTGGCGTCCATCTGAGTATATACGTCCCACGCACGTAATTCTTTATCCATTCCACGAATTTCCTTCGCGAATTTCTTTAATTCCATTTCCATACTTTCAACGTCAATCTTTTTCCATTGCGTGTCCTTCCATTCATCTATGCACGATCGCACCATATTCACAAAGTCCCACAATTGTTTTAATTGTCGTATTTCTTTTCTCGACGCCTTCAACTGCTTAAATTCAGGTAAAATTAATTCAAATAAATTGCCTTGCTCTCCGAGATCGTTCATATTCTTCTCAAAATGTCCAAGTTCTTTATTTGTTTTGTCTAACAGGGCGTATATATCCAAACAATCAAATCGAAAGAATGCCATCTTCCTAAATTGATCTCTGTAAACGCTCTGTCTAATATCAAATAGCGCGATTCGTCTGCGTATTGCATTGACTTGGGTCGCTTGCAAGGGCGCAACTGCTTGCTTGGTTGTTAATGACACCTAAAAAACTAAAACGTGCTAAATATCCGAAATCTTAAATGTGAATACGTTACCTTCTTGCAGTTCGTCCATTTATCAGGTAATTCTTGTAACTGAACGTGAATTTCTTCGGAAAATTCCACCCCGTAGTTCTTAAGTAATTCAATAATCTGCTTTAGAGGCACGAACATATTATCCGTGGCAACCATTCGTTCCTTTACTTTATATAAATATCCCATCACTTTCAGCAAACCGCTATAATCATCGTCAGCTAATGGTTCCTCCATAACCTTAATGGATTCCTGAATGAAGCTTTCTAATTCTTCCAAGCTCCTAACAACGTGATCAACTAAATGTTGCTTAAACATATTACCCCATTTACAGACTGTGTTTAGAATAGCTTGCCGCAAGGGTCTAAGATCAATGCGTAACCATGTATTCACTATTCGCTCAGTTTCGATCTTTTCTACTGCCTTATACAAATTTTCGTACAAATCGATTTGCACCTTAAATTGATCAATAGTAGGAGGTGTTTCCTTAATCCCAGGACCTTTGTCTTCTTTCACCATCTCAAATTCTTCAGGGGTAAGCATGCGACCGTAGAGCAAGAATTGCTGTAGGCACTCTGCTCGATTATCTAACCATAAATATGCATATTTATTAAATTCCTTTTCGCCCTCTATCACGCAGTCTATAGCAACAGAGATACTATTCAGTATCTCGTTAAACATTGAATCAATGCTAACGTCACGAAGTACGTCATTGTAGTAGTCAGTATCTGTTCTACCTTCTCCCACTCGAGGCATCTGCTTACCCATTCCTTCTGCATCTTCTAGTAGGGATTGAATGCAGTTCATAAAATTATGCGGATCGTCGTAGTCTATACTTGGAACATAAACGAGAAGAGGTTCGTGTAATTCGGCTAGAATTTCGAACAATGGATATGATTTTCCATCGTCTTGCATTTCAGAAACGAAAAACATGAAGGTTCTGGTAACAGCTTGAACTAACATATTACTGACTAGCTTATCTAAATAATCCTCATAAGCTTTCCATTTAGCAGCACGTTTTTCAGCTCTCTCGATTTCTTCGGGCGTTTGTTCGGGAACTGGAGGTGGTGAAGGTTCAACTTCTGCAGCGGGCTCTGCGTCGACAGCTCCTTTTTTTCCTTTGCCTTTCTTTGGTTTTGGTTTCTCGATAATTTTGCTTTCTACTTTTTTAGATTCTGGGGGCGGTGAGGGTGGAGGTGGTGGCTCCGCTTGTTCAGTAACTTCGCCAGTCTCTAAATCAACTTGCTCTATTTGACCCTCCTATAATATGATGAAATGAGAAATTAAATTTTATTAGAAAATTATACTTTTTAACTTACTTCATCTTCTTCTCCAATATTATCTTCAGGAATAGGGATGTTATTAAAAAGTTTATAATTGATGGCCAGCAACTGCTTAATTTCTTCACTGGAAGCTGCCACGAGCTCATATCTTTTCACTACCCGTTCAGTCCGATCTTCTAAATTAAGCGTCATTTCCTTTTTGCCATCTTTGCGCTCATACAAAGGTTCTTCTGACCATGCTTTAATGTTAGCAACGGCAGTTCTTACATTCTGTTGAGCTCGTAATACTCTACCATACAATAACTGCATTTTATCATATATGACTTGTATTGTTTCAGTATCTACAACATATAAAAATAGGACAATACTTCGCTATTAATATAATTACTTACTATCAGTTTCCCATGTTAACTGACTTACTAACTCCTCAATCGTACCATCAATTCCTTGCATTTCTTCTTCAATTAACCTATATTCTTGTACTAAAGTCTGGGTTTTCAAGTGATTGAACCACTCTATAATCCTGTTTAATAATTGTGTACAATTAAATAACTCTTCAAATCTCTTAAATACTTCTTCTGCTTCAGGCGCGATTTCTTCTAAATTTAGAATTTTTAGATACCTCACTTCACGTAATACAGCAACCATCTCTTTATCGAAATTTATATCGATTAAGTCACGTTGCCGTACGATTTGTACTTTGCCCATACTATCTGCAATCTGATCGGGTACACTTGCAACCCAAGCATCCATTGTCTTTCCCTCGTCTTTACTTATCAACTCCAGCATTTCTTCAAGTTTTTGAATGGTGAAAAGGGTTTCTTCTTCGTTTAATATTGGATGTTCTAAATATCTGAAATCATGTAGAGGTTTTGCAATTCTTTCTTTCAGTTTGTAAAGCCACATCATCCTTCCTGCCACAGGTGGAAAATGTTTGTCAATTGGAGGTCCTTTTCGTATTCCATCATCGTATAGAACCTTCACTGTATCGACTTCCTCACCCAACATTCGCACTATTGTGGAATATTTTGTAACTATTTGGGCGTTAATAATAGGTCTATCTATAAGATTTCCAATTACATTAATCAGTTTGAATATGCTTTCCAAATTATGGCAATCATCGAATGCCTGGGCCAATATTGCAGCTAACCGCCTATCAAAATCCGAACATTTATCCATGAAGTGATCATAATCCCTGTTAATATTCATGTCCTCTGGGTGTAGGATGTCATATTGGATATTTCCAAAATTCATGTAAACGGAATTGAATTCTTCGTGCACCTCTACGCATTTCTGCGATAAACCGCGACCTTTAATTCCACCAATCTCAATTTTTTCCAATTTTCCAAATTCTAAAGCAACCCCTAATATTTCTTTTACCGTATGCAAGCGATTTATAAAATCCATCAATCGTTGAAAAACGTTTCTAGGATGAAACGTCCAAGGTACAGGTTCGGAGTCTTGAAAATATGTATGAAGGACTAAACGCACTTCTTCAAATGAAGTTTGAAACAGAACTAGGATATCTATGCAACTGTCGATCTTTGGATAAATTTCCTCCGTATCGCCTTGAAAAATAGAACTCGGATCTAGTTGTCTAGTAGCAGCTTCAATCAACATGTTGCCAATTTCTTGCAGTAAGGTTACAATTTTACTACTGGTGCAATAATATCTGGAGTTTGCCCATAATAATGCCAACACGTGGACTAAAGGTTTAATATAAGGACCCATAAATAAAAAGTCTTCACTATCGAACTTTTCAAAATGATAAACCAAAGGTTTTAAGTACAAACAAATATCTCTCGCTTCTAGAACTCCGGCTACGACATTTTTAAAGGTCATTTGAAAACATGACAAGTAAGAGCTTTCCGTCATTTCCAAATAACAAATCATCTGCTTCACCCTTGGGTCGCGCAATTGATCGTAAATGCATTCAAGATTCTTTAAGCGGGCGTTCCAAAATTCCACCTCTCTCATTGGGGTCGGATTCTCACCATTAGCAAAAGCTATTCGAGAATTTTGCTTCAATATGTCCGTACAAATATTAAACCACTTAATTACGGAGTTTTCTATCGACGCCTTGACGCCTAAATCGACGTCTTCCCCTTCTGACGATCGATATTTAACAACCACTTCGTAGATCTTGTTAGTTCCCGGAGGCATTGGCAGCAACGTTTGACTTTTTAAGGCTCCATGCATCTAAAAAAATGTACATTTTGAGATTACAAGAGGATCAGTGGCAATATATTTTAATGAGGTTGATTACATAATGTTTATGTGATAAAATTTTGTATTAGATTTCCCGGATACCAACCGCACTTATGACTGAAATAATTCATCAAAAATAGATAAAATTTATGTTCGTCGTTTCTTAAGCTTAGAAAAAAAGATTGGCTTAGTGTCCCCGTCTGCTGAATAGAATGATCACCAAATGAGGCTGGTGGTGTCGTCAATCAGAGGTCAAGGACAACTCTTCGAATTGCTCGTACATTTCCGTTGCATATCGCGTAACTGTATTTGCCAAAATGTACACGAAGAAATCCAAGCTTTGCCCTTATATGTTCTGCTGTTTAGCAGCCACAGTGAATTAGAAACAGCTGATAAACCCAATTACCACTCCACGGTTTACAAGTGATATACAAGTGCAATCGAATAAACCACCTCTATAGCTAAATCGAATTGAATAGCTGCCACGTGAAGGCTGCCTAAAGGTACAGCCCATCCATGACATAAGAAAACTGCTGCATTCTAGATCCAACACACGAGATAATCAAATTTTGTACATATCTTGCAACGCTGTTCACATTATTAAATTAGCAAGGAATCGCTTATTAGATAATTTTAAATGTGATTGTGAGATTGTGAAGAAGATGCAAATGCTGCTATTATCTCTACAAACTCGGTAGTAATAAATGTCTACATTATAATTAATGAGAGAATCTTATTTTTTGTCTTTTAGAAATCTCCAAAATTATATTTATAAAATCCTTAAAAATATAGCTTACCTGATACACCGTATTTTTAAACGCTTCAATATGCGTCGATACATCTTTAGAAACGACTTGAGGCCATCCACGGTGATTTAACGGATTCGAGAGTAAAGGGAAGAAAACCTCCTCAGTTAAAACCGCTAATTCTTCGACAGATTTTGAAGAAAATTCTCCCAAAATTAATTCGCTGTTTATATTTTCCGCTGTTATATCAGTTTCCGTTTTCTTTATGAAGTAACAGCTTTTCCCTTTTACGGATGAGGAGAATTTGATGAGAGGCATCAAGACACCGGCAGTACTCAGACAGATGACGAGCATATCGATGTTGGGCTTATCCAGGAAGTTGAGGATCATCTTCTACAATTAAAACGAAAACGAAATAACATGGAAATGTAGTTGTTGAAACCAATCAAAGAAAATGTAGGTACGTCTCACTAGTTAGATTTTTTGAATTTCCTTATGTCCTTTATCGCCGTAACTACCGACCTAAATCATTCGCATAATTGAAGAAATGCCAAGAATATGTTTATTTTAAATGTTTCATAAAAGAAGTGATATTAAATCGCATGCATATTGACTTTTTACAAATACATCGAATATCATTTTGATTTGGCTTAATACACCGTTGCAGATGGTACAGCATATCATTAAATGAAGTTTTAGATGTGAAAGCATCGCATCATTCGATCTTCAGTTGAAGATGAAGATCGACGCATCTTCAAAACAGCTGTCGCGGATTAATCAATTAAACTTGTGCGGTGGGAAGTGTGCCAATATTTTTGTGTTGTTTGTTAACTAAATGTTTCAAATAAAAACTGGATTCTAAAATAAAAAAATTAAATTTAAATGAAATTGTATTACTTTACCGGGTAAAAGCAATAACTGGAACTATTACTGTAAACAACCAATAAATAACAAAGAAAAATTTGCTTCGTACACAAAACTAAGTTTTCCAAGGGATGATTTATACCAATAAAATATAATGAAATGCTGACAAATTTCCCCGTTCTTTTGTCGATAGTGAAATTCTTTTCGCATATTTGGAAGCATATCAGCGGCAGTGATATTTTTTACGAAGTTAAGTTACAAGCTCGTTAAAATTGAACAGCATATCAACCTAGTTCAAAGATGATGGATCACCGAACTGAATCATCATAAGCATGATGATACAGATAACTCGCATTGGCAACTGCGCTTTTGCAAAAATAAATGCAAATAAAGCCTAAAAGGTTGGATTTTCCTAAGCCGTATATCAATAAACAATGCTATTAACTTCTTCCGGCTTTGGCCGTGTGTCAAAACTTTCGCTCGACGTTTGGCCGTTCATACTGACGGCTCCTTCAGGATAACTTAACTAATCCTACGTTGACGGACATTCCTCTTACATAGGCCGTTGGTGCATTCACCCGGGGAATTTTCTTTAGTAAACTCTTCCACGTGCTGCTAAGATGGCACCCTTCTTCTCTGTTGACAGTCTTGTTCTTTTCTAATAGTTGAGTGTAGGCTTTCACGACCGTAATCCGTAGTAGAAATGTCTTTCGGGTGTTCGGTCCACGGGGAGTCTTTAGAAATCTTCTGAAGAAGCTGACAGCATGATCAGCGAAACGTCAAGTAAAATATTAACTACGCGACAACACCCGAAAAACATTTCTACTTGTTCTTTTCTATTTCTATGGCTGCCCTGTTGAGTCTTTTTCCGTAATTCTTGGTGGCGGCTATCACTTTTACGATGTTGAAGTCCATTTTATGTCCAGTCTCGCATATATATTCTGCTACCGCTGATTGCTTGATTCTTTTAAATCTAGCGTCCCTTTCGTGTTCCTTTATTCTTACGGCGATAGCTCTTTCTGTTTGTCCAACGTATCACTGCCCGCATTTACATGTTATCTTGTAGATACCTTCTGTCCGATTTTTGTCTGTCTTGTCCTTAGCGGTCAGTAGATGCTGCTGGATTGACTTTGCAGTCTCGAAACGCACTAGTATGTCGTGTTTCCTCAAGATTCATCCTCCCTTTTCGGTGACTCCGGCTACGTACGGTAAATTACGCAGAACCGTCACGCTCAATGAAGCGGAAACTTCACGATTGCATGCACCAACAGCGTATATAAGAAGAATGTCGAACAACCGAGAAATGGTTCAGTTATCCTAAAGAAGCCGTCGGTATGAACGGCGAAACGGCGGAACCCGGAAAAAGTTAATAGCAGAAGCAGTTACACCGGCCGTGTAGACAGTGTAATGTAGAATACAAAAAGTATACAGGATATACTATTTAAGAACTAAACTTCTTATTGCAATAATTTTTTTTTTTACTTTTAACAAACATATACATTGCTTTTACAGGATGTTAATTATTAAGATCTTATTTCTCAAAGTTTAAATCGCAAGACTGTCTTATTGATACTCGTGTAAACTAGATGTATCTCGCCAAAAACTTATAAATTATTGTCTTTACTGTACAATTTCGAAAGAAACAAGTGAGGTATGCTTATTAATTCTGAGTTAATAATGTTCCCAATCGTTAATATGTGGTTTAAGTTTCTTTAAGAATCAATTATTTACAAGGACAGTTCTGTAATACAACAAAATATGGGTTTTGTTCCAAAATCGAGCATGTACCATGAAAACAGCAGAATTTCTTTTTCAGCTAATCAAATAGGGCCTGATTAATTTATATATATTGAAACAAACACGTTCTTCAGTTCGCTTGAAATTTAAAGCTATACAAATATTGTATTTTCTCGAAGTCTGTCTAGTAGCTACGCATAAATGAGCAAGGCTATACGTCTTTAAAATTAAAAGGAAAATGGCAAGTTGCTATGGTGAGAATATCTATAAATAACAAATGTCAACATTAATAAAAATTTTAAAATCGCATTGAGAATTACTATTCTTCAGAAGAGACTTACTTTTTCGGATTAAAAAATAAATCGATGAGTATTCCACGAAATTATCCTAAAAGGCTCTTACCTTGTTTTCTTCTATCAGTAACATCTTGTTCCATTTTTCCTGCTTTAGTCGCATCGCCTTTATGAGATAATTCAGCATAAATTCCAATCTCATATCAATTTCTTCCGGCTCGTCTTTTTTCTTTTTTTCATCTTTTTTATCATCCTTGTCTCCCATCTTCTTCAAAACCTAAGCGCGTTTTTACGCGCGAATACTGCTTCAATAAATGTTTATTTCCTGTTGATATTTGGATACGTACATAGTTACACACCAAGCAACCAAATCGATTCTACCGCTAGATTTTGGGTACGTATATGTAATGTTTTCTTTATGTGTAGGTTTCCTTATATATTCATTTTTCTTTGTATAATTAGATTTAGGTACTAGAAGAAAAATACATTTTGTATTGTGCATTTTGTGAATAGGTGTATTTAATATGTAAAAAATAGTATCAATTTGACATGATGAAAAAAAATTACATTTTACGCTCAATATCGATTCTCCATTCACCGCCATTTATGCATTTGTGTATGCGGGCTGATGCAGGCCAGCAGTGAGCAGGAGATGGCCTCGTTTTTTTTTGGGATGCACACGGAATCATTTACACCGATTACTGGGAAAAACGAGAAACAACAACTGAGAAGTATGATGCGTCGTTATTGGACCGGTTGAGCGAAGGAATCGTGAAAAAACGTCTTCATTTATCGTCTTCCACGGATGCACATCTACGCAGTTTTGATGCCCAAAATTATGGAACTAAAGTTCGAACAACATCCGTATTCAGCGGATTTGCCTCCCAGTGACTTCGTTTTATTTCCAAATTTGAAAAAATTGCTCAACGGACAACGGTTCACGTCGAACGAGGAAGTCATCGCCCAAACAGGTGCCTATTTCGAGGGCTTTCCGAAATCCTACTTTTTGGAGGGCTTAAAAAAGCTGGAGAAACGCTTGGAAGAGTGTATAAAGTTAAATGGAGATCATGTTGAAAAATAAGTAAAAATGACAATTTACGGTTAATATCTATTCTGCATTCACCGCTATTTATGTATGCAAATATACATACGTCCTTCTCTACAACGCATTGTTGAGTTTCCGTTGTTGATTGAACTATAAATCCACAAAGGGAACTTGGTGGTTTGTTTACTGAAATTCGATAATGTAACCTTCTCTGTTTATTCTGTGTATTTTTCTTTGTATTTACATAATTAATTCAGAAAATTCCTCAAATTCGACGTATACGTTATTTGTGTAATATTTCATTAACATTTTTACAAGAGCACCGTTACGTTCAAATGTTTGTGGATGATCCACCAACATATTTTTTCTGTGGACCAACGGATTGCGCGATGAACATGCGGCGAAGAAAATAAGCACGAAGTGTTTATCAAGTTCTTCTCCCGATTAATAAAAGAAAGACATTAATTTGTTGAAAGCGTCGAACAGCACCAAACAGAACATGGGTGCTATATGAATCAAACTGTGGCTGCACCTACTTTGGACGCTCACATGCTATGAGCGTTTATGCTTAAAATCGCTATTTGTTGTCGTTTCTTTTGAGTCGTAAGTGCTCAGATAAAAGCGCATGTAACCGTTCGCTTTGCGTTATAAGCACGCGTATAATCAGCAGAAATAGTAGTAAATATGAATGTGACAATTAGAGAAGAAATTGTTTGTATACTGCTTTTGCAAATACAATTAATGCTTATAAAAGCACTCGTAGTGCTCAAACGGTTAAAACGTGTAAGCGCTCAAACTGAACACACCCTATGAGAGAGTTTGACTTAGATTAGGACTGGTTGTATGAACTTGTAGCTGTACAATGTACTGGCAAATTTACCCGATAGCTATTCAGCCAACATGTTCAGCGGGAAGATAAGACATAGAGAAGTTAACACAATAGTTCAATTTATTTGTAATAAAATATTGTTCCTTTATTTTTATTAAATCCCTAAATAAAAAATCTAAATATCAAAAATATTTTGAAAGAAATTTATAACCAAAAATATTTGTTATACAATGTCCGCGGAAAGGTCTGTACCACCTGGGAACTTTTTACTTCTTTATATTTAAAGTAACGGTGTTTGTAGTTTGTCTGGGCATCATTAGAAACCAAAAGATACTCCAAAATATTTGCCCGATAAATGCTAAAATCACGAGTGGCATCATTTTATCATTACAAAGAACGCAATGATACGAATTTACGGGTTAAAAGTATTTTGGTTTCCTCCCAGGATAAGCGTAAAAATTAACAACTGTATTAATTACCTTTCATTATTACTTAGCTTATGTTCTTATATAGATATAACAAAAATACATGTAAAATATAAAAATTTATTGTTTAGCCACTGCACTTTATAAACCTGTTTTTAGTTTTACAACTTAAACTTATATTTACTTTGTCAACCTAAGAAATTAAAAACCATTGCATTAAATATTCGCACGGCAAATTGAGTGTGAATTTTTTATAACAGAAAAATAGATTCTTTACTTGATTTTATATGTACAATGAACGAATTAGACTTAATAATTACCTACATGGTTAATTTATATGCTATACAGTTTTTGGATAACTGAACTTAAGCAGGGTAATAATGGTCTTACTTACACTACCAGAATACCTAGAATAAAATACAGATATGAAAAGGATAACAGTCTCTGCCTTTGCATGTACAAATACTGCCTGCATTTGATAGCTTACACAATTTATGGAACAAACGATCCAGTTAATAACATACGCCTATGCTAAGATTGGAATTTAAGGAAAATTATTCCGTTTTACTTTTGCTTTTTGGTTTCTTTAACTTTTTCAATCCATCTAAATTGCCTTTTAACAAACTACTATATGCAACTTGGAATTTATTGATGTCCTTTTGATGAATTACTGTAGTAATTTTTTTTGTTCTAGACTTTGCCCGCACTAAACACATGTGTTCTTGAGATTCAGGAAGTGGTGGTCTCCCTGGCCTTGGTTTCGGTTTCATGTGTCCATCATCTAAAAAGCATTCAAATTGTATATGTTGTTATACTGTACAAATTATCCAATAAATAGAAGACATTTTTATAGAAAGTAGAGTATAGCGTCAATGATCACATCGGTGTTTCAGCTTCTACAATTGAGAGAAAACACCCTTGCTTATTGATGGTTTTCATTGAAGTCTTAATAAAACTTATTTATAATTAACTTATATACAGCGTCAAATCTAACAAACCAGAATTGGATTCTTTCTCGAACTATCAATCCGTTCTTAATGAATTATAAATTACATTTTCGTCAACGACAGTTTAGTAGAAATTTTTATTAAAACTTCAATTTTCAGTACAGTGTGGAGAATAATTTTTCGTTGGTGTCAAGTAAATCCGGCTTTTACTGACAATATTTTCAGAATCATGTCATTTAGTCTATTATTAAGGACGATACACAATTCGTAAAAAGTACCAAAACAAAGAAAATGAAGATAGCGTATTCCCGTCTCGACTTCTAACAGCGACTTTACATTGACTGCTTATACTCGAAATAAGATGTGAGGTCGATTCCCAAAAATTTAATCTAGTATTTGTTGTATGCGAGAAATGTTGCACATAATTAGCACAAGAGTGGTGCAAGGAATATGTCCAATAGTAAGTTTTTGAAAATAGCAGTTAATAAGCTTGTTATTGAAGTTCTTTCCTTTAGCGCAGTAGAATATGTGGTATTTGGAAGCCGTTTAGAATTATATCCGTTTTCCCAAAGATGCAGAATGACTTTATAAGTGTCGTGGAAGATTCGACTCAATTTTTTAATTTGTCAAAATGGTTGGTAAAACCCCTTCTCCCGCCCAAGCCTCAATTGTCTAATAAGAGCTTTATTCGCTCAATTTATACCAACTGCTTCGAGTAACTATTGCAAAAATATGCATTCGTTAGGCCTGCATGCAGCGTGTAGTTGGAATCTACACTTCCAACGCGCAGCCTACAATAAGAGTAAGAAATGTATACAGGGGAATAAGTCGGACGAATTTAAACTTCAAACAGGAATATGGCAGTAGTTAGATATCAACAAATGCGCTGATTTTAGAAGACGATACTGGTAATCCCGTGATAATAGAGCCAAAATGGAAAATAGAATAAGCCACTTTAGCGCAAACAAACGTATACGTGTGAACTTCCAAACTAGCCGCTTGGAGCGTTAAATACCATGATGAAGAGCGATGAGAAGTCGTCCGTTCTCCTCTGCTTGGTATAAGCTACACAACTATACATCTACCTGCACAGACTACTTTCCCTACGTCATTTTACGCAGGAGGTAAAAAGTTCAGCCCGAGCGAACAAATGTGAGATTGAAAAGATCTGTTGCTGAGTTGTCACTGACTATTACAATCATTCCAAGAAATTTCCGTGAAGCATAAAGCGACAACAGCTTGAGTACTTGTATGTAGCAATTGGGAAAAGTATACCGGGTGATTCATTAAGTGCGGTCGGCCATATTTCGGTAACCATTTGTGAAAATGTTTATTTTATCCTCTAACACAAGTTAGCTTGATACTTGAAATTTAACAGATAATTTTGGATACTTCAGAAGCATTCAAAATGCTTGTGAGTTCCTGTGGTCATTCGTCATCGTAAGTCTTATTTACTAGACTACTTACTACCAAATTTAATACAAGCTCTATTCACAGAGTAAAGCTCAAATGAATCAGCGCAGTTAAAGTCAATCAAATAGCAGGATATTAAACGGGTTTTGGTTGTGGATTTTTTTTCCACCAGCCAAATTATATCCGACTAATTTGTGATTGTTCCACGAACATCTTTGAAAATTAGCAAAAATGACTGTTGCTCTTAAAATAGATTTACTAACATCTTTTGAAAGTCATTACTACAGATCCACTCGCACGTGCCTTTTGAAAAAGTTTGGTCAATTCACTCAGGAACTAAAACAATAAATGTCCATTAATATAAGATCATTTCTACATTTTGTTACTCACAGTATCACTCTCTAACAATACCATTTCCAAGCCGTTTCCTAGTGGTTAGATTGTTTGGGCAAAACTAGAAACGCATCCCACCTGCTCGTAATATAAGTCCACGTTACATTTAGTTGCAATTGACTTTCTACAAACCACTCCAATCATGACAACATGACAAAAAAGGGTGCGTTCTAGAAGCGTCCACAGTAATCGACAAACACAACAATACAAAAATAAACTGCAATTAACATATTAAAATAAAATTATTATTTAGCGATGTATTAGAAGTCTATCTAATGAACTGTGGAGATTTCTATGCATGAATTATCTTATATTTAATAGTTCACGTTCATCAAGTACTGTTTGGAAATAAATAACAGAACCAATTAACGATCAGATGTTTTATGTCAAAGAGAAGGTTTCTGTTATGGTTTCTATTTATTTAACGGATGTTAATAAGTAAGAAAAACGTAGGAAAAATATGCGAAGAATATGTATTAGTGCAAATTAGTTTAAAAGATGATGGAAGAAAGAGTTTCTGTATCGTTTAATTGCCAAAACTGCTTACAACCATTAATATTAGATGATTCCTTGAATTCATTGGGGGAACATATATTAGCTGAGTTAACCTGTAATTACTTAACTACTTGTGTTAATCTATTAATTATTACATGTGAAAAATTTTAGTGCCGATAAACTCCACACCTGATGTTGACTTAGAATCGCAAGCAACTAGTTTTGACCATTATGTTCATCCGTGCCGTTTATCAGATTCTGGAAATGGAGCTAACGGTTTTATGCTTATTTCTGATGGAAAAGAAGTTGACAGCTTAAGTCATAAGATGAAGGTATTTGCCTGTATAATTATTTAACCAATGTAATTATAGCTCACGTAAAATTAATAGGTGACAGCAATTCTATTTGACACACTCTCAGATAATTCAAATATAGATCACCCACTTTGCGAAGAATGTACAGACAACCTCTTAGAAATGTTAGAACAGGAAATTGTTATAATTGATAACGATTGCGAAGATTATAAACGATATTACAAAAGGTAAACTTATTCCTTATTAGAACAAGGTATTACACCTGCATTTTGTTTAGAAGAGAAGCAGATGTAGGTGAACAAAAATTAAGTGAACTACAAAAGGAATTAGAAGATATTGAAAATGAAGAGAAAAGATTATATGAAGAATTGGGTGCTCTTACAGAAGAAGAAAAGGAAACGTTGAAAGCTATTGAGGAACAAGAAGCAGAAGCCAAACGGCTTGCGCAAGAGGAACATAGATATTGGAAAGAATATACTAAGTATCGGAAAGATTATCTTAACACGGATGATGAGTACCGCAGGTAAAACACAAACAAAACATTTAATATATATCTTATATTACTACATTTTATTCAAAGTTTGGAGTGCCAACTAGCTTACACACAATCACAACTAGATAAATTGAGGAATACAAATGTCTTTAATGCTACATTTCATATATGGCATTCTGGTCATTTTGGTACGATAAATAATTTTAAATTAGGACGGCTACCATCGGTACCGGTTGAATGGTCAGAAATAAACGCTGCGTGGGGCCAAACAGCATTATTATTGGCAGCTTTAGCTAGAAAAATTAATTTAACTTTCGAGAAATATAAGCTTGTTCCTTATGGAAATCATTCCTACATAGAGGTGAGTATCTTCATTTTCTTTTTGTACGCCACTGTACACTACATTAGTCATAAGAATATGCAAGGAATCCAAGTTAAAGGGTCACTAGTATTATTCCGTTATTATTGGTATATGGTATTGGAGTTAACAGATGTGGCTGTGTCCGTATCAGATGTTCGGATCTTCCCGGACATGTTCGACTGGGGGCATGATGCTGCTGTACGGGAAAATTGATTTGGCTTTGCTTACTGTTTGGCACTATAAACTTGGAGTCATACAAGTTTGTTATTTTTGCGCCACGTTACTTGCGGAAGTAAGTGCAATGTGGAGTTGTAAGTTTTAATATTTCATTTTACGGTATTAATTTTTGAAGAAAAACTGCATCTGGTAGACCTAGATGATGAGCAAACGAGAAGGATTAGGCCACGGAAAATACTTAACATAAGGTATACACATAAATCTTACCTAAGATACCAGATACAATTTTCCCCGGGCGAAATGCTGGGGTCCTGAAAATTAAATGCAAGCACTTGAGTTTCAGTTTGTATGTTCACAAACGCACAATATTTAACGTGATACGCCATGCAAACGCTGCAGTGGTATATAGAACCACGTCTTTGTTTAATTTGCAATAACGATTGGCTGTGTAGAGTACGAAACCCTCAAAATTAGAAAAGGCATCTTGAATACGAACATCCCGTAAAATGAAGATAAATTTTGAAAGGCTGTTAAGATTTTCAAATATAGAAAAATAACATTTTGGAAATTTATGTTGATGAATTTTTTAAAGCTATGGGTTTGGAACGGAAAAGTTGTATTAGAATATGCTCATATGATGCATAAAAAATGACAGGCGAAAAAATTTAAAACCGAAATTAAGATGTGCTTCAGGATGTTATTATAATTATAAACTTTATTAAAAGCGATACCCTTAACAGCCGTTTATTTTCAAATCTCCGTAAAGAAATGGGCTGAGAATACAAAAACCTATTATGTGTACCTCGTGGTTCTGTAGTCGTGAACGAAAGGAAAGAAAAATATTAAAAACTTCTTTTTTCCTCAGAAACGAGAATAGTATTATCCAAAAGAAATTCTTAAATACGTTACATGGTCCATGTTAATAATTAACATTGAAGAATAATGTAATTAATAAAATAAGATAAAAGTCATTTTAATTAGGACAAGTTTAAAAGCTACATTTGGACGTTTAAGTGTGTGAGCGCTCTCACGCCCAAAGCTATAAAATCAAATCTTAAAACTAGTTTTATTATGACAAATAGTATAACTACTTTTCCATATGTATATAGTCCAACAACAAAATAAATTACTTCTGTATTTATTTGTGTTTTATTTCATACTTAATATCTGGGGTCGCCAAGGGTCTTGTGATAAAAAGTAGCGACATGAATGAAAAAGGTTTAGGAAGCGCTGGCTTATATTATTACATACCGCAAAATGAAATACTAAAAATCACTTCTCCTTTGTACTTACTTCAGTAAGGCACAGTTTCATAATAAATTTAAAATGCTTTTAAATTTTAAGATTATGAAGCCGATTGTGAGTAACTTTAATAAATACAGAACAAAAATAACATAAACTCTCCCCAGGTTAAAATTTCGGGGGCAATTTAAGTCGGTAGTTCCAGCAATAAAGATCAAATTCATATGAAGTACAGCAATAAATTAGCGAAACTACCAACTCAAATTGTCTGCGAAGTTTAAACATTTCTACTGGCCTTAGAAAGAAGTTCATAGCGCCGAACAGGAAAGTCAAGCGAATTTGTTTTCTATAACAACTAAGGTGGAGTTCCCCGGCCGGCGGCATTATTCCTGGAAAATCGGGATATGTCCGGGGAAGTCCGGTAAACCTAGCCTTAGATTACGTACATTTTTAAATTTAAGATGGTCGATCCAATTACGAATTCCAAATATTTGATACCTTCATAAAACGTTAGATTGTGATGAATCGGAAGGCGATCGATCACAATCTCCCCAGTTAAATCATTTATATTTTAGGTATTAGGCGAACAAAGAGAACTCCCACTTTACGGTTCAGGAGGATTTAAGTTTCTTTGGGATACGAAATTTGATGCCGGCATGGTTGCTTTTTTAGATTGCCTGCAGCAATTTAAAGAAAAGGTTGAACAAGGTCACATAGATTTTCGTCTTCCATACCAAATGAATAAGGGAAAAATCGAAGATTCATCAATATATTCAATTAAGTAATACACGAAATAATTACTCGCTAATTGCTATTCCATACCCATTAAATTTACTTGCAGAATACAATTTAATTCTGAAGAGCAATGGACGAAGGCTTTGAAATTTATGTTGACAAATTTAAAGTGGAGTTTAGCATGGGTATCATCACAATTTAATGATGAAGATGAAGTTTTATCAAGTTAAAAAAGTATTAGTGTAATATATTTGTAATTTATAATTATTTGTTTACTGTGTGAGTAGACATACGTCTTATTTTTAATAAAATCTTTATATTTTTACAAAAATGTTGTGATTCCTTCATCGGCAGCCCTATACAACTATTCCTTCAGCGCTTTCCATTTAAAAAACACAATTTACAATATAGCCACCTCTTGTTAAATGTCACGTAATTTTGAGAAATATGACAACTACTGACGGCTTTTCTGAACTCTATACTAAACGCGATAAAGCCCGAGCTGATATAGCAGATCATACAGCAGATGAAGAAGAATTGATTTTGCCAAAAGTTATACCGCACAGGATATTTATAAATCATGTAGATGGTTTTTATGGGAAGCATACAGCATCGGTATGACAAGATCAAATGTCTTCGTTATGTAAATAAATTAGCTTATATAATGATTTAGTTTTTGGCCGATCAAATACATGGGGCGCCTAAGGTTGTTGGCGGTGAAGGTGAGGAAGGCGCAGAAGAAGAGGAAGAGCAGCAAAAACCTCTAAAACTCATGGCAGATCTTGGTGAAAAATATGAGATTATTGGTACACTTCAATTTCCATTACACAAGAAATCGGAGGATGTTCTCTATATTATAAATGAAGAAGACGATAATTTTATTAAGGAAATACTACAATGTCGTTTTGTAATCTACAACATAAATGGTGACAAAAGTGAAATTCCGAAAGCGCTACAGACGCTGTCACGTAAGGCATACACATACACGGTGAGTCAACGGTTAGCAAAGTCTATTTGTTCTCAAAATAGAGATGAAATTAAAATTTTTGATAATTCATTTGAAATAAACAAATTGTTATCGATCGAATTTTAACCACTTTCCAGGCCATTTCCACAGAATTCAACGTTTGATTGATGATATTGTGAAATGTAAAGGACTTTCCAGACAGCTGCAAAGCAGATTTTTGCTTTTAAAGCGTAGAATGCAAACAATCTAATAGTAATACATAGGGAATTCTATATTAACTTAGATGCACCACTCTGTTATTTGTGAAACCGTTGACTTATCCCGTGTAAGAAATAATTGTAAATATCATTTGCATATATAATATAATTACGTAGGTATTGACGATGAAATTGAAAAGATAAGAGAAGTTGGCCCAAAAAGTTTTAAGAACTATTCCGAACTTAGAGTTTTTGTGCTTGTATCAACTGTGATGACGTGGGGCACTACTAAGCCAATTGATCCTGTAAGTCTGCTTTACATCTTACTCACATCACACATCAGATTTCTCTCTTAGGAGGATCCTACAACACCATTTAACGAAGGTGATTATAAGAAAAGGAAGCCTCACCCTAATTACAAGGACCATACGCATTGTGAAAAGCAAGTTGTTCTTAAAGGAAAAAAGGTATTATGGGATTCAAGATTTGTTATCTGATAAATAACAAATATGAATTTAGTATAAAGAGAAACTTAGAACATACGTAGTTTGCTCCGGAGTTGTTTATGGTGAAGAAGAAGAAGACTTTAACTATTATTTTAAAAAGGCTTGGAACAATGACGAGTTTTTGCCTATTTTTGAGAATGGAACCAATTCAATACCTCTAATACATATTAAAGACCTAACAAGGCAAGATCCTCTTTAGTTACTTTCCATAATGAGCATTGCTCGCTTAGATGTAATTCAGTACATTTATTTCGCTTTCAGAGTTATACACGGTATTTTACAAACGGTACCATTAAGGCCACAATATATTTTGGCAGTAGAACAAACCCCTTGTACTCTTAAACAAATTGTACAGAGCTTAAGCAAAGCCATGGGAAGAGGTAAAATGGAAAGTATTAGTAAAGCAGAAGCATTTTTAGATGATTCTTTATCGGTAAGTACCATAACCCATGAAAATAAATGTTCATCAATTCACATCTGAACTTACAGCAAATATTGTTTGAACGATATACGGTAAATCTCAAGATGGAGCCTGGATTCATAGTTGATGATTTAGAACTGGAATGGAAAAATGAACTTAATCTTGCCGAAAATATGGGGAATATTATAACAGAATTTAGAATGGCAAGAAATCTAAAACCGTTACGTGTCCTACTACATGGTCCGCCTGCGATAGGAAAGTCTCGGTTAGCCGAAAAGCTATGCGCACTGTATGGGGTAGAGCATATTACTGTTAAAAGCATGATTGAAAACATTCTGACGGATTTGGTTGGTTCATATTGAAAGCAATTCGTTTTTATTACATCACTTTTGTTACTACAGAAAGGCAAGATGCAAGTCGCAAAGGCAAAATTAAAAGAAAAGGAGGCGAAAGAAAATGCGAATCAAGAAGGTGTAAACGATGAGGAAGTTGAAGAGGAAGTGGAAGACGAAGAATTTGATCTCGCAGAGTTGACGGAAGAAATTCAGGACATAGAAACTACAATAGCAACTAGTGTGAACGGTAGACTACCTGACGATTACATAATAAGGCTTATGAAGACATACTTAATGAGTAATAGATGCCAGAATCAAGGTTACGTTCTCGACGGATATCCTAAAACTATGCAACAGGTTAGTTATTTATGGCTATAAGTATCGAGGAACAAAAACATACTGATACATTGCGAACACATCCTATGAACCTATCTTGATTGGATAGATGGATTGTATACTATAGTGGTGAATCGAATCACCGTTCGTGTTCTCCTATTTACATCAAGTTTACTGGAGAAGAGATATTACCCAACTAATTTTGTGGCTATGTAATGACTGTATGTATTCGCAATGTATATTTTCCTTGCAACGAAAAGCAATTTATCTTAAAATCTCATCATCTAGAACATTCAGGAGTATCCAAACGCCACCCAAGACCAAACATTTATGCAGCGACTTGAATGATAGCTATTTCTTTGCTATTATTAGTTATAACAAATATTTAGAAATAAAGCAATGGTAACTTGAAATATACTAGCGGGATTTTTGATAAAATCGACGATTTCAAAAATTTGTATAAATTAGAAGAATCGGGAGTAAAAACGACTCTCTTGTGATAATAGTAATCAATTCTTTGTTAATTCAAAAAATTTAGAAACTAAAGCATAAAAAATTGAATTCTTTTAAAGAAAGATAAGTAAAATTGAACCCTTCTTATTACAGCAATTTGTTAATCATTGTTAGTTTTTATTGTATTACTAAATCATAATCAATCATTTTCTATTAAAGACAATGAATCTGTTTGGCACGGGAGATGAAACCGGAGAAGAGGAGGATGTAGGCGAAGAAGAGGAAGGTGGTGCAGCGCCCGTAAAAATATTACCGGATTTTGTAATTACACTGCAAGCACCCGACGATTTTCTTTGCAATCGAATTATGATGCTTCCTGAAGAAGAAATACAGGTGATATTTGAAGTATTTATTTGGGTGATTAGTAATATCTAAATGCTTTCGACTATTGCAATAAATTAAAGCGTACATTTACAGTCCTAATTGAAGACTACTTTTATTACAGGGCACACACTATGCTGAAGAGGATATGTTGCGCAGATTAATCGAATTTAGAAATAACAATACAGATGACAATACAATGCTCAATTTTTTCGACGAGATGGAAATTCATCCAATTGTATTTGATATTCCTACTTATCAGGATCGAACTATGGAAGATATTCTAAAACAAGCTTACGAAAAATTAGGTCCACCTATTGGATTTGGACCTACTCTTGAAGAAGAAATACAAATGCAACAATGCGAGGAAGAACAGAAAAGACTTAAAAGAGAAGCAGAAAAATTAGAACAAGAAGTATAATTTCGATATTAAGCATAACGTTTTAATTTCCTTCCATAGCTTTTAGAGCAAAAAGCTTTAGAAGACTACCAATCCAAGATGGAAGAGTGGTCACAATCTCTTGAACAATTGCATAAAGAGGAGGAAAAGTTAATTATAGCTCAAAGTGAACCGTTGAGAAATTATTTAATGAAGTACGTCTTTCCGACACTGACCAAAGGATTAACCGATGTAGCCAGCCGTAGGCCACGTGATCCGATTGATTACCTTGCCGAGTATTTATTTAGGGAGAACCCGGAAGGGCACATGTTCGATCCATCTTACACACGTGCGGGAGAGTTAATGGCGGAAGAACAAAAATCATTAGACATAGAATAGACAAACATTTTTATTGCAATAGTACATTTTATTTAAATATTTCCAAGTAACTAACTATACTATGTTATACAATAGAACAATACCTTTTTGAAATATATAATGAAAATTATTACAAAATTGCTATTTGTTTACTATTAACTACATAAGCAAGACTAAATTCATGTTAACGGTTAACTGTTAACATAAATTTTGCTTTTGCTTAAAGGTTCTTTTATTATTTAATAGGTATGAGATTATATTACTAAAATATGTGGTAAAATACATAACATTCATATCACTCAATTTATTATTAAAACTAGTAATATTCCAGTAAATGCTGTACAAGATTCAGTACGAAAACAATTGGAAGATTGAGTAAGGAAAAGGAAAATTAATTTTTGAGGTAAAACTAAAGATTAAAAATTTCATATTACTTTGGATCGACTTGTACGGAACGACTTCTGCTACGAATGCGTCAAAGTCAACGACGTACCAATTTATTCTTTCGCACGGTAAGATTCAAATAATGATATTTACTTAGTTGTCATTAATAGATCCATAGGTATTGATCAAACAATTTTTAATATTTTTAGGCTCCAACGTTAATTCGATTCGCATATACAGTATCTCAGAGGTTTATAAGTATTATACAATATCCTAGACCACGCTATTATCACTTTCTAAACATTAGACAAATTGAAATGATCTACACCTATGAATTAAAATTTTATGTTACTAGTACACTGTATTTATAGCTATATACACATATACAATGTTGAGAAACTCGCACTTTACACAGCATTATTTACATTTCACGTAGCATACCATTCAAAAGAATATAATTTAATACTTGTATCATCAATTATAACCACAATCATTAACAATTCGGAACAATGTGAACTAGTAACATATGTATATAGAAAGGAGGTCAATAAAACTATGTGAAAAGATAAACTAACGAAAAAAAAATTAAATGTGTAGTTAACTATATGACGTGTACATATATTTATATTATTAAAGTTTATGCTTTTACTTGAGCGCTTAAGAGACTTTAATATGTTTATAAACGTAGTCACTAACATAGTTCTTTGACCCCTTAACAAGGAAGTGATTTTCTAGTTCTAGCATTCATATGTATCAAATAACGAAGTATCTTAACGTATTACCATATAGTGCGGAATGTTGGTGTTTTTATATTTAGTATTTAAGTGAAGAATATAAGGTGCCAATTAACATTTAGAATTAATTACGTTTTTGAGTAATTTAAAAATTAATTATGGAACAAATAGAGATTTAGCATCAAAACAATATGATCGTGCATCTTAGATTTCAGTATTTATAGTCAAGCGTTTCAGAATGTTAATTTTCGGTCCCTATACTGCAGATACGCTTATTTAAATAGTCATAAAAAATACGAAAATAATATATATACAAACGAAAGAAAATAAATACGTAAAAAAACACTTCGTAACACGTTTTTTTCTTTGTTTATTTATTTATTTTTTGGTCTAAATCTATGTACTCCTATGTTGACAACAAACTTACGTAAAATCTTATCATTTTATATACTGCAATATATAAAAGATATATCAATTGAATAGTCAACAATACATCATGCTTAACATTATAACATTTACTTTGGAATATTTAGGAAGATATAACAATTTAAGCTAATACCTAGACTTTCAACAGATAATTTCGTGCATCTAGATGTACAGTACAGTACAGATACCAATTGGATACGAAGCTTAAAATGTTAGCTATTTCATTTGAATTGTTATTCAATTTTATTTTTTTTAAGCAGCTGTGAAAATTAAACAAACAAGTAACAAGTGCCTTGAATTATCGGTATTGTTAATGTTAAATATCAACGTTTCTGAGGTTTGTCTTAATAGCACAGAGATAACAAAAGGCATACTAAATTATTAACACATTGATAGTTAATTATAAACCTGCCTGTTTGCTTAGAATTCTTTGGTATTTGCCTCTTATTATCAAAGTTGTATTAAATACATAAATCCTGCACTTATACTCCTTTCTTCAAAAGGCTTATAAGCGTAATGTTAAAAAACATAATTTATAAATCATCAACAACGCATATATTCTCACATATAATTTTCAATGGAGGAATAAGCAATAAGAATAAATAAATCTCGATGCGTAAAACTTAAAGCAAAATACTTATTCTTAAATAAATCTTTTCAGTTAACTCGTTTCTAAATTATAACTTATGGCTATTAGTGGCAGTTTCCATAACATCTACTCCATTTATATGCATGCACGGTTTTCAGACCCGGTTAACTTATTAAAAATATTTTAGGATCCATTGTTTATTGTTTACTTATTTTCTTCTTCCTTAGATAGATTATTGATAATGACACTAAAGAGAGCAGTTAATAATATACGAGTTTGAAGACTAGTTTTGTAACACTCCAATAGATGACAACACAAGGCACGTTCGAAGAAACACCATGGGAAGCTGTGCAACTAGCGCTACTGCAATCACATGTACTACCACGTCTGTGATTTCATCAGGGGCAGCAAATTAGAACAATGAAAGAACGTGCAATTTTGTCTGAAACTGATATATCTGCAACAGGGATGTTCGATCAGAAGTCTACGGCGATTTTGCATACGCGCTTTAGGAGCGCTCAAAAAGGGCAAGCACAAGAGATTGGAAAGACCTGTTGTGAAAGAAATTAGTTCTTCTTGCCCTATTTTGCCCTTGCAGAATTCGTCATACTCTGTAAATCCCAAAAGAAATCTACGGTACATTTTAGGAGCGGCATCGTTGTGCAAAGAAAGTATCTTGATGGTGAAAGTATATAAACGTTGATAAATGGAGTATTTTCCCGAAGGACTAGTCTTCAAACATTTTAATCACATCATAGCACAAAATAAAGTTATCAGTTTCTATCGTTGTGCAGATTGATCATAATATTATAATAGATTGGTTTATAAATGTTATTATGTGTCAGTTTAACCATAAAAAAAAAGAAGCAATTTAGACACGGTTCTTATTATAAAAAGCAATTACGTGGTTATCCGAGCATGCATTTTTTACAGAATATTTAGTACGGAACGTATTAATTAATTTAAAATATGTCATGGGGATTAGACTGATGCTTATTCTAAATAATATGGTAAGATAAAAAAAAAAGATAAACATAAAAATAACCCAACTTATTATTTACACAAAAAGAGACAATATTTGAAATTGACTATTGTAAGGACGTCATATATCCGCGACAATAACGAAATGTTTGATTCAATGATTAACGATTAATCGCCATATTGGGGATTCTCTTCAATCATATTGGTTATACCTAAGAGAGTAACGGATGTAACTATAAGAAAAGCAACATTTTTTCTTTCTCTTCCAAAAGACTTAAAACAACAACAACAAAATAATAACAACGTCAAGAAAAAGAAAAACAAAGTATATTTACTGTAAGAATTTATGGTATCGTAGGGTACATGGAAGAAATCATTTCTTTTTGCAGATAATTATAAGTAGTATAAGAATAAGATATTTTTAATAGCATATTCATATCACAACGCTCTATGTACCTGGACGCTACATTCCCAATAGTAATTTATCACATCTGATTCTATCAAAAACAACCGAAGATGGAAGTTTAAGTACAGGATTTTTTATGACACACTTAATGAACAGGAACAAGGCATCTGTATATATAAAGCTTACAAAAATATAATTTACTAAAGACATATGTATATCTACACGTCAAATTAATATAAGTTAATTAATAAGTTAAATTAAGAAATATCCGTTTGCCTTAAACTAAGTTCGACAGCTAGAGCACTATTTTCTTCTTGTTAAGGTAGTCCTGACCAAAAGATAAAGCATCCTGGCACTCAGTAAATGGTGGGGGGAGTTCTGATGATTCGCATCATGGAAGCCATGTAGTCCGAAAAAGTGCGCCTTTTTTACTCAAAAACTTGTAGCACTAGAGACTACTTTATGTGACACTAAGCAACATCGAGAATAAAGAGTAGCAATAGTAAAGTAGAGTAGAAAAGACTGCCTTTTTAGGATTTGAGGAGTTTGTTGGCTCGACGATTCGCCACCGCGATGCGCGTTTCGTTGCTCTCCCCCTAGGTTATCAATAAATACGTAACCAATGGCGTACACAGTGGCCGCCGTCGAGTACCGCTTCGGTCTCCCCTCCGAATCAGCGAAAAAGGAAGACCGAAGCGACAACTGCAAAAACTTGTGAATGTGTGAGTGTTTACTTGAGGAGGTTGTGAGCACGCTCGTTGGCCACCTGTATCCGGGTCGCATTCGAATCGGCCTGTTGTGTGTTTCATATTGTTTCGTTGTTCGTGTAGCGGTACCAAGTATAAGTAGTGTTGTAGATGTCGGATTGGTTGGAAGAAATGTAGTTGTTGTTCGAGTGGTTGTGGTAACGGGAATGCAAACAAACAACATTTAGATTATTGAAAAGTAAAAAAATTGCAATAGACGATGTAATACATTAAATGCGCAACGTTTCACCAAAAATAGAGATCTTGTAGTTTTTAAGATATTTATATTTTTCGTAAGTAAGGCACAATTTGAATTGAGATCCTGCATGGTAATAACCGATTGAATATTTTTACAAGTGATTCGTCGAAATAATAGATAGAATTAAAGCTTACTGCTAGAAGGAGGTAGATTATTTTGCAAGTAACTATAACTCTTAGACCTTTTGAATTATTTAAAACTCAAATATTATAATCTAAAATTCTTGAGTGTAATATAATAAATCTATGTGCATAACAAACGTTCATGCTAATTCTGTTCATATATCTTCAGAAAAAGATTAAAAATATGAAAATAAAACGAATTAAACAAAATGTCTTATTTTTAATATCCTGATCATTTCTGAAAAGAGAAATACATAAAACGTGTGTATTAAACGACATCTGAAACATCTGTTTTGTCCAATTCGAGACATTTTTCTCTACAGTACAGCATTTGCTCATCGTACAAAATGTGCCTTACATATGAAAAAAGTGATATTAAAAACTATATTTTGATATGAAATTTTCAGTTAGTCAGTTTCTCTAGTGAATATAGCCAATTACGTAGTATTGCAAAATATTTAGACAAGTTTCCCAAATTTTTCTGTTATTGAAAGCGACAACATTACATAAGAATACAGGGTGACGGCTTAACAAAGTCCATTTACTCTCCAAGAAAGCCAATATAAAAATTTGACATACACAGATGTCTTCTATAGGGTGAGTCATCTTTGCGGCAAATAACACCAAAGTATCGGCACACTCTATACCACACAAGTTTAATTAATCAGTCCGAAACAGTTGTTTCGCGCATTCGTGGATCTCCGTTATCAACGGTACGACCGAACTATGCGAGAAAAACTCCGCCTTTCTATCCCTACTCTCGAGAAAAAATATTTATTTATAAGTATATACTTTTGCCGCCTATACAATCTAAAACTAAAACGTGCAAAATGAGAAAGGGTCTCTTGTTAATTGTAACACGTAATGTAGAACAATAAATCAAATAGACTCGAGTATGACAACGGTCTCTTTAAAATTTGTATTCATTTTTATAAAAATAGTTGCGTAAGCGTCTAATTCCTTTTCAATGAATTTCAGGTTTTGTAATTTAATATTATGCCCGTTACGTCTCCGTGTATGCTACACTTGATGATTCTATCCCTTCATATAAATTAAACATACGTCCACATCTTGACCTCTAAGATAAATACCTTTCCATATGCCGTGGAAAGAAAGTTTGACAAATTTTTTATCGCTGATCTCTGCCGGAATAAAGTCGTGGAATTTCTTACTGCTTCTTAAAAATACGATCAGCATCACGTAGAAGAGTAACCATTATAAATAGTTACATTTTTATGAATTTAAGTTCTTTATTGTACTTACTTATACTGAAAAGGAGTTTTACCGATTTATTAATTAAGTCATAATTAGTGTTGGTTTCCTTTCTATAGAAAGGAACGGAAGTTAATTGTTCGCTTCTTCTACTGTAAATTTAATAATTTCGAATTTTGAATTAAGTTTCGCGAGGAATTCCTGAATAGTACTTTTCCTAATATCAAAGACCATTTACAAAGACAGCTCGCGGATATGAGGCACCCTGTATCTTTAAATGTGATAACGAGTCTGCAAAATGCGAAACTCTTAAAAGTAAAGTAAAATGCAAAGTATGAGAAGCATATCCATTAAAATTATTTTTTGCTCTTTTAATCTCTTTCACGAGGACGTAGTAGGATGTTAGTATATTGATTATATTTTGCTGAATGGGCACGGGTAAGTAGCAAAACAACATCTGAGACAGTTTATATTCAATACGTACACCTGTATATTACAATGCGGGTAAAAATATGCAAAAAATCGTTTTGGCAATTGGACTAAAACTGACTATCCGATAAAAGCCTTCGGTGAAACGTCGTAACAAAGCCATGCGATTAAAATATGTACGAATCGTTCATACAAATAAACAGAGAAGCGTGCAATAATTAAGCATGTGCCTACGTTTGTAAATTTTTCTTTACATTTAGTGTTTTATATTTTACCTATTTATTTGGAATATTCTGATTTCTATGTCAACAACTATAAGATCTTTTAGCGCTATCACAGCAGTAAATTTGTAGTAAAATATTTTGTTCACTATATAGACTGTTTGACAAAGAACTGTAACTATCGATAGATGGAAAAGTATGAGTTAGAGAAATCCTCAAACTTAGCAAATCGCTAGCACCAATTTAGCCAACCTATGTAAACGAATTTTGACATGTCCGTCACTTATACAGTACGTTCGACCGTCCTAGGGTCAGGCGTATACAATACACCACAGACGCGCTCAGTTCTGGGGCAAATAAAAGTACGCGAGTACTAAACTACTACTGCAGTAATGCAATGTATAATTATTATTTTTATGAAAATAAAAACAATTCTAAAAATAAATAAATATTCCCAAATAGATATAAAAAAATCTTAATGCATACTAAGCAAATATCGACTGCACTCTAATCCAGCTCTCATACAACTGACGAAGTGATCCGACTATAGCCGACCACTAACATCGACCCTACATGCGACGAACAATCTGTATATTACCTTATACATTACTAAAGGTAAAAAGAAATGAAAGATTCAATTTTCTCACAAAATTCTATTCAATTAAACAATGCTAGCAGTTTCACGTTTGACAGCGCATCCTCAGGAAAGAATTTTTTAAAATTAGTCACTAAATAAAACTATTGTATTGAGTCATACAATATCCGCTTGACATGTTACAGTGCTGCATTGGTCTTCAAATTGATAGTTCAGTAGATTGCAACGTAATGAGTTTTGGGAGAATTTTGACCCCGATGATAGTGGGCAGGCAGTGTATATTGAGATGCAGATGACAATTCCCGTGCAAATGAAATTTATCAAGAAAACAACTTGCGGCGAATGCCGAACTAGCTATGGTGAATGGTACAAGATTAGGGAATTTTTGTGTATTCCTTCTGGATGTTTCCGATGCTGTCAGCAAAATTATCGAAGAATCTTCAGCAGTGTAGATCGGTAAAGAACAAACACCTTCCGCGCATAGGCGATGTTTTATTTCCAGAATGCGATATTTGTAAATATAGAAATATGTCTCCGCTTGACTTGTTTGAATGTTTCGTTGAGGACAACATTGTTAGCTTTCCATCAGAAGAAAGTTATAAATATGCTACAATGAAGAACTGTCAGATCTCTCAGATAACTCACGACGAAATTAGGCGCTTTCCGGCTATCCTCATAGTGTCGACATACGACAAGAAACCATCGAAGATAAGCTATTGGAATTCTGGAAAAGATCTCAGAAATACTGCTGTGTACAAAGCTATGAAACGTGATAGATTTATCGAAATAATGATATTTATGCATTGTGCAGATGACTCAAAACTCGATTTCAAGGACACAATGGTTATATTGCGATCCCTTGTCTAAGATATCTTGTACTTCCCTTACAAATATCATATAATAAAAATACGACTGAATATTACAGGCATCATGGGTGTAAAAAGATCATTCGGGGAAAACCCGTAAGTTTGGTCCAATAACTGAGGTCAAGGTAACGAAGAGCTGTTTTTTTATTCTTCTCGAAAATAAGTTTTTCTTCTAATTTAAATACTTTAAGCTAGCTAAGATTCTTTTCTTCTTCTTCTTCTAATGTGCCAAATTTTCAGATTTCCCCTATTCAAACTTTTTCAAATACCAACAAAAAAATAGAAAATGTTCCACTACAACATTTAGTATTTTCCATAACCATCGATAGTAACGTTTGACAAAACAAAAATCAAGCAAACCGTTAAAGTGTAAGTCTTAAAAGCAGTCATGCTTCCATTTATTGGTTTTGTTTAGTGTCTTTTACATGTCGGCCGTCGTAGTATTTTTATAAACAGCAAGCAAAGCATAATGACGCAAAAAATGTTTCTAGCATACTGCGGATTAATGAATCATATGGTATGAGCAATATCTTTAATTACAGCGTTATCGCTTTTAGTAGCTTCATTATCAGGGAAAAGTTTTAATGATACCTTGAATCGAATTATTGAATAATACAATAGGATGAAAAAACATTGGCAAAAATATGAATAATTATAAAATGTTAAGTTAAACATTAAAAAACTGTTAAACTTGTATAGCAGCTCGAAGGCAATCTTATTTTATACAAACCAATGCTATTGGTTCCAGTGACATTTGCGGAATATGCTAAATCTTACTGTTCTGTAACACTTACAGTGATGAGCAAAAGTCTGGAAACACGTAAATATCTCCAATAATACTGCAGGTATTGCTACGAAATGTAGTACTTGCTGGTAATTGATTATAAGGATTATAAAATGCAGATATTGACACTTTAATTTCACTTCCGATTTAACCGGAAGTTATCTTCAACATTGAAACTTTAAATGAAACAACCGTATATTCTTTGGTATTCTGATAGAGCACAATACTTCAATTCCAAGAATGAATAGTTCTATACATTTCTTTTAATAGTATCAAGATATTAGCTACAATTACAATACATTAATATAAAAAAAAGAAATTATAGATACTAGTCCTCAAATCATCTAAAACTAAATTTTAATAGTTATCATGCTTCTAAAGCATAATGGGGCGAAATCCCATCCAGCTTAAACAATATAGCAAGTGGTAACTACCACCGCAGGAATAACTTGTATATTTAAGATGTTCAAATAGTTTTCCCCCGTTAAATTACCATTTGAAAAATAGGGTCCGATATTACCCCAAACATTTACCCATAACTGTAGAAACTGTTGCATAACTACACAGATCACAAGTTATAACTTTTAACGTAATGGAAAGAGACTTAACGAAATGGCAAAAAGTCAGAGATAGAAGAAAATGAACTAAAAAAAAAAAAGAAAAAAAAAACTAAAAACATGCAAAATTAATGAATTAAAAATATTTAGTTTTGAGAAAATTTAATAAATCAACAAAAGTCTTCGCTTATCCCCAATTATAAAAAAAATGCTGTTTGCTGGAACTTTACATTTTTAGAGGCGAAACATTACTTTCCGCCTTTCGGATCTTCATTTTATTGCTATATACAAAAATTATTCTGAATTTTTCGAAGAATCAAATACTTTTTGGGCCATTTACCTACTTTGCTGTATTTGTTCAGTATCTTCTATGTTACTAAAGATAGAGAAAATGGCACTATATAAATATTTTTTTCTCTCTCCTTAGTACTATAGAAACTGTCATATAATTAACGCACTTTGTTTATTACCGTTAAGAACTATTATCCATGGGAATTTTATTGTTGTTTAATTGTGTAATTATGTTAGAAACATCCTTGGACATAACAATGCAGCTAAAAATAAGAACAGGTAATGGAATAAGAAAAATCACCTTTAGATTTACGCGGTCGATCTGTCTATTCTGATTCTCCAATTCTGAACCCATGTCCAATGCCATATTACGTAAATTCCCGATCATAGTGTTCACTTGTCCCATATTTTCTTCCATTTCTTCTTCGCGTGCATCATTTGTAATACGCCCGATGTAACCGCCCTGTGGTCCCATGCCGTTTCGGTCATCCATCATCCTTTGCGGTTGATTATTAACAACTTTGCCGTCATCGTTACCTTTCCAAGTACCTTCGTCTTCTTTGAACGAAGATCCTCTGTATTCGCAATGAAAAAGTGTTAGTTTGGACTTCTATAATTTCAGAATTTCCTCGTTGCGTCGTTGCGCAGTTTATAAAAATATTTACATACGCAAACCGTTATTGATAGTGATCTGGAAAAGGTATTAAAAGTCAACAACTTACTTTTGGCATGGTAGCACGCAAAGTCCGCAACATTTTTCCATTCCTGTAAGGTTCTTTTCAGCTTCGCGCATGTCGGTATTAATCTGGTCCATTCCATCTTCGATACGGTCCAATTGTTCTATTTAATGACAGAATGTTAAATCAGTATGCATAACTGAACACAATCTATCCCAAATATGCTATGCATGTGTATACAGTGTAAATTAGGTGTCCACAAATCATGCAACATGCGGGATTGTTAGCGAAACAGTCATGTTTTTTAAAACCTGTCCTGTTTCAGAGCTACTCTTTATCTATGCGGGATTGTATACAAGCTATTGCATGCTGCAATAGACTATGATCGATGAGCATTACTAGAGGGATAGAGAGATAGAGAGAGAGCGAGAGAGATATAGTGTTAAACGGTCAATTTTAGTGGAGTGTGTTAACTTACATTGATAATTGTGTTAGTCCCAGGTGGTTGGTGTATGTTCATGTCTTTCAATATTGTAAACAATTATTTTTTTGTTAATGAAAAGCAGTTTGAAGCGTTCTGCCGTTAACTAAGTACTTTGTCTGTACGTAGAAGGCTCACAGAACAGTTCAAACTGCTTCGTTAATTTATTATTAAGAAATAGCGCAAGTTGTAGAATATAGGGGATATAAAAGAGGATTGATTAAAAGTATTTGTAATATGAAGTATAACAGAGTTATTGTAGTAGTAATAGTAGTAGTAGTAGTAGTTTATTAGTATAGTAATAGAAGTATAGGTAGACTCTCTCTAAAAATAACAAATTGCTGTTAACAAAAATCGGCACCAAAAATCTTGCTGTGTTTCCGAGTCAAAGCGCTAACACCGAAAAAGTACAAAAAGATATGGACCAAGTTTGCTCTGTTTGCTTCAACGTAAATTTATCACTTCTACTATTTTGATCATAATCTGCTGTTTTCAGAGAGAGTCTCTGGTGAGGTGAGAAAGGCGATGAGGTGGAGTGGACAGCAGTGATCAAGATGCTTACCGCCCTGCTCATCCAGCATGACCAGGGTTTTCATCCCCACCTCGTGGCTCTACAAACATCAACACAGAGTCAGCGGCGGCACGCACCCTTCCACCATGCCGTCGACATGGTGTAAGCGTGCCCGGGAGGTTAATCATCCGGGATATGAAACAGAGCACCCTTAGTTAGTCTACCCATTAGTTTTTATTAACTCCAACACCTGTTAGACTATCTGTTATTAGCTTACCGCCTTGAGTGTGGACCATCTCCATAGTCTTGGTGCCAGCCTCCGTGCTCTATAACACAGTATGCTAACTAACTTACACAACGCTAACTGGACACAGCTATCTAACGTAACTACTAAACATATATACTAACTACTATTACATATTATCACTCACATATACTTGCAGTATATCGAAATGAGCATTCTAAATATTGCAGTTAACAGAACAGGAAAAATTAACTGTTCATCGACACTTTTATTTAACAGCAACTTTATTACTATTAAGATTTGTAAAATAACGTACTGCGTTAGGACTACATTATAATTATATACAAGGTGGGCACGAGTAATAGGACTTTCTTAGAAATAATGGTACTCGGCTAATATTGAAGTGAAAAATTATTTATTGATAAAAAAATGTAGTAAAATGAATGCCATTGAAGTTACGAGGAACAGGTCATTGTTGGTTGTATACTCAATAGGTATGCCAGTTCAGCCACAAAGGAGCGGTGGACGTTACAACACCCCGTTTGCGTAAGAGGGCTTCGTAAAAATCGGTGACGGCAACCCAATGTCTGTTCTGAGGTAATTTCAATATTGAGCGACACGGAGCCATCCCGAGCCGAGAAACGATTTTGAGATGTGTTGACCACCTGAGAACTAGAAGATCGTTGGTGTAAAGAAAACCACCTGGTTCTGCTCAGACGGTAAAGACGCCAGAAAATGTGGAAAGAGTAAGCAGGGCGCTGTTACAGAGTTCCTCGGCGGCAATCCACTGCTTTATGTATGGGGCAAGAATCGGTCGCGAAAATTTAAAAAACTGATTTAAAACTTCACTCATACAAACTCATGTTTGTGCGGCAATTGAATGAAGCGGATGTACAGATGCTGTAGCTCTTTCAAGATAACGTCTTAACTTTCATGTCAAATGGCGCCCACCTTCATTTGTCCAAGGAAGTAAACAAGCAAAACTGTTAGTACTGGGTAGCGACAAATCCCAGGGAGCTTGGCCTTCGCGTTCTAGACCTCAGCATATGCGATTTCTTCTTCTGGGTTACTTAAAGTCTCGCGTTTATGTGTATAAATCCCGCACATTAGAGGAACTTCGAGACGCGATTCGTCATGAGACCAACTGATTGATCAGCATACATTGGAAAAAGTGGGAGAACTTCAAAGACAGAGTAGCAAAGTGCATCGATGAAGACGGTCATCCTCACGGACATTATTTTTCAAACATAACTTTAATGGCATAGATTTCACTACATTTTTATGTCAATAAATAATTTGCCACTTCAAAACAAATCGAGTATCATTATTTAAAAAAACGTTTCTCGTCGTCACCCTATATTAAGATATAATTTTTTTCTTGGAGTGGCTTATTTTAAACGAAATAGTGTACAGAGGATTTAGAATATAGACTTAAACTGCTGTAATTGATTCAAATTCTACTATACACATTTGATTGAAGAATAAAATATAATAAACATTAAGTCTGATTTCACATCAAACCTACAATAAAACCCGTTGTGTGTTTATACATTTGAAATATGAAGATCATACACTAATACATCTTTATGACGCACTTATATAAATTAAACTCCAATATCTTGCTGAACGTCTATTATTTAGCAGATACCGCGCAGGTAAGTTGTTATGACGTAATCACTAAAGACTTCAAAGTTTAGTACCACGACACTAACAATTCAATCACAATAATTGTTTACAATCGTGATGTAACTGCACAGTGCCCTAACTGGACTGTATAAACTCAGTAATTGTTACAAATTGGAGCATTTCGTGATTAGACGAAACTCTCGTAATTCATATGGCCTTTATCTTAACTGAAAGATACCTTGCTTCATGCAATAATTAAGATTCAGCTCAATTGAAGTAATAATTAGCAAAGGATCAGATCATGTGGTAATCAATTTTGTGTAAATTGTGTCTATGTGAGTAATGATGACGTCACTAATTAGGACTGCAAAATTCGGATTAAACCTCATCCGATTCTCGTCACAAAAGATTACAATTTTGTATATTATCCTATTATTCCTCCTTCCTATTATTGATTGCTGTTTACTATTTATCTACGTCTTCCTAAATTATGTCAGAAAAAAATCGTTCTATGGTGAAGCTTCCAATGCTTTATAAAAATTTGCTATTATAACAAAGTATCTGTATTATGGATTGGCCATCTTTGACAATTTAGTAACGACATTACAAGAAGTTGGAGATTTAAATCAGTTTAATTCAACAAATACCAAAATGAAAGCAGGCACTTAAAGGAAATAAATGTAAAACTTTCGAGGAGCAGAACAGTTGCTTTATTCATATTTCTAAGAAGTATCTAAAAATTGAAAGATGTTCAGGATAAATAAGATAATACACCAAGCATTCAATAGAAATAATATTGTAGTCACTTTGCTTAGCTTCTCGTAGTCTGTACAGATATAATACTAAATCATATACCTTTATGTGTTGAAAAATGCAAATATACTGTGAGAGATATGTAATTTCGTGCACAAAAGGCATAAGGTGACATCAAATAGATTACAACATACGTAATAGTAAGCATAAAAAAGTATAAACTAATGTGTGTGATAGAGATTAAGCAGCCTTTGCAACCAAAAGATGGCTGCGAAAGCAGAGGCACATGCAGTGTGAAATAAAGTGTATTTAATCGTTTTAACAATAGCGAAGATATATTTATTTGGTTATCAAAATTTATTATCTGTAAGTTCAGTATGATAAATGAATTTAGTGGTAATGAAGTATCAGAGGTGAAAGTGTAACGGAAGGACTCACCTCCCTGGTCATCTAGAGCGACCAGAGTGCGGATTCCAGCCTCCTTGCTCTATTGTTAGCAGCACAAACAAGTGTACACTGTATGTTAATAGTTAGTGGATACATGTGTGTGTGTGCATGTCGTATGCGGCGTCATATGAGCTACATACACCAGTTAGCACACACAGACACCTGACACATACCAGTCGCTTATTGTTGGACGGCTGTTTTGTGAAGCAATGATAACCTGTTCCAGAATCCTTTTGTGTCTAGTTAAAAGATGATAACTTTTTCTTATGTAGCTAAAATTTCACTTTCTCGGCCAAGTTCTGATTAGAATTATTCTCAATGCAAGTTTCGACAAATAATCAAATCAATACACTCAACGAGGTTTTGATAGGTGTTAGCATTAAATTCTAAATAATACTTATGGTTTCTTATTGTTTGGCATATCATTAGTCTCGTTAAGAATAACTTTCAATAAAAGAATGTCTTTAAAGGTTTGTAAATGTTCAAAATCGAATGAACGAATTTTAAGTCAAATATTAACAAATAAATTTCCAAGATATACATTTGTTGAAATATTTTGAGTGGCGCGAAGCGTGCCGATACCGTTAATGTTCATCATTAAGGCGCTACATTAAAAAAAAATGCTTTTTTAACAAAATAACGTTATACCAACTTAAAGCAATATTACGCGTATCGCGTTAAGATTTTGGGACCACATAAACGCGTGCGTATTAGCAGCAGTGATTGCTAATTCATATGTGAACGTTATTAATACTTGTCCATTAGTACTTGTAATTAAAATAACTTCGAAAATAGCTTTTTTTTTTGATGTACACGACGTGTTTATATGCATGCTTCAATGGCGTACTCTTATATGATCCTCGGTTTACAGAACATTTTTTAATGTCGAATTAAGTTGATCTTCAATTAAAATTTAATCCGTAATTAAATTAATTACTGTTTACGTATGCATTTTGAGCTGGTTTAATTCCCGATTAACTAATCAGAATTAAAATGACATATGTTGCGATCGATGGGTTAGCATACATTAACGACGATTATTTGTTCCGTCTAAAGAATTCTTTCAAATTTATAATTATACTTATAACCGTTACATAAAAATAATAATTAAATTTAAAGTTGTTTAATCGTGATGATGATGATTTCTCCTTCCTACCAGAGGCGCTGGATATGTATGAGTACATGCGAAGGGCGAGTGGTGAATCCGAGCTTCCGCTTCCGCTCACAATAGTTGTCAAACGTGTGATAGTGGCACTGGCGCACTGTGCTATTAGATACCAGTATTTTAGTGTTGCTAATTAATTCTGTTGAACGCACGGAGATTTAAGAGCGACCATTTCCAAATAAATTTACAATGGTGCAATATTAATATAATTCGCCGATACAACTGTAGAAACATATTTAATGGTATAGATATTTAACCGAGCAAATGCAGCTATATAAATTCCATAAATTATGGAGCAGGTAGATATTATTAATAATGGTAGCAAGGACTGTGGCGTAAGTATCGGCAACCTCCGCAGCACACAAGTTTAATTAATTATATAATTAATCCGGGACGGCCGTTTCGAGGACACGAATGGTCCTCATCATCAACCGGTAACCGAGTTGATGATGAGGATTAATTATTATATTATTATATAATTAATTAAACGTGTGTGGTGCGGAGGTTGCCGATACTTATGTGTTGTTTAGGTGCATATTATTAGTTTCTTATTTAGTGTTACTTATATTATTATATAGGAATTAATACAAAGTAGGGAAGGTGACGACTCTGGTATGAAGGAGAAACCGGCATCTCTATATAATAAGACTGAACAGACCATACAAAAAATAGATGGCAGTCAGCCAACTGCTTAATTAAAAATTTATTATTGAGCGAGTTTCCATTAGCCCATAAGCCGTCGTGCCGAGCTATACTGAAGCCGGCTCGATTTTTCGATATCAATTATTCTGATTTCTATTCACTAACTATACAAGTAGAATATGTTCGCGTGTCCCTTCATGTTCCGATCTAGGTAGCATCAAAATTGAAGACAAACCAATTTTTAAATTTCTTTAAAATTCCTAATTCATATTGATTAAAATATTATAATCTTTTCATCTATTTAACTTTTTTTGAATCATCGATTAGAGACGATTTAAACAAGTATCAAAACAACTTTTTTTTTTGAAAAAGGAGCATAATTTCAATTTAAATTATTCAAAGATTTGAGAAGTAATGTTTAAACATTTCCCGTTATAAATTATTACATTCTAAAAAAGTAGATTAATTAGCAGATGAATTAGTCAAAAATTATATCATAAGGATGTGACTATATCCATAGTTTAGTGTTAATTGTTCATGAATATTCAGATATATAAAAGATCCTTTCATAAAAATAATTTTTTGCTAAGGTGAAACCATGTGTCTCTAACACAAAGTAACTAGTAATAATAGGATATCATGGAACAGGCTGTGCTTTGTTATTATTAATGTTCTATGTTATGGTAGTGGCTGTGGGCAGTCTGCAAGTGTGTGCACAGGGAATTTTTGTGTGTCTGTACATGGAACACAGCACAACACAGCCACACTGGCAGGGCTACCGCTACCACAACATACAATTCGCTAGCTGCACCGAGTTAGGTCTACGTCCATACTCAGAGCTGCCTGGAATCATAACAATTTACGACAAACAAATATTTCACAACGACACAGCAATATTACAATAAAATAAACAAAATAAACATTTACGACAACATATACTCTTTTAACTATTTACACAAATTTTTATACTGGCAAGTGGTAGACCTGCTCTGCAGAAAGGTTAGAATTGTTAGGAACAGAGAAATATAGTGCACAACCATGCAGCACAGAGAAACGCCACCTAACAGTCAGAGCACTAAACTGTCAGAAGCAACGCCTCGATTAGTGAGATACATCCACATTTACCAGAGACAGCATGGAAGAGAGGTTAATCGCACATTCCACTTCGAAATACTGTATTTTTTAAAAAATTCTTAAGTGCAGTATGCAATTTTTCAACAATATTTCACAATAACATTAATGAATATTACAGTCGTTAGAAGTGGAAGATATCCTTTATAAAGTTCATCCTAAAGCACATGTATATTTTTAGATCAAGAAATACAAACTGTAAAGGAAATAAATCATTTAATAAACGTAGTAGGTTTTACTGAATAGAATATTGAATTAATATTATGTTACTGAGCGTTGTTGAATTACACACTATATATTAATTCGAATAAACATTCCCCTACATAACATTAATTACTTACAACGAGAAGAAATGAAAACATTTATTTCATACCAACATCAAACACTTATAACGACAACATTTTATATTTACCTCTTCACAGAGAGAGAGCATTCTCCTCGTACTTTCAAGAGACTGCAATCGAAAATAGGTGTTTTAATGGACCTAACGTAAGACAAGAATATTACCTCATCTGTAACTTGTTGAGTTTTAAGTTGCAGCTCTTGAAGCTCTGTTCTTGGAGCACCATTTTCTGCAGCGGCGGGGGCAGGCATTTTGCTAAAATATTAATTAAATTTTAACTGATTTAGTATGCAATCATAGACGTTGATTTGCTAAAATTAATACTCTGCGTTTGCACACTCGTGCAAATTTTAAATAAAATAATTTCGTACCGTCACTGAAAAGAAAAATCAATAACCAAGTGTTAAGACGGGCGCACTTCCTACACCCGATGATTGTTACGTTTGCATAAAATCCTCTAAATCGCTTAATACAAAAACAAATCATCCAGAAAGCAATCGCATCACTTCTAAAAACTGCTACATCCTCTATTATTCACGAATTTAAGCAAAAGCAAGTTAAAAAAAAATACAGCTAGGCATATGGAAAAAATACTTACTCTCCGCTAATCTACACTGATAAGTTGGTGACAAACTAATAATACTTCGATGGCAATAAAAATTAACACCGCACAATTAAAAATTTAAACATGCAACTTGCTAAAAACTGTCATACAACAGTGCACAGTACAGGGAGTAGTCAAAATTAGAGTGTAGTGGAGTGTATTACACACTCATATACTATATACACATATATATATAGGATAGACGCACATAATGCGCAAGTTGCACTACGTCAGACATGTAATTATCAATTGAAAAGAAATCCTAATGATTTATCAAACTCTTGAGTTGCAAGCATTGAAATTAACAAATTCATTTAGAAATAATGTGCTTGTTACGTTACACGTAAATTCTATATCCATTTTTAGAAAGAAAGCGAGTCTTGAGCAGTTGTCTTTCGAATTATTGCGATTATTTAATTTTGCAATAATCAATGATCTAAACACATATCTTACAATTTGTTTTCAATAATTTTTATTATTGCGAAATGAAAATAATTTCCGGTAAGGCGGTTTTTCGTTGAATAGAAATACGTAGGATAGAATCCGACAAACACAAGGTCGAACAAAACCGCATTGGACGCACGATTTAAGCGCCAAATAGATTTAATTTGAAATCAACCTGAAAAATAGCGCCCATACCCAAATTAAATTCATCCTTACAATTTGTTACAAAATAATTACATTCAAACTCAAATTTCTGGAAAACCGTTGAAGATACCGCAAAATGGCCGCAATCCCTGTAATCAGCAGGTCAAACTGCATAAGGCACGATCATCGAAATAAATATTTTAAGACATTTTTGAAATCGTCCGAATTTTCAAAATTCCAAAATTATCAATTTAGAAAATTTTCTCATTATTTTCTTAGTTTTCCTATATCTCTCCAACTAACAACTTCGTTTGTAGATTTCGATGCGCTGGATCCATTAAGAGTTACCCCGATTTTCTGTCTCTTACAGTAAGCGAGCTATAAATTTTAGAATGTTGGAAAACTTGGATCCTCGTGTTTAGCCTTTTTTCGGTGTGTAATTCGAAAAATAAACGAGATAGGTAAATGAAGGTGGCGGAAATCGATTCTCCGAGTTCGATTCTGCTCAAAAGTATGTAACTGAAGCCTCTGTATTGCACTGAAAAGTCCTCAAGAGGACTTAAACACGAGAAATTCAAACTTTGGCTTTGTTAGAATTTATTAAAAATTCAAAAATTATCCATTTCGCGTAGAAATCACCTGATGGTATGAAAAAGATTCAAAATTTAAATTTAAACATTTTTATTAGTATGATACAAATGAAACGACTTCGTAGATCGTGTTAATTGTATTGTAATGTTACAACGAAATGTCTACGAAGTTATAAGTCATCAGCGCCACTCCCACATCTCTTCTTGGCACTTAACATTGTCCACCTATCGAATATAAGGGCTTATCTAGCGGTAGAAAGCCCAATTCCTATTAGAAAATTCCTTCTTTTAGCCAAATAGCTTTGGGGCCTAGAAATAAAGAAATTATTATTAGTCTTTTTTAACACAAAAGTCTTAAATACTGTTTTCTACCGTACTGCAATGTGTCCTTTCGCATCATTTGATATCCAACTTTTGCGCCTAGTACATTTGTAATTTTGTCTTAGAAGATATACAGGATGAACCACTTAAAGTGATACGCGCAAATAACAAAGAGGGAAACAAACATTGCAGGTAGAGACAATCTTAATTATTTAGCATTACGTCAGACGAAACATATATTTTAAATAATGATAGCAAGGACTGTGGCGTAGTACGGTAAACAACACATAAGTATCGGCACCCTCCTCACCACACAAGTTTATTTTATTATATAGTAATATAATTAATCCGGGACCGCCGTTTCGAGGACACGAATGGTCCTCATCATCAACCAGTGACCGAATGATATATTTTAGTTTGTGTTTATTAAAATTACGTATTTTTATGAGTATTCATAAAAAATGAAAATTGATAATTTTTAAATGTCCCTCTAATATTCAAGACTGTTAAGCGAGAGAAAGATGTCTTTTTACCGGACGCGTAAATGATGTAAAAGGCAATTTAAAAAAATGGATATCATAGTCGATGAAGTCTGTGTACCGGTTTGTTCTTGTTGAAAAGTACTGATTTAAGTACTTTTCAGTGCTAGCTTAATAGACCTAGTTTACGTGATAAAGGTGAATAAAATAATGTAGGAAAAAATAGAATTGTGATGATCAGCTCGTATGGTTGCATAGTGCTCAGCCGCTGTATTTCACTGTATTATTATGGGGGTTTCGTTCACCTAAGGTTGGTGGTGTAGGGCAATATTTTACGTAAAAATTGTGTAAACCAAGTAGCATGCTTTTAAGCGGCGGGAATAAAAATATTCAAATTTTAAATGAATTTAAGAAAAAAATTCTACATTAAAAATTAATGTAAAGTATATAATGTACGACGGCTGCTTTGTTATTTGCGTATATCACTGTAATTGGTTCATTCTGTATATGAAAGGAAACAGCATGTAATATGACCTTTGAAGCCACTAAGATCGACAGAGAAGAGATATATTCTGTATCTAGTACGGACAAGTAGTTTGCCGCGCGAAATTTTAAATACAAATCCCGGTTATAAAATCTGCAGAAAATATCTTGTTTTCAAGTAAGTCATATTTGGAGAAACAAAGTAGTAGATCAAATGTTTCATTGTAAATTTGTTTAAAAAGTTTATGCAGAAGTGCATGGGCGTAGCCAGAGGGGGAGGCAACTTTAAATTTTTTTTCTTCTCATAGTTGTTTTTATTATATTTTGTAACTTAGCTAAATGATCCATTCTTATATTGAAATACATGTTTATAAAACCGAATCTTAAATAGTACGAGTATGCACATTGCTGCCCGTACGTCAGACATGGATCAGTCTCTTGATCCTATTAACTTCTGACTGTATTTAGATCGGGGAAGGTACTTCCACTTATATATGTTCTAAGTTCTAACGACAATATTAACCATTTTACCTTTTCGAAACCTCTGAAGAACCAAACATATTAATTCTTTGCTGTTTTGCATTTGTTGCATGTGAGCACACTATGTCTATTTACGATGTAACATTATATCGAACAAAATATTATTTAGTTGAAAGTTAAGGAATTATGTGAATATGTAAATACAAGCAAAGCTGTATTTTAAAACTATCATATTGATAATACATAAAATGAATTATGATCCTAAAGTATCATTATTACATAATTTGTGAACACTACACTAAAAGACAATACTAAATGCCCAACTAAAACTTTTTAAAATAAATTATTCTTCCTTGAAAGGTAATTAACCCCATTTACAAAATGGGATTATTTAATGCATGCGTCATGAAAAAAATATTGGAATCAAAATTTACAGGGGCCTTCAGATCCTGAAGCGGATGGGAAGTGTCTATATATAGTAGCATATAAATTATTTCATCTAGGATAGGAACAACGTGAGCTGTATTGATCTCTGCATGAAAGAGCAAAGAAAATTTTGCATTTACGTATTTATTAAATCGGTGAAATAACTTCTGGACATCTAATCGAATTCCCATTAATACCCACGCGCCTTTTTTTAAATTTCGCGGATAAAATTTTAGAGGAAGAGGTTGCGTATGCCACCGACTATAGAAATCCTAATAAAAAACATCGTGGAAGAAAGCCAAGATAGATGGAGTTTTAGGGGAAAGAATGTTAGATTATTGGAGAAAGATTTGATATAGAAAAGGCATATAGATCAGTTGCTTTAAACTAATAAAAGCTGGAAAGAATAATTATCAGGAGAACCAAAGGAGAGGAAGAAGGCGAAAAAATATATGAGGAGACGATTGACGAAAGGGTTGACGGAAGTCCTATAGAAAAAGAAAAGGAAAGCAAGAATCCGGAAAAAGGAGCAACGGTCAAAAACAAAGATTGTAGAAACTAGAAGGGCATGCGAGCGTAGATCGAGACCTCGAAAGGGACTGAGACGACCAAATAAATTAGACTTGTGAATTGTTGTTAAAACATACAAAATATGTATTGCAATTTATAAATGGAGGTAATTGTAGTTTTAGTAGTGGGGGATGTAATACAGTAGATTGGTAACACTTAATATAACAAAGTTCATACGCATACGCTTCTAGACGTCTAATCACATTCCCAATAATACCCACACACCTTTTCTTAAATTTCGCGGATAAAATTTTAGAGGAAGAGGACATATCTTTATGTATAGTCTAATTTTGTATTGTGCGTATTTCTTAGCTGCATTAAACGTTTATCTAAATTTGTTATTTTTCGGTCACCGGTTGAGAATATGGACCATTCCTATTCTCGAGGCGGCCCTCCCGGCTTAATTAATTAAACTGTGTAGTGCGAAGGTTGCCGATACTTTTATGTTATTGAAATAGTCGGGTTTTACCAATCACAAAAAAAAAGAATTAGATTAATTTTAAACATTTTGGATCAATTTAAGATATGGAAAATAATAATGTTTCATATAAAAACGAACTTCTGAGAGATAGAGATAGTTATCTCTATCTCTTCTAGCATATACACGAGTCGGGCGGAAATTTTGGACACTCTGTATATGATATAACTCGTGTTTTGTATCCAAGTTTTCTTTTTTAACTTGAAAATTAATAAGATACTGGCGCAAGTTGAAGTACTAGTGCTTGCTGGATCAAGGCTTATCATGTATACACAATATACAATGACGATAGCAAGTGTTATATATACCACAATACTAATGTGTCGGCACACAAGGCAGCGCACAGATTTAATTAATTAATCCGGGGCAGCTGCTTCAAAGATACGTCGATTCTCATTTTCAACCATACGACCGAATGATGTGCGTTTGTCATAGACATGGTCCCTATTTTCGAGAAGAAATACTATATACCTACTTTTGGAGCCTATACAACCAGCACGCATGTGTTAATTTTAGGGTGTGTAGGTGGCAAAAAATCATCCCTAGATACCATCAGATGATTTCTACGCGAAATTGATAATTTTGGAATTTTTATTAAATTCCCACATAAAACCAAAATTTGAACTTCTCGTGTTTTAGCTTAAATCTCCTTGAGGACTTTTCAGCTCAATACAAAAGCTTTAGTTACATCTTTTAGAATACAGTCGGACTCGGGGAATCAGTTCCCGTCACCCTCATTTACCTATCTCGTTCATTTTTCGTATGACACCCCGAAAAAAGCTAAAGGTAGGGATCAAAGTCTCACAGCATTCTAAAACTTATAGTTCGTATACCGTAAGAGATAGAAAATCTATAAATGAATATATATATAGATATAGGAACATTAAGAAAATGACGAAAAGAATTTTTAACGGGTACCCCTTTGGAAATTCCGACGATTTAACGATTTCAAAAATGTTTTAAAATATTTAATTTGATGGTGGTTATGAAACCTTATGAAGTTTGACCTGCTGATTATAGGGATTGCGACCATCTTGCGGTATCTTCCATGGTTTTTTAGAAATTATAGAACATAGAGTTTGTCATTATTTTGTAACAAATTTATTTTGGTAATAAAGTGTTTGCAATACGAATATGAGAACTCGTGCGATTTGGAGGTACGGTAGAAAGCAGTATTTAAGGCTTTTGTGTGAAAAAATAACTAATAATAATGTCCTTATTTCTACGCCCCAAAGATATTTGGCTAAAAGAAGGAATATAGGATATCGGATCGGGCTTTCTACCACTAGATGGACCCTTATACTCGATAGACGGACAGTATGAAATGCCAAGAATGGTAAATAATATTTTTTTATCGAGAGTGGAGATAGAACAGGTACAGTTTTTATAGATGCATCCTCGAAACGGCTGTCCCGGATTAAGTAATTAAATTTGTATGCTGTGGAGTATACCGATACACAATCAATTGTAAAATGGAAGATTTCTTTATAACTTAATTCCAGAGAGCATTATTAGATGTCGCCCGTGCAAATTTTAGTTTTGTTTCATAATCCACGTGTATTCTTACGTCATATCCTTGTTTATAGCGCTATCACAACTGCGGGAAGTTAGTGGTACTAACATCCCCTCTACAAAGAATGTTTTGCAATTACTTGGTAAAATCCCAAAGCTTAACGCTTGACAGGGCATAATTTAACTTTTATCAAGTTTTCGTATGTAACGTAGTATACGTACAATTAAAACGAAATTAGCAGCTTAATTCTGTACTCGCAAATATTTTATTAGAATTCTAGAATCCTCTCGGCAACGTTCGTTACTTTTACAATATTGGAAGACGCACTAGTCAAGCTAGTAACTTTTGCGTTGTTTTCCAAACGTATACGGCAAATCGTAGCTTACAAAAATAATTTGTGTAAAGGTGACAGATTTTATGAAGTTTGTTTTGTATGCATCGAGCACGGTAACTAATTGTAACGAAGTATTTGTAAATTTCAAACATCTGAGTATGAATGAACCACCCTCCTATACGGTGCGTAAAGGCTTCCCGCGCACAGCATGTTGGTAGTAAAATTTCTATGGTTCCATGGCAGAGCCGCCATGATGGCTTTCTGTATTACACGCTCAACATGCAAAGTTTCAAAGTTGTTTTACTGTATTTGTGACTGAGTGAGTGTAAACAAAAACGATGGGAACGTACTAAAGAGCACGAAAATTCATTTAGTGCCCGTCTCGGACGGTCCGAGACACGGGAAATAGTTATAAAGGAGTATTTTATGTTGGCCTTGCCGTGTAGTAGGTGCTGTCAATTAAAATGTCTAAGCTTTCATTTAGGGCGAGGGCCCTTGATGCTAGCAAACCAATGCCTATTTACATGGCAGAGGAACTCCCGGACCTTCCTGACTACTCGGCGATTAACCGGGCAGTTCCTCAAATGCCATCAGGAATGGAAAAGGAGGAAGAATGCGTAAGTTTCATTCGAGATATGACATGACGACAATTGTTAACGTTAGACGTCTGCCATGTTGGTTTCGATTCGCGCTTCTATGCGCAACCGGCATATGAATAATTTAAAACTATTTTTATAATTTATAAGGATCTTCTCATACAAAACAATGCTGATTTATGTCTGAATTTTTTATATAAATGCAGATATGACATGCACACCTGCTGTCATGCTCCTGTAAACAAAATATTTGTAGTGTTGACATTTGTCTCTTCATAAAATATGTGAACATATTTGATAATTTGGCTTGATTAACTTACCTGCAAGATTATCAGGATATTTCGTTCATTTGGCTTGATTTATAGGAGCACCACTTGCAACGTGCAATATGTGCTGGGCTCATTATTCCCACTCCAGAAGTTTCGGAGGTATCAGATGCTCAAATGCTCGACAGACTATATCCTGCCAACTACAAGCAACCAAGGCAGTTGATTCATATGCAACGTAAGTTTTTATAATAAATCTTTATGGCCTTCATCAAAAACATAACCTGTTGTTTATGCACCCCATAAAAAACAAACAAACAAGAAATTTATTTCCATGGAATTATGTTGAACTATTTTTAAAGGCTGCATTACCAACTCTACACTAAGCATAATTTAGTGTGTTTAATGTTTTTAAAGATCTTTTTAAATATTTTAGTATTTTGGCATTGTTGATATACTTTGAGGTTATGTTGAAAGTTTACGTTAAAATATTGCTAGAATTTTACAATATGAACTGACTGCAGAGCATCTCCTTCATTGCACTAATTTATATTTATAATAAATTTACTTTATTATTCAACATTTTGATGTCTTATAAGAGATAATATTAAAAATTGTTGCTTTGAATAATTATCGACTAAAACTAATGTTTTATGTTAATTAAATTCTTTAGTTATAACTGTATTATCAATTGTTATTGTACTAGCTTTTACAATGGAACAAGATATACCCGACTACGACATGGATTCGGATGATGAACGATGGTTAGATTCACAAGCGAAACGAATTGAATTAACTCCCTTAAAGTTTGAAGAAATGATGGACAGGCTGGAAAAGAGTAGCGGACAAACAGTAGTTACTCTCAATGAAGCGAAAGCTTTGTTAAAAGAAGATGATGATCTCATAATTGCAGTATTTGATTATTGGCTTAATAAGCGATTGAAATTAGTAAGTCATTCCAATAGTAGTGATCTTTTTTATATTCTTTACTCTTTGCAGCAACATCCTTTGATTTTATCAGTAAAAACGGAACATAGGGCAGGTACCGCAGTAAATAACCCGTATTTGGCATTTAGGAGAAGAACTGAGAAAATGCAAACTAGGAAGAATAGGAAGAATGATGAAACATCTTACGAAAAAATGTTGAAATTAAGGAGGGATTTATCTAGAGCTGTTACACTCTTAGAATTAGTAAAACGAAGAGAGAAAATTAAGAGAGAATTCATGCATCTAACAGTAGAAATATTCGAAAAACGATATCAAGCGAAAGATTTTAGCGGTGCTATTATGGCCGAGGTGTCCTTGAAAACGTCAAGGCCTGCATTTACACCCATCTTTCAAAATCATTACGCTAATCAGACTTGGTCAAATAAGGCAATTATTAAGGATGAGGTAATGCTTATTCTAATAATTGTTGATATTCTTCATGTTAACTAAACATTTTTTTTAGATTATACCACGCAAAGAGAAAAGACAGTATAAGAAGCGGAAGCATAAATCATTGGGTCATAACAGGGTTAGTAATTTGGTAACAGGTGGAATAGATGGTGTTGCTGCTTTGTCCTCCGATGAAGAACCACTACCACAACCTTCCTCGGAACCTGAGGAAGGCGATGAGGAGGGCCAATTTGCTTTTAGAAGGAACAAGATGTGTAGCTATCATATGGTAAGGTTTGATTTGTGTTTTATAAATACTCCATCAACTATTGAAGTGTGCAGTGCTTTCTAAATAGAAGGAACAAAAGAAAATAGCTATTTTGAATATATCCAAATAAATTTCTAATTCATTTCAATTTTTATCATTGTTTGCTTCAAATTTAGATTAATTGTAGGCCTGGATAAAGTATAAAGAAATTTAAATATTTCAAAAAGAATTGGTAATTTTTTATAGGTGTCGTTTTAATATGAGAGATTAGGAAATAAGATTTTTTGATTAGTCCAGCAAATGGGCAGGTAAATTTTAATTACTCGTTTCAAAAGCTGTCTCTCTAAATACTCATATTATTGTGGAAGTAATCTAATAAAAACTTAAATGAATCTCAAGCTCTGACATGTTGTATTTCAAACACCATCAACAAGGTAGCTTGAGACAGCATTCTACAACAAAATCCTGCATATTAAACAGCCAACATTCCAGGATTAAAATATAATTTACTTAATGAGTTGCTAACGTTAAAAAAAAACTCCAAATATTTAGTATTACGTAAAATAGCAACATCTTTAACATGATCTATTTTTTGGTTGGATGGTTTCCATCCGTGAATACTGAAAAATCTATATTTTCAATTATATCGTTCAGTTGCTTTATTTACTAGAGTTATTACAAATATAATATTCATGTACATCATAGAATTTAGCATTAAGATGATTATTATGCATTTTTCACTTTCATTTACTTTTTATCAAGGATTTGGTGTAAAACATTTCTTTTCTTCAACCTTGTAATATTCTGTGTACCGAACTATGTAAATAAAGGCATTATTATTATTTCATGTTATAAAAGCTGAAAATATTTAATCGAAATGTGAATGAATATTTGCATTTCCTTTGGGAACATGTCTTTGTATAATTGTAATTAACATGGTATGGATTAATGTTTAAGAGATTTCTGAAGATTATTTGTGGCATAAATGGCATTTTGAATCCAATATTCTCATATTCATGAATATACTCTTCAAATCGGAAAATTGTTACTTGTATCGAAATTCGTATCGAATATATTCTGCTAGACAATATTTAGTTCGTTGGTAAAAATAAATATAATAAATTTCATAAAATATTAAGCAGTATAAACCAGATGCTGTTATTTAAGATTAAATCTTATATCAATCCCATTTTCTTTTGTTTTTAGCCTAAACCTCTAGGAAATTGGCCTTGGTGTTCAAAAGAAGAGAACGGTTTGGCAGATAAGAAGTATCGATATACACTGACAACTCTTTCCAATCCTAAACGATGTATTGGATTTGCCAGAAGACGTATGGGTAGAGGTGGAAGGGTTATATTAGATCGATTAAGTCCCGAACAAGACGACTACTGGCGAACTATGGATTTTACCATCTTCGACTCATATACAAGTAACTTAACAGAACGTAAAATTTCAGTGAAAGAAGAAGCTGATACGACTAATTCCACTTATTCGAACTTGAATGCCTATGCGAACTCGAATTATGGCTTAAAAACTCCAAATAGCAGTGCTGTTGCTGGTTACAGTGACAATTTACGGACAAGTGTAGGTGATAGTTTTAGTGAAAGTGATTTTAAGTGTAAAGAGGAAGTTGTGGATGTCCAAGATGAAACGTTTAGCGTACAAGAGGTTGAAATGGTGGAATTTGTGCGGTCCGTGCAAAGAAACTGGTTAGTATTTTCTCATATTAGTTTGAAACTATGTTGGTTATGAAAGGATGTTTTTTTTTAATGTTGGTACAACAGCTATATCTGACAATTAAATGTAAGATTGAAACTTAAAAATATTTTGACAAGCTTGACAATTGAAATTAGATTTGAACATTTCATAAATTTTACTGCAGATCATTATTAAAAGCAACAGATAAAAGCAATAGAATGGGCATGCAACTATATATGGAGAAATTTCGTCTTCAGTTTCTACATTTTGCAGTATCACATCTTGATTCTCATATGTATCTCGTAAAACTGGTGGTGTTGTTTACCTGAAAAATGAATTAGAAAGTTTTCACAGACAACTAATTTATCATATGGTACTTGTCAGTACTTATTTAAAATACTCATATAAAATTTGTGTTGTGAGAACGTAATATTGGTTTGAGAACCAAATGAATGATGGTAATATCGTTGACAAATTCTCAGACGAAGCGTGGTTCCATTTAAAATGGTTTTATTAACAATAATTCAACGAAAACTTATGTCCTAATACAGAAACCATTGCATTCTGAAAAGGCTAGTGGTTAAGATAGCAGCTTGGCAGAGAAGAATTATTGGTTCATTATTTTTTCATGAAACGGTAAACGCAGAAAGATATCTTAACAGGTTATTGCAACCTTTTCTAACCCAGTTGGATGACGACGAACTAAGGGACGGATAATTCCAATAAGACAGTGCCGCAGCTTATAAAACACAATCAAGAGTGAACCTCTTACACGAATATTTTGATAACTATGTTGTAGATTTTCCTCCACGTTCTCTTGATCTAAGTATTTTAGATTATTGTATTTTTCCACGAAAAAATGTTATTAAAAACACCATACGCGGTACAAGAACTTACCTAAGCAATTTAAAATGTTTGTGCCACGATAACGCCTTAACACTTCGTCAACACGTTTAACAACATGAAAGCATGAGTAAGGATTTATATTTAAATTCTTCTTTTGTTTTTACTAATAAATAAATGTTTTATTCTGTTAGCTTTAGTGTTATTGATTTAGATTACCGCATTAACTATTTACATTTTAAACAAACTTATTTGCTATCATTGGCTATCAAATGTGTTAAACATAATTTGAAGATTCAATCTTGGATTTAACTGTTGCATATAGTTGTATCCAACATAAAAATAATTTAAAAGAAAATACGGTCCCCTCGATTACGTATTTTTATTATTATATTATATTAACCGAAGACCGATTCGTCTTTGGTTGAAGGTGAGGATCGATGCATTCTTGAAACAGCTATTCGAGATTAATCAATTAAACCTGTACGGTGCGGAGTGTGCTGATACTTTTGTGTTGATTGTTACGAACGGCTAATATTATCAAGAATGTAACATATTGCAAGAAAATGTTGGTAATGTTAATAATACTTCGGAATATCGTACATTGTTGATATTTATGGGATTGTCAGATTTATCATGACAGTGTACTCTATATTGTTGGAGTGGTTGACCCCTCAGAATATACAATAGATTAGATATCCATTTTTGAAAGACCTATGTTATTCCATTGCAAATATTTTATTATCTTTTTTAATATTTACGAGTACAGGTTCCTATTTGATTGCTGTAGTTTAACCCTAACATACGTACTATTGTTTGTTTAATACAACAAAGAAGGAATTATCTACAATTTAACAGTAAAAGAACTAACAAATTAGCTAGAAATAACCTATTTATACACTTTTAGGGTTACGGTAGATTGACCGCCATGCTTAACCTAACAAAGAGTAAGGGCTGGAGTTTAAACGTCCTTCTCCTAAGTAAAAAAGTTAGAGTAGAGTTTGGAGAGGTACATATTACGTCATCGTTATCTACGCGAACAAAATTTGTAATTGTCGTAGATATTTTGAACAACATGGGGTGCCGGAAATCCAACAAAACTTATTATTGTAAATTGAACAAAGGTTCCAAACTTTTTTGCTTCGTGGACAACTTGCGGATTTTTTTTTTCATTAGAACAGAATATTGTATGTTCCTAAACCTATTAACGTCAAATATGTTTCTCACAAGTACTCGCTTTAACAGAGGTTTTGAACAGTGGACAATTATAAATAAAACATTTGTATTCAGATCTTTATTGAAAAGATAAAGTGCAAGTGAATGTTTGAACGAATATCAGATGCTAGTAAAACGCTTACATAAAGTTAAACAAGTGTAAAATATACATAGGTAATGCTCAAATAATGCTGTTAATGGAAAGGATGAACCTGATAGCGTTTGTTCAATATTAGGCTTCCTTTTAGTGAAGTACAGTTGAGACTGGGGCCGAGACTGGCCGAGATCCTCAGATCTCCACGGCCAGTGGTTTTCAATCGTATTCTTTTTTTCGCAATGAGACTGGTTACTGCGCTAAAACCTCTTTCCGCTCGGTACGAAGATGGAAAAACTATCAAACACTTTCTCGCAATAGTCAATAATGCAGGATAGGCAACAGACACTATATCTTTCTGAAGCCAGAACTGCTGATACCCAATTCTGAACGACACCGTAAGTTCTTTGTTAGTGTTTATTCCGATCAGTTTTTCTTGTAATATAATATCCGGCTCTTCAATGTCACCGTATGGACTGATAATCCAATGTGCTATTTCCATAATCAAAATATCCTCCATATCTGGTTTTAAAGTCTGTGTAAAGGTCGTTTAAGTATTGAAGGTAGGCTAAAACGTTAGGGAACTGGTACCACGATAGCGCCCACACATTCTATTTGACAAAGGAGTCGTTTTCAATGATCTTGCAAAAACATTCAATATTGATTCGCTTTTAGTGTCTGTTGTCAAAATTCAGTTCTGCATGGACTTCGGGATTTAGGTTACCATCAAGTAAAGTTGAATAGGTTTCTTGCAGGCAATTACACAATAAGCTTTCCACGTCACGACTCATCTCATCAATAAGTCTTTCAACTGTATTGTCGCTTAAACCAATTCTTTTGAGATCATCATGCAGGCTTGTCCAGAACAATTTTGAGGAACTCTTGAACGGGTGGCAAAATCAGCTGTTCCGCCATAATATGAAGTCTTCCTGATTTTGCTATGAGTAGTGAGGTATCTTAAGACCCCGACAAACCATCAACGTTTCGTTTTCGCGTTGAAGTAAACATACTGTTCAGCTTGACTGTTTTTCATTCAGTGTTTTAAAGCACGTCAAAGCTTGATCTGCTTTATCAAGGTGACAGTTTCTTAGATGATTTTCTGGGTTGGATGGATTCGTAGCGTCATTGTTTAAAACTCTGTTGCACAAAAGGTACATCGGTAAATGTCAGACGGGTATGGAGTAAAGCCGAACTACATTTTTTTTTTAACCTCAGCCATGTTCAATAGTAGATATCTGTCAAGAACAAAAATCTATGTGGCTTTATGTATGTACCAACCTTGAAAAAAACTATTGTTAAAGATTTTTTTTTACTGCGTATGATAACACTCTTTTGGTTTTACCGTAGTCGGGCAATAAAAACTGAAATAATATTCAAAGAAAACTCAAATTTAAATGTTGGCAAGCAAGAAGTACATATGATTGGACATTCAGATCCAAAAATTGGGTTACCTAAAAGGACCTAAAACCTAAGGTTTGGAATGCTGAGGCAATTATTTTTTTTTTGTATTAGAGTATGATAAATAAAATAAAATTCACTAATGTAGGATCATAATATATAAATATATAAAATTATTATTATATTCACACATAATCAACATTCTATTTTCTATTCTCATTTTTAAATCAGATCCTGTTCATTTCAGTCTTGTTTAAGGGTAAAAGAAATTTCACGGATTATGATAACTTATGGCACAATTCAAATTAGAAATTCAAAACATATTTGAATAATAAAATTAAACTTGGATTATTGTATCCTGTCATATCAAGATAAATTGTTATTATATCAAGGACCAATTTTAATTACGATTTTTCATCGTCATGCTTCAAAAATATTGCAACTAATACAAAAATTCGTAGAAAAGTCTGTACGTACTTCCTTTTCTGTCTTAGACACTTGTAAACAAGGTGATTTTGATTCACTTTTGTACTTAATGCTTTAAAAATATTTTCGAAACACTTTGCTTCTCAGAATTCAGATTACGAATGATCGTTGTTTGTCTCTAATTCTCATACATAATTGCTTCTAAACAAGTCTGCCATGCTATGTGTTATTCACGCGCATAGGCGCGCGGTTCGTTGTTGCTTATATGAAAACTTTTAAAAACTTGTACGTAATAAACATCTGTAGGACACCACAAAGCAGATACATACATAAACAATTTTATGAAAAATCAATTAAGTGATTTTTTGTTATGAGTATTACGTACGTGTACTAATGTCATTTGCGGAACGTTGGAATATTGATTGATGTACGCTATCTGTTATTGGAAATATTATTAATGCTGTATTATTACAGATTGTACAACATTTATTAAACTATAAATTGTGTAGTTTTTACCGATACAAAAATTCAAAGCACTCAAATGTCTGTAAAAATATTAATTCATATAACGAAAAGGGATAGAGAAAAATAAAACGACAAACAATTGCTCGAAAACCCCTGTAACGTCTTGGCAAACGGTAACTGTAAGCTGCTGAATTGAAGTTCATTCCTTGATAATGAACTTGCCGGAGTAAATAAGCCATCTGTTCATAAGGCGTAATATGTATTTCTCTATTTGAGACTAGTAGAAGCATTGTTTACATTTATTATCGAACATAAGAGCAACAAACACCCTCTCAGAATGGAAGCAAAACACGACTGAACTTTGTCGTATCTTGCCGTCACTGGTGGTTATCACCTATCAACCGCTGACCTTGATATTAAATCTTACTAATTTTAGTGTGTGTACGATGCTTCCGTTACTCTTCTTTGGTCCTAAATCTGAACTCATTATTAAAATGTGTTTTTGCTAATTTTCAAGCCTTCATATCACTTTAATTGTACGTTTTTAATTAACTCAACATGATGATTTTTTTCAAGCACATGTAGAGCGATATCAAATTTCTTAAACCTTCTGAATTTCAGAAGAGTCATATGCTGTTTATACTCCCAATTGTCTGCCCAATATATAGGTATCTCCTAATAGTGCTTATTGTCAGGTTATCTTCATAGCAAGTTATTGTGTCCAGTTGGTATGTATACTATCTTCTGAACAAATTGCAGATAGCGTTTGAAAGTATTGGGAGATTTGTCATTTACATAATTTTACGTCTTAACATTGGCAATAAAATTACATATGTTTAAAACATCAAATTGTTTATTGGGTTTCGTTTTTTTTTTGTATTAATATGTTGACTAATACTTTTTTTATGTATAGGTTACATTTCCGGCCGAAAACTCCACCTCCGGACTACGAACCCCCGTGTTACATGTTGCCACCGGAAGATCCTACGTTTATACCCAGTGCCAACACGCCTTTCTCACTAGAATTACGATTGGCGGAAGAATCCGGTAGCAGTGCCGTCTTACTAGATAGCTCAACCTTCGTAACAGCACCTTTCCTGTGCGACGACTTCACGTTGGATTTACCGGAAGTGCCCGTAACTGACACCAGGCAGTCCAGTGATACGACAAATGTGCAAACTGGCATCAACCTAAACGTCAATGTCGGTCTTAATACGCTTAATACTAATACTAATAATATTACTAGTAACGATAGTTTTATACAAAGTGTTAATCTCAACGATGGTTTATCATTGTCCGTTGATTTTTGTAACGACGAGATGGCCATGGCGCCGACGCCTATGCTGGCGGAGGACGTTAATGATAGGACTTTCGTAGGATGTTCCAAGTTTACCGTGACTGATATAAACGGAAGTGCGGGCACTTCGTCCAAAAAATACAAACAATTACTATCGCATTCAAGTACCTTGACTAGTCCTAAGTTAAATAATGTTAATGTTGTATCGGACTTTAGACAACGGTCTGCTGTCGACTGTGCTGCAGTTGGTAATGCTAACGGTCTCATAACACAATTCGGAATGGATGGTAAGATTCTAATCTTTAGCACATTAAGTTTATTTTCATATTTTCAGTTAAAGGGTAAAGTTTTAATTTGCTGGGTATAATGTGTTTTGGTAACTGGGCTCTTACAAGAGAAGATTCCAAAGTGTCCATTACCGATTGGATTGATACTTGACAGATTTGTAAGACATTCAGTGTTGTAAACCATCTCTTTCCGTTACGGCGAAGTCGCAGGTATAAGGGAGTGAAATCTATACTTATTACTTGGCACACAAGACCACTCTGACTGTCGTATGCCAAAATAACCATAACTTTTATCGGTGACGGATTTTGTCGTCCCTTGAGCGGCCTAGGAGATCCGGATCGACGCCAATTGTTTTCATTGTCACTTAAGTTCAAGTTCGTATGCCCGCGCCCATGTTTCGCCGATTCCAATAATGCTATTCAACTTGTCATTTCCATCTCGATGAAATCTGTCATGAATTATGCGACTTGTCTCGTAGCGAATCCACTTCTGCATCTCGTTTAAATGATGTGGTACCCATCTTGCACAAATCTTGGGCACTTTTAACTCCTCCCCTAAAATACGGAGCACTGCCATCGCACAGCCGTCCTTACATCTTTCTCAGCAGACACAGGATGCCTGCGCTGCACGTCTGCTTTTGAAAGCTTCACCCATTGTTAAAACACAATCACCCAATCCAATTTAATTACTTCCATTATAGACTGTTGTCACTGAGCAACTGACATTGGACGTGTTATCAGTCCTATAGCATGCTCTCGGATAGCAATAATAACTAAGTGTACCATACTTTTAAATGGATATACTAGATTGTTGGTACATGTTTGCAAAATAACAAACAGTTGCTATAAACTTATACTATGAATACAATATAATACTTATGAATCCAGCCCCGTATATCACAAAATACACCTGCTATAGGTCTAAGATGAGATCTTTTTGAACCCTTCACCGCTACTCTCACCTTGCGAACTGGGGGTTGAACGGAAAGGGCAAAATATACGTACCAGGGATCCCCTTGAAACACCATTTACGGCTTGCTCCCCCCTCATCATTAACCATTCCGAAAAAAATCGGTGCCAACAAATAATCTTAACCTTACATAATTATGCATTTAATTTTAAGAACGACTGCAGTACTAATGGCTTCACAAATAAAATGATTTAACTTTTTTAGAACAATTGCTTGTAATTCATCTAAATAGCAAAGTAAAAGATAAAATGTCTTGTAATAAAAAATGATTAAAATTGTTCACGACGTTACTGAAAAAATACATTTGCTTGTAATGATATACTGTGCTAAAATATTGCAAGTAAAAATAAGTATTTATCGAACAAGGAACAGTTGTTTACTTCAGAAACCAATATATCTTCACGTGTAATCTTTCTAAAAAACTGCTTTAGAAGCCAATGCAAAAGGTACTTGCTGTAATAGTGTAAAAGTGAGTAGTGAAAAGAATTATATTAGGTATTGTTGTTAAGTTCATGGTTGTAAAATGCTGTCATCGCAGATCGGACATACATGTAGGATTTCTTCATCGTAAGACGAAAAAGTCTATTGAAACCTTCCACAGAGAATGAGAGATATCATCATCAAGTTTTTATTTTGTTACTTTGTACTTCCAATTTTTATCGAATAAATGTTGTTTTCCTTATTTTTACGCGATTTTCTTGTATTTTAAATTTTAATCAAATAAAGCGCTATTAAACATTCAACAAGTTTTATTATAAACATTTACATAGATAATAATAAATTTTAGACACAATCCACTTATGCATTGTATGTTTTTAACTGTACAAATTGAATGTAACGTATTTATAGTTATTATAAATCCTTATGAAGATACAAGATACAATTTTCTCCACTTTAGCAATTTATTAAAACACATAACATATAGCGGCAGGCCATTTCATTGTATCACTGAGATATCACACCGTATTAACTACTTGCCATAGGATTTAGTCCTTGCTTGATTCTGTTAATAATACAAGGAACTTTGTTAATACCTAAATATCACCAAAGCCTTTAGACTTAGCTGTAATGCGATCCTTAATCAAAAATATTAAAAATGTAATATAGAATGTAAAAATAACATGATATACAGATGTTCCGTTACAAGAAGTATCTTAATTACCCTGCACTGTAGATAATCGTCCTATAAAGTTACATATGCACTGATAATTATAATGAGAGTGGTAGCCGCGGTGGTGGGAGACCTGCACTCGAATTATTCTTTACTTTCTGGACGCGCGTTATACATACCTCTATAATGTCTAATTTTAATGTTGTCTTTTGTACAATAAAAGGACCTTGCCAAACCGTTTAAGATCGAATCTTTATTTTCTAAAAGTGTTTAATAATAATATTAGCAATATAATTCTAATTTCTTAAAACTGTTAATTATTGACTGTTTTACTTTCTTTTCAGTGTCTCCAGGTGTTAGAACAAAGAATAATAAACTGCAACCTTACGCTTATTCCGGTGAAGTTGGAAATTCAAGTGCAAATACTTTGAGTCTTCATACTTCAGCCCATACTGTTACGCTTAATAGTCATAGGTAAGATGTAATAATAAATTAGTAAGCAACAAATGATAATAAACGAGTGCATAATATAAAAATAGAGTAAACCATACATACCTTGGATAATTTGCGTTCAATATTGAATATGAATACAGTTTTTTATTGCAATGAGTTGGCATTGGTTTGGGATTATCACTAACTGCTATAAGGCCACACTTTTATTGTGCAGAGTTGATTTTACATTGAATCAATTCCTTTCTGACTTATTAAAATTATTGCTAAGCTTTTGCTCAAAATTAACGTATTCTTACTGCATAAAAATGCAGTGAAACTTGTGTATAGTGGATGTCTATTAAGCTGACCATTTTATAAATCCATCAGCAAACCAGTTGCATATTTTGTTGATCTTTAGCTTAATATGGTGGAACTTGTGTCTAATGGATGTCTATTAAGCTGGCGTAGCCACCTCCTCTAACTTTTAATCTATTGCCAATAACAATGGCATATTTTGTTGCTAATTTGTTACTCGCGCTACGCTACCTTAATATTAAGCTAACGTAACTATCGAACAACAAAATCAATTCTTGGGTAACAAATTAGGAACAAAATTAGCAACTGGTTTGCTGGTGGGCTTATGAAGTGGCTACGCCTGCTTAATAGACATGTCTAACAGGCCCTGCAAATAGTGAAATTGTGAGCTGTGTAAGAAAATTCTGTTTTAGTGTTTCTTCCACTTTTCTTTAACGCTACAGCTTTTTGCGTCATTCATATCGTTTAGTATTTTGTTTACTTCGTCCGAAACACTTAATCGAATATCGGGCCTTAAAAAAACACCATTCCGCAAAAATCTGCATACTTAGATATAATTTAATGTCCAGAACTTTCCTTCGAATATTTTTTTTATTTGAAAACTTTTTCTCCAAATTGCTGAGGAAAGGAATTATCTTCTATCCACGTTTTGGGTGGATACGTTGTAAACGGCCGCAAAGATATTTACAGCATTCCCATTATTAGCGTATATTTATTAATCTATTCTCCATTTCCATTTTTTAGTGCCAACATAGTGGAAATACCTATGTCGAACGACTCTGACGCAGTTCCAAATAAAAGTATTGCTGCTCAGTGTGAGACAAATACAACACCGGCCAACAACAAGAATAAAACCATTGTCCGTAAAAATAATTTGGTTATGGAGGTGACGTGATGCACATCATCGAACCTGTGTGCCACAGGGGTTACAGGATATACATGGCTTTATATGTCCGGGATAATTTTACTTTCCATTTGTACTAAAGCTGATGATAAAAACGCACGAGCTGAAGATTTGAAATGCCTGTCGCAGATTAATAGGTATATAAGAGAAGTAAAAAGCAACAAAAAAATGTCTATTATTATTCCCCCATTTTCGTTTTTTTACTTAACAACTGTGAAAAAATATTATGTAAAAATACAAACTTAGATAAGAAAATTATTTTTATAAATATGGAAGTATAGTGAAAAAATGTTTTGTTTTTGAGTTTTATATATGTTACTCCGTCTTTCAACTGATGTGATGTAGTGAAGAATCCTCTATTTTCTCGATATTAAGAGATGCAAAATTTTATAATTTTTAATTTACAAAAAAAAAGTAAGACGTATTTCGACGAATATGGTATCAATGTATAAAATATATTAAGTACTTCTAATGTATTTGAATAGAACTTCATTAAAATAGTACTAAAATAGACCACTTATCTGATTTCAAAACAGTAGACTGCAAGTAGTAATTTTATTTTTATTTTTTTTTTACTTAGATTTATTGATACTTTTTACTGGTTATTTTTTGATTTAATTTTTTTACGCTTGCATTCAAGACGCATCATCTTATACGAATCCGTTGACAGCTGAATCTCTTTCAGTTGATTTATTATGATTATTTCTTTTTTGATAAGTACGGATATACGTTAAATTACTCTACTTTTGCGAATTCAACAATTAAACAAAATAAAGTATTTTGATGTGCCTTCTTGACTGGCATCATATACTTATCGTCCTGCAATTTTTTTGGGATTTCAGTATGTTTTTCAGTAAAAATACTACTTGCAGCAAGAGTTAATGTACATCTGCATTAAGATAAAATCATCGATGTAATTTTGTCTTATTTCTATTGTAAGGTGTCTAACAAAGAAAAATAAACTGTTATATATATATATACATACATACTTCCATTCAGTGTATTTGTAGTGCGATAATACTATAATTATCAAGATCTTTTGTATTATATGGATATCTCTTTTTATAAATAATGACTATGTAGTTGAAGAATTAAGTATAACTTTTTTGAAATTAATAAGTTCATCATGCTTTTCAGTTTGACTTTTCAAAAACGTGTTATAAGAGGATTAATTACATTTTTTTATTTTAAGTTATGCATTAAAATTCATTTAACTTGTAATTGGATTCAATAGTTAAGTAAGTGGAAATATATCTGATTGCACAGTAGGGGGAGGGGGGATAATGACAGTCACGTAAGGATGATCATGCTGCATGAATAATTTTCCAGACATTTAACTAAAACTCATGAACGAATGAGGCATCGCTACTCAATGTTACAAAAATAACTTAATAAAAGAAGAAAATTGGTTAATAATTACCGCTAAATAAAATAATGGCAGTCGTCGTTTCACCCAAAGTCACGCGGAATTTAGGAAAATAACACAAAACGCCAGTCTTTATAAGAATTAATGTAATATTTATTTGGATAACATTAAAAAAATCAAACACACATAGCGAACTAACATAACTAGCTACTACAGTGGAAACACATCTCTTCGTCTATTCGGTAACAATCGCTCCTGTAAAGTATTAAACGGTGTCAAACTGTTTTGTAGGTTTTTTGATAGACATACCATCATTAACAACCTGCTTAGTTTTCTTTAGAAGTGTTGAACTAGATTTAGTTTTTTTTATGCTTTGTGCCACAAAACGGAAAAGTAAAAGAATGGCTTAATCAACTGCTGAATCAATAGAATCTTGGAATGGGGCAGATACAGTAGTGCCATGTGTAAACTAGAAGCTAGACGAAGAACCAGGAAAAATAAATTCTTACAACACACGACGCCAATTAAATACTAAAAAGATGGCGATACTTGAGTCATTAAATCCCCACACAGCTTCAAAGCTGCAACACTTCTTAGGGCTACCCCGCGGCATTGCGTATTGGAGAAAAATCGGTGCCCCCCGGTTACCCCTGCCTCCCCCAAATCACGGTAACCTTGAGGAAATTAACAAACAAGAATTGATGTTCATTTGCGTTTGATAAAATATATTTTAAGATTGTAGATGCTTTTTGAATACAGAAACGTTGCGTTATTAAAAAGAATAATTTTACGAATCCATTGCCATATCTTAAGTAGAACATTTAAAAACTAATAGCTTCGTTCCTTCTTCTATTAATATTTTGTTTGTTTCTTCTATTCACACTAAGAAAGCTTTGAAAGTCACAGTTCACTAAATATCATTCCTGTTTAGGCAATTTATACGTGATATATGTTAATATGACGTTAATATTCTTTTGGACTATTTGTGCCGTTTGCGAATATTTTAGAATTTTGGATAGGAGGATTTTCTACAGTTAATTTGGATAATAGAATCGTACATCGTCCACCATATATTGAAAATTCGAGTCTAAATATCACAATTACAAGTTGCATAACGATAAAATTTTACCTTTTGAATTTTTGTGACTGGTAAATGCAACAAGTACGAAGTATTTCCACATAAACCTGAAAATATTGAGAATATATTTATGCAGGAACGTTATCCTTGTACAGGTTTCACCAACAGTTGTATTATATTTTCTAAAGAATAGCTAAGTCCTAATACCCGATAAATAAACTGGATTCTATTCTAAGGTATAAAAAGATGCCATTAATTCTCGTCGACGTAATTGTATTTTATTTTACTATGTCTTGAATATGAAGAATGAAAATATAATTATGTGCACAGATGTACGGCATCTATAAAAATTTTTACTCAATAATAATTAAAATACAAATTCTCTGTTTACTTTAAAATCGTCATAATTACAACGCGTATGACTCTAATTCTAATAGCTGTAAGTGGTAATTAGAAGTAACATCTTGGTTGTAGCGATTGTACCTGGAAAATATAAAGAGTTATTTCCGATTGTGATCGCTGTTTATTGTCATATATTTATATTAGCAATTTTAGTAATACCTACTTAAATGTTCTTACGTTTGATCAGTTGATTTGGATTTTATTGACTGCTGATGTGGACAATAAGCATTGATTGCTGAATTGCCTTCAGATAAACACTTCTTTAAATTATCAGTTTCCCACATTAATAGCAAAGAATTACACAAAACTAATAGAACTAATAACTATATAGAAATAATTTTATTTTAATGAGTATGTTTTAATTCGTCAGAAGAAAACGGTTTCTTTGAAAACTTTCCATTTTTTAAATAAACCGTACAATTTTTGTGTATATTAAAATAGTTAAGTAAATAATTTTTAAAAATATCCATTTAGACTGAACTGTGTGACAAAGAATTTAAAATCAGGCATTTTGATAAAGTATTGTATATATTGAAAATGTGCAATCATTTGAAATTCTATCAAACGAAAAATATAAAACGTAACCATGCGAAAAGGTATTGTTCTAATTTATTATTTTGTATAAAATAAAACTAAATGTAATTATATAATTAGTGTTTAAGAGAATACCAAGAGGCTGTTGATATTATTAGTAATTTATTACATTTTGTAATTGCAAGAAGTTTTGTGAAATGTACTTACACTTTTTTTTTTTTAATAATTTGAATTAAAATAAACACTCTGTAGGACATATATGTATTTTAATGTTGAAATAAGGACAGTAATCATACCGCGTATTACGCAATGTTTTATGCTTATTTTTCGTCGTTAAGTATATAGCTGGCCGTATCCTCTCTGTTGTATTTTCTATTGTAATTATGTTATTTACTGTATTTAAAATTTGAAATCGACATTGAAAGAACATGCAACATAAAACATTCAATACCATTATTTCGCGTATATTTACAATAACTAGTAAAAATATAGTCCTTTAAGATTTCTAAGAAACAAAATGTCCTTGTGCTGTCTTGTTAGTGTAAATACCGATTTCACAAATTCACTATATCTAAGGGAAAAACGTTTCAAAGTCTCTAGCTGAATTATCGAACAACTACATGTGACCCATTTATTTCGTCTATGAAGGAGGAATTTACAAACCTGCTTTCCTTATTTGCAAAATTTATCAAGAAAGGCTTTCAAGTGTTCAGTAATAGTTTCTATACCAAGAAAAAAGAAAAACTAATTGCAGATTATGTTTTATGTATATCAGGGAGAAAGTACGACGTGAAGCTTAAAAGAGATGTATTATAAAATATAATATTAAACAAACGTTTAATATTTGAAGTTTAGTTCTAGGTTTTCATTTGCCATTGGTTTTATGAAAACGGTGTATGTTTTATAAACAAACTTAAAAATCTACAAGGCTGTTACAAAAGTTGTAAATGTCACTGTATTATGCAAGTGAGCATCCTCTAAAATGAATGAAAACAAATTTTATGCTAATAAAATTTTTAACATTTGTACTACTTTTAATACTCACATTTGAAATGTGTATTGTCTATATTTTTACATTAAAAAAATATTGGTTTGTTTGATGTACATTAACGTTTTTATTGTTGATGCCTACATTAAATATATTTTTTTCTAATGTGGCTTTAGTTGATTGTACATTGTTACATGTATAATATACCTTTTATTGTGAGAAGAGTTAAATTCAAATTCACAAAATACATGAAAATTTATAATTTTAAAAATTAAAAGAACTAAAGATGTTATGCAGTAAAAAAGTTGTCCGAAATCATTTTAACCGTCCTTATTGATTAAATTTAAAAATATTTCATCTGATTACTACTAATCAAAATATCCTTTCCTTATCAGAATCCTCTATTTTATTGTAAAACTTCATCTTCCTATTTGAAAACAAACTTAGAGGTGCAGTGTCTCGATTAAAAAAATGACAAAAGGGCGTATACGTATTGAATGTAAAACAGGATTATTATGCGTTAATTTTCTTATTCATTCAGAGAAATGCTCTACTTGTAATAAATGTTTATACATGTTCAGCTCTCTTTTTCCTATCGATTAGGCTTTTACTTTAAGTTCTTTTTGTAGGTTTGAATTATACATTTTATGTAAAAAATTATTTAAATATGTGTATATATAGATCTTTATATTAATTTGTATATATAATATATATTGTACATTTTTATACAAAACTCACTGTGATTGACTATTTTGTTTAAACATTAATGAGAAAATAAAGTAATACTGCCACATTTTTCTAATTCTATACAAAAAAGAACCTTTCCTTTAGCAGGGTTTGAACAGCAACAGTACATCGCAAGACACTATCCACCGATTCGGAATTTATTTAATCTTCACTACAATTGCTGTGTTTGTTAATTTAAATCAAATGGTCAATCAACGATTGTAAATATATTTTTGTATAGTTAAGGGTACTTAATTTAACAAAAAAGAAAAAAACCAAAACAAATGTGTGATTCAAACTTAAAAATGATAGAATCAATGGTGCAAGCTATTAGGGTTTAAGTCACATTCCTTCTACGTTTCCATAACTAAAGAGCGTTCACGTGAAATCAATAATTTGAAGTAATATAAAATAATCTTGCTATATGTGATTGTATAAGATTAATATTAGTTAGATATGTAGACTATAAATGTATAATACTCCATTTCAAATTATTGATTTTACGTTTACTTAAAAGTTGAAAATTAAAAAAAAATTGTAAAGCAACATAGATTATTAAAAACATTTTTATAATACGCTTTTCCTAGTTGTTTGACGTTCAAAATATATAAATATATATTGTACATTTAACTATTTTTATTATTTGAAGTGTGTATAAAAACTTGCAGTACAAATATCTATAGACTATGTTGCATTTACTCTTAAAAATGAATATAAATGCTTCAACATTGATTACGGTTTTTCTTTTTTTTTTTGGTTTATTTTAGGACACCAGTGGTTTGTGACTTCTCTTGATCCCTATCGACCATTGCATAATTTTCTTTCTAAGCCTAAGAAGTCAGTTCACTAGGTGTTTTATAATGACCAAAATCCCGTCGTAGAATGTATTATTTACATACATTTTATTATTAATGCAATTTACTATATACGGGTCTCTATATGGAAGTTCTGGATTTTTGATTAGGACATCTGAATGTGAATATATTTGTAAATAATGTGATTAGTTTATGTGTACGAGCGATTAATAAAATCTGTCAACCAGGTTTTAGATTCAAAAAGAAATATAAATATTGCACCTTTTAATAGAAAGTCCCTCTCCTTTTTCTACTACATAGCATACAGTCCATTCAGCGTTATGCGTACAAGATCTAAACAGTAAGTAAAAATTAATGTTACTTATAAAGTGCAATTTTCGTAATTAGATTGGTTACTTAGTGCCGAACTCTAGACATCAGTGCAGAGACAAATACGAATACCAATAAGGGTACACGGGAAACTCGAAGATACAAAAAAAAAAAATTGAAACTTAGCGAGCTTGCAGGGTAGGCGCCTTTGTTTAGGGAGTCGAGCCTCCTAGACGCAATACCACTCTTAAACACTTTACGTTAATCTCCCCGAAACTATGAGGAATATTACAAAAACACTTTGGACAACTTTTAATCTGTTTCGAGGGTACTATATGATACTGTTAATTGTATTCCTCTAGCCACTACCACTAAATTAGTGCAAGATTATGTATGAATTCGTCGGCAGATAGGTGTTCGTCCAACAAATATATTTTTGAGTTGGTTAGATCCTTGTGCTCAAATATTGGATTTGCCAGTTATTTTTCTTTTTGCAAATTTAATGCATACGTATGAATTTGTTGTGACGGTTATTTTTCAACCGATTCTTCGAGAGCGCTAAGACTATCGGAAAACCCTTGACCCTCCAAACAGATACGAAATTGCCTTGGTTTTTTTTTAATATTACCCCTAATTCTGGCGATATTGACGTAAATTGCTAAGGCTGATATTGTGGGGCTCGACTCCCCAAACACGGATGGTTAGGCATCTAAAATATTACACTTGCACTGTTGTTCTTGCACTACATCAATCTACAAACAGTTTCATTTTTTTTTTATGAATTCTCGGGTTGTCTGTGTTCCCGTTTAAGTAGAACGATTTTAGTAGCGTTGTCTACAAGATTGTATGCGTACTTATTAAAGTATTAGTCAGAAGTGATTTGATTGGTAGAAAGAAATCCACAACTAAAATTCAATTGATATCGCGATATTACTCTACGAACCATCTATTTTCTATCACACAAGCTGTAACCGAAGCTGTCCAATTTCTACATTTAAGCCTTTAGTTACCAAAAATGAAATCGTCTCAATTTTATTTGGAAAATTTACTTTTACTACAAGCAATCTTAAGTCACCCGCCAGAATGCTAATAATCACACTTTAAATTAAATGCATTCAGCTTTAGCAAAAAAATGTCCGTGCTTCAACATTGAAGCAGTGGATATTATGGAGATGTTAACTGAATCTATTCAATTAAGACACACTCAGCGGTAATTGATTTATACAAAAATAATTTATTTACAGTACACGCCAAGAAAATGTTTATTTGTGCCGTGATCGGATGAAATTATTAATTTGGATAGAAGTTTGCTTTTTATGACGAAAATAGATGAGTAGTTACATAACTTCATAGGAATAAGCAAAATTATCATTAAACATCCAATCCAACTTTCACAGGAAGAATCTATCTTCCCGTGAAGACACTGCAGGCAGTGGCGGCTGGTGGTGACGTAAATTGGAGGTCAACTACAATACTTCGATTTCCTCGTGTATTTCCGTTGTATAGTAAATATAAAACGATATGCAGCGGAAATACACGAGGGAATCGAAGCATTGTAATGCAGCTTCCCACCAACCGTCGCTGACTGCAAACATATCAACATCTGTATGAATAGTACTGAGACTTTTGCAACAAGATCCAATAATTGCATCACCAGGAATAAAAGCAGTGTTAACTGGTAGGCATTTGGCAAAGATTGAGTTTACTAGGAAATACATGGAAAGGACGGGCGCGTGGAAATGGAAAATTTTTGGCGGGAGGAGGCGTTTTGATTGTATTGATAGACATTACTAGAAAGAAATTCCATTATTTTACCTTGTATAAATTGGGCAAGAATAGGGCATTTTGGATATCTAAGATTCCAAATGCGCCGTGTCGTATACACGCATTGTAAAAAAAATTAATTGTATAAGCGTTGAAATTTCCAAATGGCTGGTCAATAATGTCAATATTCTTGAAGTTTTTGCTTGAAAATGAGTTGATCCGGGAATTAAATTTCTCTTCGTTACATACCAATATCTTCCAAGCAGGATATGGTTTTTTCTAATGCCCCGGATTGAAGCCATGCTTCTTACAAACAATATTTGAAATAAATTAGCATTCATTTTGAAGCACTAATTTTTTCTCATAAGAATATAGTTTTTGGATGAAAATAATCGTACACATCGTACAATACTAGTAACGACAAAAGAGAAGTTAACTACACCACAATATTTACGTTAAAATTATGTTATGTTTAATGAAATGTTTCCTCTCTTTAAAAATTTCGTATAGTAATTGGAAATTAAAGAAATATGATAACTAAATGTAATCGCGAGCGAAAAGCATTATTATGTACATTTCTACATTTTTTATTCGTGTATCATATAAAATGTTTCTTACACTACAATACACTGCATTTTAAATGCAAACATTGGTTTTTAATATATACGCACGCTATCCTGACAAATTACAGCAATAGCTTTCACTAGAATAGGTATCCAAAAGTTATAATAAATTTTAAAAAATATTTTCATTAAAGGACAAAAATATATATTACATTTGCGTTAAATCTACTTAAGCCTTTAGCTAACACAGTGACTTCTAGTTTTCTTCCATCTGTTTCTGCACGTTCTGAGCACTTGCTTGGTTGCTTTTTAGTCCTCTGATCGTTAAATCGTACACCACCTCCTCAATTTTCTTAACGTCGTACTTCAAAGCATCAAATCGTTTTCGGAGAGAATCGTTCTTTAAATTGAGGACTCTAAAGCCAGCGTTTATTTCTGCTACGAAACGTGATATCTGAAGAGGCCTATCATAATCTCCATTGGTAACTGAATTGATCGCAAATCGTGACTGGAACAGATGGTTGTTGGTATTAAGCGTCTCAATTTATGATGAAAACTTACAAGTTCTGTTGTTAGTTGTAAAACACCCATTAGATAATCTTCTAAGTCCAAGTGAAAGCCTTTTAGTGGATCTGCATTAACTAAAAAGCACATATATTATCTAATAACGTTACATTTATATTTGATGCGATTGTACTAGTAGCTACGTACACTCGAACTGTTTAATCTTAAGACACAGCAGCTGCTTCTATCACCCGCTGATCTCCCAATCGTTTCTGTATCATCCCTGAGGGCTGAGAGGAGGACAACATTAATCACGCTGCTGTGTCCTCAGATTAAATAGTTCGATTGTAACCTAACAGAGACAAGTTTAGTTGACAATACTTATATACAGAAATCGACTACTTTTACAGTTTTTAGACTTTGAAAAAAAAGCGCCATCCAGTACGCACATTGTCAAAACCAGTTCAAAAATGAAAACTGCTACGAATTTACAATTCTTCCTGGCAACACTCCGTGATATATATCTATGAAATAAGCGCGTCTCCGTTAAGCACGTTTGAAGCTATTAAATTAGACTTGGTTATCAATCAAAGGCGGTTTCTAAGATACTTTTTTTTACCTCAAATTCTTAGCTGCAGAATCTTAAGTTTCAACTTCATACAAGTACAACAAGAAATAACAAACTATATTTGTTGTTTCTTCTTGTATTGATGACAATACGAGAGACAAAAAATTGGTTAAATAAGAAAAAGAGCTCAGTTTTATGAGTTTGATTAAATATGCCCTTTGTTTAAGAGCTAAAGAGCTTTAAGAACTAAAAGCCTTCTAGATGTTTGCTAAATAATGATGATTGGTGGTATATTTTGTAATCTAGCGACTCATCTGTGCATGCGCATCAATATCAGTATTGAAAAAAAAAAAACTAAGTGGATGTATTTATTAAATTCCTTAAAATTGTGACACGGCGTATATATGATTATTTGATCAAGTTTACAATGGTAGACAACCTCTTGCAAATTGGCTTTGATGCCATTTAGTGTAGGATCTGGGACATTGCAATATTGATCATTTAATTGTCCTTTCTTTTACGATATGATTAAATTCTCTTTTTCTCCTAATTTTAATAGAGAAACTTAAACTAAGTTAGTAAATATAAATACTTGTAGCAAATATATTAAAATTTTGCTGAACAATTCTCAAATAATCAACGAAAATTTGACAACACTGCTTTGATTTTTTATTTATGGACTAGTGATCGTAGGAAATGGAGGCTGTAAAGTGCAGAATTGCCTAATTTTTGAAACGGAAACCATAGTTGCTTATGGGGTCCTAATCAAACCTATTTCTTGATAATTACATTAATACGCTAGTCAATATTGCATATCTTATTTAATGCAAATTAGTACCTCCCAATATTTCAGCAGCTGTATCTCTCGACAACAATATGCTTACTTCCAGAAAAACAACTAAGGCAGCAAGGAAACAAAGTCTTTGAGTAACAAACTTCCAATGATCATTGTATCTGTAGTAGTGACCAACAGGAATTAATGCACTTAATCTTCCATAAGCTTCTTGGACTTTTTTAAACTGCTCCCGGGCCTTCAAGCAACTTGGTGAAACTGAAAGTTTCTTTACACAATATCAAATACACATTATATTGCAGAAATTATATACTTAAATGTAAGCTATCCTCTTGGTGAATCACTTGCAATGTAGTTAAGATTTCCCTAGCATGTTTCTCTATTTCACGAACAATGTTTCGTATCTCCTTAAAATAATATACATAATAAATATTGCAGCTTTAAATTATACCTACTTCTCTGATGTCCTGTTCTGTGTTTAAATATTGTTGAAAATCATCAAATACTGCCATCATTTTATCCATAATATTTTTCTTGTTTTAAATTGTAATAAATACAATTGCATTCACAAAACATGTAATGTTCCTAAAAAGCTCAGTAACGTATTTTTGCCGTATTTACAGTTCATCTGCAGCACACAATTTAGGTGATAAAAAATATGATAAATGTTTATAAATCAGAATATTTACAAAATAAACAAATATTTCAACTTTTCGGTGTTTCTCATAAGATTAATCCATAATTTGATATTAAATTTATGCAAAATATTAGCTGACGGTATTACAGAATTCTAGAAGGGATATTAAGGATCATAGCAAGCTCAGATAAGCTCTACAACTAAATAATCCTCAACTCATACTATTATTTGGATAGACTTTATTGCAGTAGAAAACGCTTTGTTTGAAAGCAAGGCACTGATAAGAGGGGTGCTAGCGTTATCTTTCTAGATATGTACAGTTTTAGATTTAGTCTGTATTTCTAGGTTTCTGCATTATCATGTGGAAATTAGGAATATGTTTTAATCTGAGCTTAAAATAAAGTGTCTTTAAAAGTAATAATGCACCCAAATTCACTTTTAAAATGGAAACACACAGACCTCTGCCGTCTTGTGCAGGTAAAATCAAATGTATTCGGCAAGAAATTAAAAAAAATTTCCATTATTGCGCCATCTTTTAAACGTTGCCATAAATGTAATGGATATCTATAAGCTCTTTTAACAATAAATGTAAAAACTTTCGGATTATTGCATTATTTCAAAAGATGGCACCACTGAGCTTCAGCTTTTTTTTTAAGGTAGATACGAGGAGAAATTATAAGGAAATTGCAGGTAATTAAATAAAAAATTAAGTGCAGTTTGTAATGTTTTATTTCCTCTATTCTTTCTTATTTAGCAATTATATATTTTTTTTAAACCAAACATAATAAAATAACACGTTAACAGAGATCACTGGTGATCGGTACGGAGCATCAACAAGATTTAATATATATAGAGTGCTTCGGTATTAACGCGAAATATATGTAGTTTTACATCAAACGATTGATTCGTAGGCGTAATAAGAGATTGAGAACACTTTTGCTACATGACATAGCGTAGCGGTGTAGTGTAGAATTAAGGATTAGTGTAGCGTGAAAGTACACGTATTAAACGTTGCTAGTATCAGGGCGCTGCATCAATATTTCTTACATTTGTTTTCGAATCTGCTAATACATAAACGATATAATATCAGCGTATAATACCGTGCATTACAAAAGGAATTATTAATATCAACAGATACATTTAGGTTCCGCTAGGTATGATAAAGCAAATCACAGTATTAGTTGTTAAATTATTGCCGAATATTGCACTAATTTTACTAATTAATGCGAAATATGCTGTGTAATTTGACAAAGTTAGTTGACAAGTTAACATGCACCATTTAGCAACTAGAGATGGCTGCGAAATCGCAGACCCTATCAATTTGAAACTGGTTCGAAGCTCGGAGCAAACGGCGATGGTTCATGATGGCCATTTATTTTGCTCCTGTTCCGTTAAACTGCTCCGGTCTAGATCCGACTTAGATAGCTGAGCTGGTTCTGTGTAATAAATAGAGAGCAATTTGTATGTACATACGTTGATGTGAGCAGAGATTTGTGGCATTTTCATTTCCGGCCATATCCTTCCCCTAAATCTCTGAAATAATTTCACATTCGTTTCTTATTGCCGGTCATACAAATGTCTCCAAAATGTCAACTCTAATTGGCCCCGCCCGTTGACCAAATCCTGGCTACGCTCATGGTTTTTATTTTTTTTTTTTATTTAATTATTATAGAGTATATTGTATATATTACTGTGTGATATGGTTATATTAGTATATATGTATAGTGTTATAACATAATCTGCTATATTTTTTAATAATAGGGAGATTCTTGGATAATTTAAATTATAATAGGGCGAACGACATTTTATTGATAAGGTTTTGTCGAATTAACAACGTGAATAACGTTAAGATCAGTAAATTTTTATTTAGAATTAACACTTATTTTTCTTACATCACGCTACACCTCTACCTCTATATATTTTTTAGTACCAACTGTGCAATATAAAAACTAAAAGACATAAAAGCACAAATGGCGGCATATTCAAACTCTTTGATTGTATTTCAACATTTATAACGTTAAAAAAGGTGACGTGGTTGCGATTTCATAATGCATTTTCAATTTTATTCATTTTATAATTTTCATACTTACGCAGATCACATTTTCTACGTTTACAAAATATAAGTGTAAGGATTGCAAGTTGATAACGGTCTTTGCTGTATTAAAAAAAATGTGATACATGCAAAAGAGAAGACATCAATAACAAATTTAAAAAGACACGTTAAGAAAGCATCCTACAGTTAATATTTCTAACGTCATAGAACAAACTTCGTCTTCAAATAGAGTGTTAACTCCAATACAAGAAAACAAGGTAGAAGTCTACCATCTGCATCACATTATTATATTGAAATTCAAACTATTCGCTAGAATTAGGAATTAATCCACACTTCCGCGGGAGTTCTGTTCTAGGGTTCCTTAATTTTCAGGTTGGAACGTTAGAGGGCATGACGCTTCTTACCCCTCTCTGATTACGCCCATGGTTCCTCAGAATGTGGATTACCACACTGGTGACGCCGGGTAAGCAGAAACATATCTGTGGGTAGTGTATTTTTGATTCCACCAATACCACAAGAAAGCTAAATTTTGTGCATTATTTTTTTGGTTATTGTTCCTAGACATTTTCTGATGTGTTCGGTCGAGATACAAGGAAACTTGTTTGTAGGTGACACTATATATTTGCTCTTCGGAGCAAGAGCTGTGTTTAAGAATTAATTTGTCGGTGGAGCTGGAGCAGAAAGATCAGTTCCGAGAAAAGAACCTCAAATGCGATTGGAACTTTATACCCCTACGGAGAGGGAAGCGCTAAGATTGTTCCTATTAATTCACGGGAATTACGAAACACCAGCCAAAACGAACCTGCAGTTGAAAGCAAATCGTTGGCCTACGTATTTATACCAATTTTACGCGATTCCAGCCTTGGAAATATGTCATTATGGTTTCTATCTCTTTTCTATCGTTTGAATGGGAACTGGCAAGGAAGAACGCGGATATAATAATCGGCGGCAAAAGTCCTTTTCGGATGTTATGTCTCGATTGTCCCCACGGATATTAGAGTCATTTATTTTAGGCGGAATATAATTCAACATCTCAAAGTTATAATCATATTACATATAATAAAAACTTTTACCCTTCTTCCTCACACAGACGGAAATACTTACAGGATATTAGGTATTTGCTTTTGCGATATTTTTGTTTAATATTTTCGCCGCGAAAAGTACGATGCGAACTTTTACGAAGATATAAAAACTAAATTACGAAATTACATATAACTTAGTTGGGTAGAAAAAAAGTTTGGAAAATATTCCAAATTTATTTTTAATTGAATTAAAAGTACTGATTCGTAATTGGACAGCTTTAATTCATGGTAATAACATTATTTAAACTTTGCCAGTTTCTCTCTGTATTTTAGTTTGTTCGGAGGGAAGTAGAGTGAAGCTGAATAACCTTTTATTTTATAACTTTTTTGCTTTGAATTGTCACTCAGAATTGTAAACGCTTAACCAGGAAAAACAACTATTGCCCTTTCTTGTACTGGGGTAAACTTCTGATCGAAATATTTCTTCTTCCTCCCAACATAATTTAAATGCATTACGCGTAATTCAACTTCTCATGCCAGGAGATGGTTCTACATTTAATTTAAAATTAATCACCTAGCCATACATGGAGGATGTTTTTAGAGGAAAAAGCAAAACGTTTATCTCAAAGTTTCGAAATGGTGGTGACTATTGCCTAAAGTATTCGAAAGCAGGTTCTTACTATACTTACTATCATAATATTGCAAAAATGTACATTTAGTAGAAAAGGAAACCAATGTATAGGAGAAACCATTTATTAACATAATTAAAGGTCGTAAGCGCCTACAATTTATGTAATACATAAATTTACAGCAATAAAATGAAGAATGTTTGCAAATAACTCAATAAAATCGAAATATACTGTTATATATGACATATTAGCTAAACACATAAAAAATGTCTACAAGCAATAACAAAAATAATGCTTGTTAATACAGCTATTTTTGGTATTGGCGGAATTACTCACGACAAAAGCAATGCGAGGAGAGAAAACATTAACCAACAGACATGTTTCTGCCTATTCGGGGCCATCAGCGTTGTTCCGAGTGTATTCTCTAGCTCATGTAACTATTTGTCTCCCGGCTTATATCTTTCCAGAACGACAGGCTAGGTGTATCTCCAGCACCATCTAGTGCTAAGAGATACACGCGCCTGCCTTCTAGAGCAGTGACAAAAAGCAGGTACATTTCACCGACTAAGTCTTGAGCAGTTCTTCGACTGCCGAATCAGAGTGCGTGCCTTTGCGGAGGGGAGAGAAAACAGTTTTCTGCTTGTAATGTTTTTTTTTTCGTCCCATATTGCTTCTGCTGTGAGTGATTCCATCAATACCACGAGGAAGTTATGCTAGTATTCTTTGTTGGTTATTGTTTTCTAGGCATTTTCTGATGTGTGTGATTGTTTTCAAATTGAATAATATCTTAACTACATATTGTAGTTTTTCAAGTGACAATGATGCAGTTCGATGTTCTGCTATATATTGGACTTTAACAAACATGTGCAAGACAAAAAGAATTTCGGGGAAAACCGATGGAAGAAGCCACAGCACTCAGGTTCATTTTTTTCTTTGTTTTGCACATGTGGGTGAGACCTATTTTACAACGGAGCCTAGCACTTGTTGCTCTGTAATTTTGACAATCATTTAAATATTTCACACATAACTGCAAATTCAGTATATCTGGAATAATACGTACTTATGCATATCACTATTAAAAATTGTTTTTTAATAGGGTGACTCTTTCGTCCCAGGGCGATTCTGATATCGTGTCTTACTTGTTTAGAACCATGCAGAATAATAAAAGAAAACTCGACGAAGCACTTCTAAAACCGCCATCTGTTTGATTCTCCACCACACTACTCTCGTAGAACCAATGCTGTTTTTCTTAACTGTAGGCGTTTTTTGTTGGTACATTGATTTGGCCCTAGTTACTAATTTTTTAAATCGTTTCAATTTGGCGTTGCAATAGTGACACTAAAATCGCAGCCGCTTTAAATGCATAAATTTTCCAATCAACCTATCGAGGACGTCTTGAAAGAGGTTCGAAAAGCGATGGTGTAGAGGGAGTAAATTACAAGTTGAAATGGAAAGTCATCGTTTGAATACGATAGTTATTCAAATTTATTTTGAAAATTATCTATTCCTGCAACATATGGACGACTTCGTGATTTTTACGACCTACATAATCACCCTTCTAAGCAAGCCATCCGTCGAACCGATGGAATAACATCAACATGCTGAAGGAAAATTTCATTGCTATAAACGAAAATGTGGAAGAAGATACTTATTTATCTATTTGTCGTCGATCACAGTTATTGGAGCTCGTGGAAAATTTGGTGCAAAATTCTTGGTCTACATCCGTATAAGATTCAGCCGGTGTAGCAATTATGAGCCACGAGACCATCGTCTACGTTGTTCTCTCGCTGATTGTTCAAGAGCAGTTGGAAATTTACCTGCTATTTTATCGTAAAATTGTGTTCGTCAATACCAGTCACTTTTGGCTTAACAGGTTTATGAAATTTATATTTACGTATATATACCCGCACACTCTTTAACTATCGGCAACGTATACACTTATTTATCCCATTCTACTTGAAATCACAGCAGGTAGTTTTGGAGCCCATTGAAATAAAGAGGTTCTTTCCCTTCTACATTTTCTATACCTTAGAGGCTTACCGCTGTTGCTGACTTGATAATTTGATTTCGGTTTCACAGACGCGGCAATTGCTATCGAGTCTAAAAGTCTTTCTCTTTTATCCAAAGAATTAACGTCGATGTACATATATACACGAACATGCATTTCCAGCAGCAAGGTTGACCGTTTTTGTTAGATTCGGATCTCTGTGTTTGCATGTTCGCCTAAGGTAAATCCCCTTCTGAGACTCTACGTAAAGTTTAATTTATTTGAAAGTGTAATGCTTTATCGCTCCCATCTTTCCTGCCGCCGTTGATAAATAGAGCACACGTTTGCGTTATATTGACCGTGTACATTCTCCGGTGTAATTGCATTGTCTTTGAAATGATATACCGTGCTGTATATTGCGTTTTGCGTCATTAGATTATATTGATTTCGTGCGAGAAAAAGCTTTAATAGAAATTGTAACTTATCGCAAAATCGTTCAAATTACATTTTTCCAGGATGTATGTATGTTATTTATTAAGTTAATGCTTACTTCCAATTTACCACTAGCTTCATTAAATGAAGCTGTTCATTCGGTACACTTTACATTAGCATTACGTATCATATAATGTTAATACGTAAGATTTCTCTATACGGAATAAGGGTTCTGCTTTGTATTTTTGTTATAGGAGTGTTATATTATTTAGCAACGATCTTCACTATCATATTCTTGGTAACTTGTATCAATTTACGGGCAACACCACTATTATTATTTCAGGAAGTAGTGAGATATATCTGTGCAAACGGTAACAATTGTTCAAGTGCTACGTTTACGCGGTGTCAATCGGCGGTTCAATCTGCCCATACTTTAGTGGTAAATCGTTGTTGGTACGCTAAGGCCTAGAACGATTTCTGTAGTGTCTAGTGTCAAGTTTCTGGGCTGCTCAGGAGTGTTTTGCGTGAGAGGACCCAGGATTGTGTCACAGCTTTGAACTAGGTTGCGTTCTCATATCCTTATATGAAATGCAAAATGAATTGTCAATTCCTTATTATAGAACAACAATGTATGAAAGAAGCCTGAGGTACATATCTTTATAAAACTTACCTCAACCTTTTAAAAAAAATACCTCCTGGAAAATTGCTGCTATAGTGTCTCTCAATTCTTTGTCTAATATACTTGTGATTGCTGGACATCAATTTTCCATGGATGTGGCTATTTATTGTGATTAAAAAAAAAAAAAAATAGGCACACTCCGCGCCACACAAGTTTAATTAATTAATTACCGAATCATCCGGTCAGCGGTTGAAGATGAGGATCGACGTTTCCCCGAAACAGCTGTACCGGATTAACTAAACTTGTTTGGTGTCCTTGTTATCATTATTTATTGTGACATATATGTATGTTCCTACGCTTCATTATATTTTATATTTGTACATTTTTTGACGAAACCTATATCTTACCGGATCAACTGGTAAATAAAAAAAAATCCAGTTGGGTTCGTTTTATCATTTCTGGTTTCTAGCCGGTGCTAGATACAAAAAAGTTTTTAAGATGGTTTTTGTAGATTATGAACCGGTCTCGATAAATTATCTCTATGTTACTGAATGAACACGGGAAATTGCCATCTCTAGTCATAGGTATAAAAAATAAAATCGAGAGTGTATGTAATTCGATGATTAAAAAAAAACTTACCGTCTTAAGCGTCTTCCGTGATTTAAAAAACTGGAGAAGCGAGATTAAATATTTTTAACATAAGGTGCGTTTCCGAAATTATTTCTGAAAAACGCGTCCGCCGTGAGGAAAATATGATCTTGTATAAAGAAAATGATCGCTCTATATCTAGTGATGTTATATTTGCATCATTAAAAAAATCTTTGAAACAACCTTCACAAATGTGTCAGTGTGGAAAATCTTAATCTTTGTTTAAAACACTTTCAAACTTAATTAGAACACGCTCATTTTTTGTGTCTTCTAACCACCTTCTTTATACTCTCAAAATATTTATGATAGTAAAATACCGCTTGTAACCATGTTCCGTAACGTGTAAGGATCGGTTGTGGTGGTTCAGGGGTGTGAGAACACAGTCTGTGAAATTCGCGAATACGTTTAGGAGATTTCAGCAACACTGCTTTTGTACTCGCAATTATCGCATCCACCTGTGGATAACATTTACGAATTGTCTCTGCCACAAGATGTAGAGCATGAATTTTACATGTAATATGTAAAAAGTTACCACACCGTTCCTTAAGAGACCGGCCTACAGAAAGCATGGTTACGGCACCATCTGTCATAAACATTAAGACTTGATCTCTGGATATTTCAAATTTTCCAATGTGCTTAACACCACTTTTGAAATTACTTGGGCAGCACATTCTTTTATTCGTCTAGAAGCTAATAAAATTGAAGATGACGATTGATGTGGTTCCATTTTGCGCACCATATCATTAAGTACAGATCTTTTTCTGCAATCAGTTGTTTCATCCACACACAAGCACACTTTTTTATTTTTCAGTTCAGCCTTAATTTTATTTTCTAAATGTACATGCACAGATGGTAAATAATTTCGCAACGTGGTCCTGCTCGGTAATGTAATATCGGCGTATTTGTTCCAAAATGAAATAAATGAATCGTTGTTTAACAAAGTAAACGCCATCATTGTACATAAAATAAAGTAAGAATTATTCGTATTTTGCGGCGATACCGGCTTTGATATTATTGTGGTTTGCACTTTGCACATGCCGTTTACAATGTGTTAGTGACCAACAAGTTAGATATATATCATTTAATTTTTAGGCCGTCGTAAGTCAAATCCGGATAATCCTTAATGAACCTATTCACTGTCTTTAATGATAGCTGTTTTTTCAATCTACGTACCTTCGACATTATTAAAAACAGAACACAGAGTACGGTGCTACTATTATGTACGCTCCAGGCGGCAGCGAACTAGATACTGACTAGTGTTTCGCATGCGAGAGTCAATTCGTTAGCTGCGCCGATGGTGCGCACCCGAATTTGCCTACTCTACTTATAACGAACAAAAAATCTCTTTAAACCATGCAAGAATATGTACTTTGTATTAAGGCGGAATATAAATTTTTGGTTTTTAGGTGCCTATAGCCTTGAATTAAAATTGTCCTGGATAATATAGGTGTCTCACGAGTAACGCCTCTGTTTATAATGGGTAAACCACGCTATTTTTCGGAAGCCTACCTATCATTCAGATCTGCAGATTCTGCGCAGATTCTAAATATATTATAGAAAAGCATGGCATGTCAAGAGTGTTTCTTTAAGCGATTACCTATTATATATTCTTGAATTCTACGCAAGAAAATATGCCTACGTTATTCAAGATTCCCTATATGTCTATCACTGATTGTTTTTGAGATATTTCCCCTTTGAAAACGTAAGGAATATCGCTGAAATGAATCGATCTAAACAAACCATCAGACAGTAAATAGCAAATTTACTAAATCGTTGACTTACCTCGTATGTTCAGAGAGCAGCATTGGAGATTAATCATACTTAAGGTTTAGACTTATTCTTAAACATCTCTAAAGCACGGAGTTTATTCATCTATGGATTATCGCTCATGAATATTCTAATTTTATGAGCTAATTAAGTTGCTGTTCTACGGATATTCACTGTAACGTAAGGTATACAATCACTAATCACTTCTATAATGTGCGCGGTATAAACACTATTATCTATTCATACGGACGATATCAACATTAAACAATGGTTAAAGCAAATTGACTTATTATTATGTGCATAAATTCAATAATATTGGCACATTTTATCATATCGGTCTGAACCAAATGTGGAAAAGCGTGCGGCAGAATGTACTAGATTTCCATTTTCGCAATTATGTTTTCTCACCTCACTAGTATTTAAGGATTTCCATTGCATTTTCGAAATACACTTCAGTGAAAATGAAGGCATTCATACTCCTAGCTATTGCGACTGCACTATTAGTAAGTAAGACCGTGATTAATTGTTAGTTTATAGCAATACACGTACGAAATTAAACGTGTGCATTGTATTCGAGTTTTATTTGTTTCTTTTTTTTTTGTAGCATTCCCAAGCAACAGGTTTGCTTTTCGCAAGACCTGTTTTAAGTTGTGTGAGAGAGTTTGTTAGTAATTCGGGAGATGCGGACGGTATCGATGATGTAACGGCAGTAACTGAGGCACCACCGTGCGGCTCAAATTGTGGGAATGATAACTGCTTAACCAATCGAGACCTTAATGTCCGGAAATTGATAGAATGTTTGAGGAAAGCGTTCGGGAATAATAAAAACTGAGAATTTAAATGCTGCTTAAATAAATGCTTTTATTAAACAAATGGTGTTTTAGTTGAAAATCGTTTCAGATGTAAGTCTTACATGCAAACGAACGCTTTTGCTTTTTGAAAAAATAGTTACATATAAATTAATCAGTTTACATGTAATGACTTTATGCGTTTGCCGCTGTAAATTTTGATAGGAACGTCCAAAAAAGATTGAAAGCCGTCGTGTACTATGTGAGGCACCTTCTCGTCTAGTATAAATTTATTTTTGGTTAAAAAAAGTCATGCTTATAGAAAAACCATAATTTGTGCTTGCTGCACGTATATATATTCTATACTCTGCAATTTCACAAACATAAGGAGATATGTATATCTGCGAGTTTCAGCATGCCTTAGTCTCATCAGAAAGTGTTTAATTGTAGAAATGTCTTTCGGGTGATGTGTAGTTAATATTTTACTTGACGTTTCGCTGACCATGCTGTCAGCTTCTTCAGAAGATTTCTAAAGACTGACAGTCTTTAGTAAAATATTAACTACACGATATCACCCAAAAAATATTTCTACTATGGATTACGGTCGTGAAAGCCTACACTCAACCAAGTGTTTAATTCTTTTTGGTGTGGTGACGGCCCGACGTGGTGTATAAGCTTTTTAAAGCTTGTCATACCTCAGGAGCCTTTTTAGTGTAAATGAAGAAGTATTTTGCAATTAACGACATATATGAAAATACATAAGCACGCGTCGTTGTTGTAGCTTCTCTAGCTCGACGTTTCGTCCTTACTCTTGTGGAACAACTTCAGGGTTGTTACTGCACTCTGAGAGGGACTATTCATTTCGGAGGGGTTTAATAATGATGATTAGTAGGAAAACTGCTGCAACCATTCTTTACAGCTACCCACATTTTTTCGAGTATAATACGTATCCATACTTTTAAAAAAATCAGTTAAAGTGTTTAGACTAGGTTTTTGAAACACTCTGTACAACATCCGAGGTGTCACCGAACACTTCTTCAAGAATAACGTAAAATAAAAAACATCTTCAAACCCAATTTCAAATTTACCGACTACAAACACCGCAACCGTCTGGAAGCTTCTGGTGCCTACCAGATTCCATGTTCGTGCGGTAGTGTGCACATCGGTGAAACAAAGTGACCGCTTATGTGTAATCAAGTCCAAATGCTCCGCTTGAAATCTCGTTCCCCACCTGGTACCATTTCTTATTATCTACTTTTTAAGACTGAATTCTGAATTTTGAATAAAAGTAGAAAACACTTTTTTTTAAATAACAATTTTTATAAAATTTGGGCAAATGTATTTTCTGAATCGAAGAGCGTGGTTTCTAAGAAAATTTCAATTCTTTAGCGTAAGACAACGTTTGTACCAGTGTACTAGTTGCATTTTTGAATTAGAAACTAAACCAAGTGCATGTAGCCGATTAATGGTATATGACCTTAATCCCGGATATATTGTAATCAACAAACCACTTTACCGAACGTTATAAAACAATTATGGCATTAGCACAGATTCTATTTGGGAGCTCGTATATCCGTCTCGTCCAGTTTCTACCAGCGAAAGATACATCTCAATTAGTCTCGCAAGTAATCCCGTGCCTGACAGTAATAGATTTCCACTTGGATGTGTAACGTTTATCTATTTTTCGCATTTCCGCTCTTGTGCCACGTCCTTTGTCAGTATCTGAAATTTGTTTCTACAACCCTATTACAAAGTTATCGGCGTATTAATACTTGTACTATGCTGAAGCTACAATCCCGTACACAATTCCTTCTTTCGTTTTGTGTTAAATGCTGTACTAATCACACCTAACAAGAGTTATTTTGCAGAATTATATCACCTTTACATACATATTTAGTGCACCAAATTATGTTTGTTGCAACCACTGTTGCCCTGAATGCAAAAGCGGCGAAAGTTTAAAATATAGATGCTAAATACCTGCTCAAATATTCACGGCTTTTACATTCGGGGTTAGCGGCTTTCCAATTTCGTTGGACCGGGTTTGTAATTCGATAAATGTTTTGCGTGCATCCGCATGTTTGATAGTTAAGAATGCACTAATTCGTTTGTCAGACACAGTACGCGCAACTATTTATTCGCTTGATTAACATCGATTTGTTACACTCACGAAAATTCATGCATTTTAACAGTGCGTTGTAAATGTATATTGGTTAGTACAACCCCATTTTTCAGTGACTGTAACAGAAAAACTGATGCATAATTAACACAATAATTATGTTAGCTTTTAAGGTCTCATCAAATAGTGAAAACTGTTTTTTTTCGGCCTAGCATTCAAGTTAAATTAACGTGAATGGTTATAAAACCATAAAGGAGCGTTCACATACGGCACAAATTGAATTATGGCGCTATTGCACACCAGGCCACCAACTCGAAAATGAAAATACAGTCCCTTTAACCAATTGGTACAACCACCAAGTTGGGCAATTGCAGAGCATAAATAAAAAAAAATGGATCAGTGCTTATTGCTAAAATTAGTAATTTTTCTGGTTTCGAAAACTTTTTTCCATGTTGTTGTACTCTCTGACGATACGTTCCACTATTTTTGCAGTATATTTAAATGTCACCCGACGTTGAGGGTGATTAAACCTGATATTGCAGGTCATAAGAAGACAAAAATCCATCTTTGCAGAGCCTCTACAAGTTATATGCAGGAATTTCTTGCAGCTCTTTGTTACTTGGGCTTTGATCTAAAAGGAACATCCTTCAGTTTATTTTTACTTGAAACTACATCGCACGAAAAAATAAAATAAGTAGGGCAAGTCACAAGTTAATAAACAAAGTTTATGTTTATTTATGGAAGAAGTTCTAATTTGCTTAAGTTTAGTTTGTTAATCAGCGTAACGTCACATAAAAGCTAGATGGTTCTCGTTGGTTGCAATCGATTCGGCGGCTAAGGTTTTATCGTCCTCAAACTCGTCGTTCAGGAATGCATATCTAAGGAGAAAATCAACGAAAACTAGAACGATGCCGAATTATCGATAGTCAAAACTATCAATAAACTATAGTATTCGTCAGTCACTACTGATAGTGCCCATTACTAAGTTCAACCTGGTGTTAAGTGACTTTTATCTAGTTTACTTGTTTACCGAAACTAAAATGTTGGTAATTTACTTTACGTTGTGTTACCTCCTTTCTTTGCTTATTTGCGTATATGACCATTTCGTAGAACATACGTTCACAAGGTACAATTTAATTCGTGTTAGTTTAGTATGACTACTATTTATGTACCTGTTATACGACACTTATGCATGTCACGCTCTCCGTTAATTTTATGCTTGAAGTAATTAATTAAAGTCTGCTTCACGTTCACCTCCAAAGATAATTATAGAGGAAAGGATTTATCGCTGTTGTCTAAGCGATATCGTAAAATTTGGGATTGTTTCAAGTCCACGTGGGCCTATCTTCTAAAAGGGAAGTAAATATATGCGCACTTGCATGTACCGTACACGTACTTACCAGAATTTGACCCTCGTAGAAGTTCCAAAACGCAAACGCGACTCTGAATAATTACTGCTAACTGTGATGCTATTCAATGAGTGTTGTTAGTGAAGTGGTAGGAATGGGGTGCGTAATGTATACGCCTGACCTACATTAACCAGTCCGACAAAGACATTATCCTCACCAGATATAATCAAATAATGTTATCAACGCCCCTTATCCATTACTAGGCCGAAGTCCCTAAGAGAGGAGCGATGTTGAAAACTGTATGTGCGATAATGATAAATTTCCATTATCAGAGCGTATATTATGAATAATTAAAATCCATATTTTATACCAGAGATAGAGACACTTATGTACACTGCTAAGGACAAAAGCTTGTTATGAATGTGTGCTTTAAATGTCACAGAACCTCAACTGTGACATTTAAAGCATTAATTTTGTCTTTTTTATTGGAAACAATACGACTACTTTTTCGTTCGTATGCAAAGAAATATACACAACCACGAGCAAATGTCTGGAAACATAAATAACTCCAATTCCATTGAAGTTGAAGCTCTCAAATAACAATAATTTTCTGACTGAGTGGAAAAGAATGAATTAAAATTTTAACGGCCCAGCTATGGCAATAGACAATGAATTTATCGCAGAGTACCTATAATTATTCAAATCGATAACCAATAACGTGCTCCTTACTCTGCAAAACGTTAAAAAGAGCCGAGTGGCACAACTCGTAATTTCTCCAAAACAAGACTATCAAATGTGGCAACAGATGACAATAAAGAATGCAATGTTCCAATTTCGATAGAAGAAGTAGTAAAAAATATTAGTCGATGCTTGGTAGAAGGGAATTTTAAAAAGGAAAAATATCATCCGCATAAACTTCGTCCTGTACAAGAATTTCTGATGACGATTTCGATAGAAGACTTGAAATTTGCCAGCGCAATCCTAATTTCGGAATAATCCTTGTTCTTTCTGATGATGCCATTTAAACATTTTGTTTAATTATTTTGTTGTTATTGGTCGCAAAATATATTTGATATAGAAAGCCCACATTCATAATCTCCAAACATTAAATGTTTACGCAAGTGTTTACCACAGCTGTTATTTGGATCCGGATAATTTACTATCCAGATATCCCTATATTACTCCGAACACACGGAGTATAAAAACTATTGTACTTTTTCTCCATACGCTAACATAAATGAGATGTTTTTCTTATTAAACACTTTGTATATTGCAAAATAATAACGGAGCTAGATCCGAGAATCGTGTAGTGGATCTGAATTGTTTTGGATCCGGATATTTGGACCTCGATTTTTTCGAAACAGGATTGTCGGGACAAAATTTTGTGAATGGTAATTTGAACGCTTTAAATATTCCTGCCCTAAAAGAACGAAGGGCAGCTACCATTTGCTACAAGGTTTCAGCAAGATTGCGCTCCACCCTCTTATACATTAGCTATTAGATCCTAGACTCCCTCAAAAATGGATTGAATGAAGAAGTACAATTGAACATAACAATTGTTTCAATGATAATTTTCTATACTCTAATAATGTCGAAGAATAGTGCTTTTATTAAAATATTTCAAAAATTTTCAGGATTTGGGAGCCGGTTATTTACAACTAAGAACGAAAACGAGCGAAATTCATAAGAATTATCGATAAATATATTTTTAAAACGTCAAATCAAATAATGCGAGATAATAAAACACGGGAGATAAGAAATCTGCTATTGCCTTAAACGCCGTGGAACAATTTTCATACTGTCAAATATATTTATATCAAATCAGTCCTCATTACTCAAGCATGAATTTAATTACACAGGATTTCCATTATGAAGAGTAACCAGTTCTTTTATAAAAAAATATTTTTCGCTATGAAATTAGAAATGTACACTAATAGATTTTCAAATTTGAAAAGTAAGGTATTTAAGCGTTGAATAGAATGTCATTAAAAAAAAAGTATGTACATATAATCACGGACATTAATTGATAATGAAATTTTGTTATTAAAAGAATCCTGTAAATTTTCCTTTTTTTTATATATACTCAGGGTTGTTACCTTTTGTAGGTCCACGATGTTACTATCTTCGGATTCAAACATACAGGTTGCAGGGCTGGCTGGGTACAAAGTACAAGAAGTTAAGCCTTTTTATTATACCTAACAACTTTTATCTTTCTATTACAACTAAACACGCACAATTCAATAAAAAAGAACAAGAATTAAAGTAATATTCTAAATCAAGTAAAAAGAAAATGTTTGTCAATTCCGCTACTGCCGTCTAAGATCAGTGACAAATTAGATCTGTCTAACTTAACGTTGAATTTTTTATACAAGTGATTCTAGCCTTAATAATAATTTACATCAATTTTAATTTTTTCTTTTTTTAACGAAAGAATTATTAATACTTTAACAAATAAAATAGAAACATTTTATTATTCGGTAAGCGGTAATGTGTAGAGTAAGATAGACGAGTATCTTAATTGTTTCAGGATGCTGGGAAACCGTTGATTGGGATTCCTGCGTTCCTAACGGTTTTTTCTGGGAAATTCTGGAAGATTACCTCCAGATAACTTATGATGTAAGGAGATGTAGGAGTAACCAGGAATGATAATGATACAATAACTTGTAAGAAAATACCCGGTAAATTCTGGCGTCGTTTTATAGAGAAATGCGGCACACTTTTGCAAATTTAACGAATCATGGAGTGGCGTCCTTTTGCAAAACGGCTCCTCATTCGGTTATAGCTTGCAATAAACAAAAGAGCATAGGAATCTTTTTTTAAGAAGAAGATACCACAAAAGAAATTTTAACTACTTTTTTAATTTGCAAAATAATCAAGTCTACTGAATTGAGGTAAATTTGATACCTATCTCTACCAATTTTCTTATTTTCAATCTTTCTATTAATAATTCTAGTATGTCACCGAATAATTTTAATGCATATTCCTTGTGAGGCAAATTTGCTGGATGAAATGGTACAACACTGTACCTGATCCTTGAATATAGAGCTTTCCCCCGCTTGCCAGATCTTCGGGTGCGTATTCGATTATTTCTTGTAAGGCTATTTAAAATCAAAAGTTTATATCGAGCCTCTTAATACTTTAGACGATTTAAGGGCTTGAACATGTGATACATTAATGTAATCGATTTGTTTACACATTGCGCTTAACATTCTCTTTCGTTTCCATTTTGCTTTATGTTAATGTATTGCAATTATAGCAAATATCTTGGTATATTATTAGAAGAAACAAAGGAAGTTACACATCTTTGAAATTGCAACACTGTCATCTTATGTTTGACTTTGTGTCTTTGTCTCTGTCATCCAGGTAACTTGCGTCTAAGTAAATTTCCAATAAGAAGGTGTTAATATTCAACACTCTAGTTGTATTCAAAGTGTGAGCCAAGGGTATTCTTGTAGAAGTAGCTGATCTCCCGAGAGAATCTGCGCAAACATAGTATACAGTGAAGTTCCAATATATAAAAACGTCGCTGTATACGCTTAGTTTTCGTTTAAGTTTCTAAAACTCACTTAAAAACAAATAAATATTAAAGATTCCGCAATTCTTCCCCTTCGCAAAACATTACAATATATATTTAAAATTGTTGAAGTTGAAGGTGGCTTCCGGTTAAATCGGAAATCAAATTAAAATACATCCATTTTAGTCGCGATAGTCAGTTACCTTCAAGCACCGAATTTTGCCCATCACTTTATCTTAGTTAGGAATATCTTTCTATTCTTGATTAGGAGATAACTAATATCTTAATTCCACTTTTTTAGATCAAAGAATTTGTATCTCTTGATAAAAGATACAACACCTTTATTTCAATTTCTTATTTCTTTTTTTTATGTCAAGGAATGAACTGACGTCTGAGGCAAAAGCTAGTAAGCTACTGTATCTTTAAATTATTTTTCCAAAAGTCGACATTTACAAGAATCGCTACTTCTCCAGGCGTGACCTGGTCATAACTACAAGAGTGTATAATAAGCTGCATGATGAATGATGATCTACGAAGTAAAATTCTGCTTATACCGCCTCTCATTTCTTAAAAATGTAGCTTAATAACGCCCAGACCGTAAACCTGAATTTAAGCTAACAAATACAACGAAAACAGAACATTTGCTTATATGTCATTGCGCTAATTAGACAGATAATCCTACTTATCTAATTCTAATATTTTTTTGATTGTAGTTATTCATACGATGTAATTATCTTTGCCTTTTTGCAGATGTTTATTAGAGTGAGTGTCATTAAACCAGGGATGCTGTACAAAGTCTTTCATTCTCTCGTTCGTTTTCTTCTAATTATCTCCGCAATTCCAGAAAAAAGTTGCGGTTATCATGATCCTTTCCATCCCTTTACTTTGTATGTTCTTTTCCTTTGTTTCGGATGCTGACAAAAACATAAAATTTTTCCGTTTGCGTAATAAGGTCACTGGCGATTCTCTGCGTGTTTTTTGTTTTACTGTTATTTTTTATTGCAATGCGGCATGTAGTAAAATGATATCCTTTAGCAACTTCCTTAATATCTGAATAATCTCCCACTGCCAGCAAGTAAATGAAACGATGTTATAAATTTTCCGTAAAGAAGTCCTCGCTCACATTGTGATACGTTGTTCCTGGTGATACTATGTTAAAGCTAATTTTTTAAGCCGTTCTCAAAGAATTTTTATGGTGTCTTCCCAGTTCACCTATTTATGACACGTTTTACGTCAGTTAAATACTCAAATCGAACACCCCGTAAAGGTTTTTTTAAAACTGGGAATAGGTGAAAATCACTGCGTGCGAGATCTGGTGAGTAAGGTGGATGCGGAAGCAATTCCTATCGTAAATCGTTCAAAATATCCTTTGCCTTTCTTGCGGTATGGGGTCTTGCATTATCCTGTTGCAATAACGGATGCTTATGCAACTTTCCATGCCGTTTTCTGACAAGTGCCTGCCGCAGTGGTCTCTCATCAGATAATCTATAAAAATAATCTGTTAGCCATCTCAGAATACAGTAAGCAACACTTTTCCAAAAGACGGAGCTGCACGCGCTTTAAGTGGAGACCCTTCTTCCGGTTTATGCCATTTTTTCGATTGACTTTTGGTCTCAGGATTGAAATAACGTATCCACGTTTCGTCAGTAGTTATTATCCGTTGTCAAAATTCATCACCGTAGCGGGCTAACAGCTTTTGAAGTTGACAAGCGTCAGACCTAGTGTGTTTCTGTTCCGGTTCCAACAATCTTGGCACCCATTGGTCTGAAATTTTGCTTACGCCCGAATAATCATGTAAGATATCATGAACTTGTCGTTAGGCATACACTAATTCAACGAATAGTTATTCGCCTGTACTCTTTCAGTAAGTCTTCCACGGCAGTAATGTTTCTTTCGTTTACCAACGTACCCGGGCGACCACTGCGTGGATCGTCTTCTAATGATGATCTACCAGTTTTACTACGATCGATCCACCGATATACACTAGTTTTAGATTCTATAAATTCACCAAATGCTTTTTGAAGTCTTCACACCCTCTTTCCGCGAAAAGAAAATTATTGCTGTTTGATGGTTACAAAAACAGTGCTACGAAAACACATCTATATCAGTCGAATACCGGAGTCAGAATGAGCTATTTTACATTGGATAGCTGCAGAAGCATGTCAAGACTTGTCTATCACCATTGACAGCATTGCCTATAAGTTCTATGTAATTTAATTAGAGCACAATTCCCAGAACTTTGGAAACGTCCCTCGTAGAAGTGCCAGTCCTTACCTCAGTGTAAATTAAAGAAGGATGCTCAACAATGAAACATTGTTAAAATAATGCTTTAGATTTTCAAATTTCTAGGTTTTTAGAATAGAATCAAATACTGTTTATTTGCATATAGGAAATTTTTTTGCATTTCCGAAAATTTGTAGAAAAAAAAAATAACTCGCTGCTTTATTGCTTAAGTTAGCATGCAATGAGTATTGGCAGAGCATTGTCTTTTTTCTCAGGTCACCTGTCTTTCCATACCTAAACACTATTTGTGTTTATAAATTTTCACAATTGAATTTTCAATTCGGGGTTTTCTAAATGTCACCTTTAAAACCCGCTAAAAGTCGATCGCGCATCTCTATGGAGATTACAAGGCGAAGAATCTCGATTCATATTTTATACGTCAGCCGTCGGATTCGAGAGATAAGGTCATCTCTATTCTTAAAAGTACGAGCCAGACATTCGCAGCTACCATTTCCATTCCGGATACACCTCCAGGTCTCATAAGCGCGGAAACCGCATTTAGAAGTGCACAGTTGTCAATTGCTACTTAAAGCACGTATTTTCGTGATTACGCCCGAAGACAATTTCACATTAATGTAGAAGTTAACTTTCTGTTGAATGCCCTGTAAACTGAGTAAGGTTGGGACGTACTTAATTTAAATTATAACCGGTTAGAATTGAGTAGGTGTGCAAAGTTGCTTTAAATTCAAGAAATACTACGTTTAACACATTGGTTTTGCTTAGATTAGGACTCCCCGACCCTTTTCTTCGATCGTCCTTTCTAAAACAATAGGTCAACAAAAAGTTTAGAAAGAAAATCGTTTATTTGATTTATGTTTTTGTTAACATTTTTAATTTTTTAAGTATAAACAAGTTTGCCGACTCTGTTGGGATCCACTGGTCTAGGCGTTTTATAGCTGAACAAGTATAATTTGTAATTCCAATACTTGCGTCGCGATTTCATTTAAATTAATTAATAATAATAATAAACGTTATTTTCCAAAAACGACATAGGCAGGAAAGTTAATAGACGCTAGAAAAATCTAAGTTGCTACCAAACTAATTCAATCGGAACCTACCGATAGCTGTGTGCAACATTCTAAAAGCCGACTTTGTTCGTGTGATAATTGTAGTTGATTCAATGTTGCGGATTTGATATACAGCGATATTATCTTTCGGCTAAGCAAACAACGTGGAAACTTAATGAGAAATTAACATAAACATCCAATAACGGTTTGCATCTTGCTCCTTTATTTGAAATTTAATTTTTTTAATTTAATTTACATTTGCTTTACATTTTCTATGCGTTATATGAAGGACGTTCAAATTGTTGACAAAACCGTTTCAACAATGACTCTACTTTTGAACGCATTTTATAAATATTTGACAATGGAGCTACGTGGGTGCAGCTTTCTTGACCATTTTGTTGTCTTCAAACTTGGTGTCGTGTAAAATTTTTTTGTGGCTCAAACAAATGAAAATCGGACGGTGCAATAAGTTGGATGTGTCACCAGCTCCTAACCCAAATACTCGTTTTCAGGATGAAATGGGCCGGGCTTTTGTACTTAACAATCAATCATTATGATCAAGACTACCCATGTGGTGCTTTTATTACTTATTATTTATGAGCTACATCATTTTGTAACGTTCTCCGTGATTCGACTAGAAAACCGGACTTAATTTCAAGTAAATATTTCGAAGATTTGGACACCTACGTCTTTTTTCACGTAAGTAAAATATGCAAAAAAAGCATTTTTCATAGGTTTCACATATTGTTCGATTTCCTCCTTACCATGGAACAGCTTTATTTAAAAGACCGTTTTCCATTTGCATATATAGAAAATATAATAATATTCCAGAAAAGCTGAAATCAAGTTCTATTTATGCTTTCAAAGGGCAATTAGTGTGCGTTCGCAAGCTGATAAGTTTGTGTCTGTGAAGTTGCCTCACGCACTTTCGATTTTTTTAAATCTGAAGACGTCCACGTTTTTTGCTAATTTGTGCCGCAAAAATTTTATTTTGTCCTAATTCCGTTCTTAAGATTCCCCTTTTTCAAAATTTGACCAGAGCATCGTGTTATATCGATTTGCGCTGTAAACATTTTATTTTGTGCTCACCTTCTTCCTGTGTTCTCGAGATATTTGAGAATGGGGGTTGGTGCAGACCCTTGTTTAACAGCACCCACTCTAAGTTTTCAATTTTTGACAATTTAATGCCATCGTTTTGAGTTCGTTTTGTGCCGTAAAATTTTCGTTTTGTGCTCGCTCCGTTCTCGGGATATTGAAAAATGCATGCGGAGCTTATAGTACGCCTTCTGATTTTTTGGTTTTTGAAAAATTGATAAATCGTTGACGTAAATTAAAAAAATAAATAAAATTAGACCGATAGACATAGATTTTAATTGTTTGTATTTGAATTTATAGTTATTGTGTTTGTCAAAATACTGAACGTACCTGACAATGAATATTACAACAGTTTCGCCGATAATCCTTCGAATATACAGTTTTGGCATTGCATAATTTGGCTTCGTGTAATTGCGCAGCGTACTGATTAAACGACGACAGCCATTTTCATACCGAAGTTGTATCTTAATGAAGCAGTATTTTTCTTTTGTATTGTTTTATTCAAATTTCGAATACACCAACTTGATCATCCGTCTACTTGCAATGCAAAAACAAGGAACGATGACAATAAAGTAAAGCTAACAGTGTTCGCGAAATTAATGGATAAATTTATCTCAGGTATAAAACTTAAAAACTTTACTCGAGCTCGCTGTTTTATGAATGCGCTGCAATTATTTAAATTCATATTGGGGAAGTTCTTAGAGCGTTACAATTTTTTTAGCGTAATTATCTTTTTTCTTTCTAAATGAACGCGGTCGTTACGTCTACAAACTGCAGGGAGAAGTGCAAAATATACAAAGGTGCCGCGAACTAATGTTGCTGAGGTAATTGTGGCCTATTTTTTGGCATTAAATATGTCGAAAAAGGAAGAAACATTGACATTGGTCGGGTTTCAGGTAATTTAAATTGGGACGGTGCTGTAAAATAGGATTACACATATGTATGTGTATATCTGAAAGGAAGCGAAACCAGAAATAAAGACAAATGTAGAATTGACAACGTAAAGAGACATAAAAAAAACCACGTTTGCCACTAATGTCTAGTTGAGGATACTTAATGTCGATTACACGGAAAACTCCTTTTTTTCTAGTTATCGTTATTTCTATAAATTGCGCTATTTGAGGAGGTTGATTCAATAAATAGACAGTTAAATCCAAGATTGAAACAGGACAATTTCAATTATATTTGGTTTTTATCGACGTATTTTACATATATATGTGCTTGCTTGGCAATTATGGATCGATGAATTTCTTCTCCCGCTTCTACCTTTTACAGTATTCTATCTTGGTTTATTGCAACAAATTATTCGCTGCGTTGCTAAATTTCGCGAAACGAGTGCAGCAAGTAACAAACTCGGTATACAGAAGAACTGCTGAAACTATTGCGGACGTGAAGAGATGCATAAATCGATCGCCTGTAGTGAGAGTACAATATTGCAATTGGTTCGAAAATCACATGAATGATGATAATATCCTTGACAAATCCTTCTTCTCGGATGACGCCCGCCTCTACTTTAACGGTATTGTTAACAAACGAAGCACGCGTGTACGGTTCAGTAAAAGCCCTGATGTTATGATACGAAAACCATTGTATCCTGAAAATATTGTTGTTTAGATAGCAGCTTCACAGAGAAACATTATTGGTCCATTATTTTTCCATGAAACGGTAAACTTATACCGCCCGTCTCATAAAACATTGTAAACAATGGACCTCTTACACATAAATATTTTGATAACCGTGTTTTAAAATTTCCTTCATGTTCTCCTGATTTAACTAATTTCGATTATTTTTTTTTCTACGTCCAAAACACGCAGTTTTTAAAAATACATAACACACAAGAACGTGCGGAAATAATTAAACATTTTTGTGATGCGATAACACTTCAATACCTCGTCAACGCATTTAACAACTTGAATGGACGAGTAAGGATTTGTATTAAAACCGTAGCACTTTGAGCAGTTTCTATTGTTGTTAGGAATTATTTTTTTTTGTTGTTTCAGCTTTGTTATTATCGACTTAGATTATCACATTAGCTACTAATGCTATAAACAGGAACTTCTTTAGATCATTACTGTAAAATATGTCAAACGTAATTTGAAATTTCACGTTTGGATAGTATTTAAGCAATCTCAATTATAAGCACCTTTGTTCTGATGAATGCAATTTCATTGATTTCGACAATTACGTTTAACAAATTATTTTCGATTGGATAATTTAACTTTTAACAATTCCGTGTTTTTTCTCGTCTAGCTCGTTTCGTTCATTAAATAACTTTTGTGTTTAAATATCCGTTATTATTATGAATTTCACATTTAATAGGTATTCCGATATGTACAGTGGCTGGTTTATGTTTTGTCTCCCCTTGCAATGACTAAACGTCAATCTTCCGCGTGGTAAGGCCAAGTACTTAGAAACAGCAAATAAAAGCACAGAACCGCGTTTATTGGGAATGCCCATCGTAAACTAAAATGGGAGTCATAAAATCTACCTGCGAATGCTATAATAATCCAAGCGCACGACTACGAGTAGTAGAAAGTATAGATACATCGTCTCAGGGGAGACAAAACATAAAAATGTCACTGTACGTGTAATAATTAACCTTTACTTTCAAAAAAGGGGTTACGGGTACGGTAGAAAGCAATATGTATGACTTTTGTATAAGAAAAACATAATAATTTCCTTATTTCTATGCCTCAAAGCTATTCGGCTAAAAGAAGGATTTTTCTATTAGGAATCGGATTTCCTACCACACGATGAACTCTTGTACGCGATAGGTGGACAATGTGAAATGCCAAAAAGATGTAGGGATGGCGCTGATGACTTATAACTTCGTAGATGTTTCTTTATAACATTACAATACAATTAGCACAATATACGAAGTCGTTTCATTTGTATCATCTTAATAAAAATGTTTAAGTTTAAAGTTGAATTTCTTTAAAGTACGCGTTTATTTAAGTAAAAAAAATCATCACTAGATACCATCGGCTAATTTCTACGCGAAATGGATAATTTTTAATAAATTTCAACATAAAATCAAAATTTGAATTTCTTGTGTTTTACTCTAAATCCCCTTGAGGACTTTTCAGTGCAATACAAAGCGTTCAGTTGTATGTTTTTGAGTAAAACGGACGTGGAGAATCGATTCTCGCCACCCACATTTATCTATCTCATTTATTTTTCGAATTACACTCAGAATAAGGCTAAAGATAGGGATCAAAGTTTCGCAACAATCTAAAACTTATTGCTCGCTTACCGTAAGAGATAGAAAATCGGGGTAACTCTTGATGGATTCAGCGTATTGAAGTCTATAAATGAAGTTGTTAGTTGGAGAAATATCGGAAAATTAAGAAAAGTGAAGAAAAAAATTTTAAACTTTTACAAATTCGGACGATTTGACGATTTCGAAAATGTTTTAAAATATTTATTTTGATGATGGTCCTATATGCAGTTTGACCTGCTGATTACAGGGATTACGACCATTTTGCGGTATTTTCAATGGTTTTTGAGAAATTTGAATTTAAGTGTCATTATTTTGTAACCGCGTTTATTGAGAATACCCGTCACAAACTAAAATGGGAGTAATAAAGTCTACCTGCGAAACCTGCAGTAATCCAAGCGCACGGCTGGGAGTGGTAGAAAGTATAGATACATCGTCTCAAGGGGGGAGACAAAACGTGACAATGTCACTGTACACGTTAAATCAGTTCAGTAAAGGCTGGAACTGTGTGTACAGATGGACAGATGGATTTCAATTCGAGCAACGAAAACAATGGTATAAAATGCATACATTTTATTTATAAACATAATAATAATAATAATAAAATGTCTTTTTCAAATGGCCCTTTCAAATGAAACATTGCATCGTACAATGTTTCAATGTGAAAGTATTTATTGAGAGCAGCACAAAGAACTATTAATATTCAACAATAACAATATAATAGGCGATTTTGTTCGATTTGAATAATCCATCTTTATTATAACAACTGCTTCTATTGTAACAATTCAGTTTTTAATTTTCCAGCGGATAATTTTAAGTTGGTATAATAGATTATCCTTTGGGTTAGAAGAATAATCGGAAAGAAAAATTTCTTTCCTTAGAAATACGTGTTTTGTCGGGCGTAAAAAATATTGCCGTGAAACAAAGGATTATGCTGAAAAAATAATTTCTTTTGCTTTAAAGAATCCTTTCTAGCAGTGTATACAACGAAGTGAAAGTGTAGATTGGAGTAACCCGGTGTATGTAAATAATCATATTTAGGGCAGTCATCGTTTGTGTTGGAGGATCTAGGCCAACATATTCAGTATTAACAAGGTTTTAAATATGCAGGTTTCAGAAATCCACAAGGCAAAATAGTCGGGTGAATTTGCAAAATTTACACGACAATTTACCACTATTTATGTAAATAGAGGCCGCCGCAGTCGCTTCCCAGGGAACTATAAAAATTCTGCGCAGAATTTTAAATGCGGTGGACGATTTAAAGACGTTGAAACTTTCTGTGACTTTTATAAGATAAATATATAACATTTTACTATCGGACATGTGGTTCCCAAGAGAAATTCAAATATGTTTACGGTATACTTCTTCTCGTCTTTCCCTGTCATTCCCTATCCTATACTTTTGCGCCAATGGAAATTGAAATTATTTATTCTAACTATATACGTCGGCAAATTACGGGCTTACTCAATTGATTTAATTTGCTTTGAGGTACACACCACCACTGTTAAAAGTTAAAGTGCGATATCCTCGATATACGCATATATCATTGTTTTGTCGTAGAAATAAAGAGTAAATCTATTAAGTTAACTTTTCCAAGTACTGCTGCCGAAGAAGGAAGCAAGACGTGCGATTGTCTCACAAAGATCTACATGGTTTGACGTCATGAATGTGATAAACAACATTGTTTATGTCTGTTGTTAGTTATTAAATGTAGCTTAGCATTGTTTTTGTGTATTTGGTTTATTATTAGCTATTTCGCGCTCGTGTTTTATCTTCTCTCGATATATCGAAGAAACGCCCTGGTTAATCTCCTCGATTTCATGTTTATTAAACAACATTATTTAAAATTTGTTCTACTTACACGTTAGAACATTAATATGTAATGAAGACGTCGTATGTTTTGTTAATAAAAATAAAGAAAGTTGATTATTACTTTGTTTTACTTTGTTTACTTCATTATACGAATATAAAGGATGAATACCTGAAATAATAACGTAAGCTTCCACGGCCAGAGTCAGTTAAAACTAAACGTGTTCCAGGTTCGGACCGTGTCACGGTTAAGCGAAAAAGAAAAGAAACATGGAGAAAGAAAAGTGGTAGACAACAGTTAGGTTGGTAACTCAGCGTGTACACCATGCCAGAGGCGAAACAAACTGAGACGGATCAGTACCGTGCTAACTCTTGCCTACCGCTTTTCCTTCTCCTGGACAAGCTCCATATGATTGTCGAGTTTTCGTCTAACCATGACACGATCCGAACATGGAACACGCTTAGTTTTAAACGAATACATATGTTACACGCAGATCAGATGCAATTGGGAACATAGAAGCAGTGAGTAGATATCTTCTTCTAGAAATTCTCGCAAAATCTGCATAAAATCAATCAACACATTTGCCATTTATCAATCTTAACAAGCTATGTTAGATAATCAAGTATATATTTATTATTAATATATAATATTAAGTAGATGCTGCCAGACAGTCACGGCTCCTTATTAAGAGCCAAGGGGCCACGGCCCTACCATTGCAAACCGCAAATTAATCATTAAAAAGCTCTTATTTTCTTTAAAAATACCAATAGCTGTTCAAGCTGGGCGGTTAAGAAGATGGCCGGAGATTGGTTCTACCACCTAATATCGTCACGAACCGCCACTGCTGTCAGATTTAAAAAAATATAAATAATAATAATATACGTTTACAGGCTAATGCCCAATAACGGAACAATAAAGTTAGGTAAATATATACACTACAACAAAACATGCACACTAAACGCAAAATTCAATAAAATCAAGCCCACAGCCTCTTGGCCACCTTGGACAGGGTATATGTCAGACCTGGCTCATCTTATGGTGTTAGTTCTCGCGAACGGAAGAATGAAGCTGCTATTGTATCTCGAGTTCAAGCTTGCCACAAGAAAATTCATTAATTCCAATATAAAAGGGCAATCGATCATTTTGGACGAATAGGAAGGATCCTTGAAGTATTCGGTGACACGCACAATAAAACCCAAAGATTACATGGCTTCACTGCATCTTTCATTACTCAATTTAAGCTTAAAACATTTCCACCATTCCACTAGCACATCAAGATCATTTTGAAGTTTGCTTGTGTTATAAATTGAATATATTTCAGAGAATTTACATAAGCAAGGCTAGGCAAATAGGTCATTAATGTATCGCTTAAATAATAATGGTCTCAGATTCGATTCCTGGGGGACGCCAGGGGTGAGAATAAAATCAATGGAGCAAAATCCATTAGGTACGACTTGAGGAGACTGCAGATGGAACAAAACCGAAAGAGCTCAGTTTCGATAATAACATTTCATGATTGATTAAGAAGTTAAAGCAAAAATATGTATTTTCAAAGTAATAGATTATACGGTTTTTACATTGACTTAGAACTCAGAAGATCAATTTGTTTTGTACAGATAAAATTCGATGATATGCGTCAAGGTTAAAATGGACAAACCGTTATTATTATGAAACACGACCCACATATTAACATTTCCTGGAAGACTGCTGGCTGTAGAGAACAACAACCTTTCAGATGTCGCTGATGTAGCTAGAATGGTTAAATATATTCGGACCATTTTTGATAAAGTAGAATACTTTGCAGCAAATTATTTTCACCATACTTTTTGGGAGCGCTTAGCACACTTGGCTATTTAACTTGGGGTCCCGGGTACAAATTTCTACACGCAGGCGTAATAATGGCTCATAGTTAGCCGAAGCCTCCTATGAGTAATGACAACTTTTAGGGGCTGAGGAGCTATGAATTATTGGTAATTCAATTTTTAGTACTTCTTCAAATTCGACCATACTTCACAAGTTAGCAATCGCACCTGATAAATATGTACTCCAAAGACAGTTATTATTGCTATTGTTATTGGCCTTAGTGCTGTGCTATTAGTCACTTACAAACAATAGCCATATATATAAATATTGGAAAATGTTCATGTATGAAAAACAGAATACTTAACAACCCGAGGACGCCAAAGTTAACAAGAGACACGCTTCATACCGGGGCCGATCGCGTTAATAAAAGCCACGTCGCAAAATTTAAAATTAGTAAATGACAAATATCCTTGGTATACGTTTTATTGCATATTTTTCGACAATCCAAGAGTTTAATTCCCTGTTTTATCTTACGCTAATACTGAAATACTCGGAGCGACTATTTTAGGCAGTTACTGTTAGTCGACAACCGGCCTAACATGTATACCAGAACGCATTCGCTTATTGTTTTAGCAATAATAATAAAAAAAAATATTTAATTGGCAGTAATTCAGAGCTAACAGTATGCTTGATTTTCTTAGTTAATTAGGACCTAGGTCCTATCAAATCTATAAATATGCAAAAATGGTTGAATAGATGGAATAATATTTAAAACAAGGTTATTGTTGTTAAATTTGCTAACGTATCTGAGGAGAAAAAACATTAAAAAAAAGAGCGAATTGCAAAGAAGAGCTACATTGCACCCATCTAATGCGTCAGAATTAACACCTCCTGATTCTCTATGCAGAAACTTTTAATGCCAAAATCATTAGAACTTGAATTTCTTGAATAGTACGATTTCTTATATCCACCACTGCTTATCTTAACTATTTAGTATGACATCCATTTTGGTGGTATACCTTTCCTCCAAGTTAAGTACTTCATCAAATTGAACTGTACTCAAAGATGTTGTGGACGAATGATGGAAAGACATGTAATTTCAAGTATAATGATTGCAGAAAAACGTACATCACTGTGTTCAAACCAGAAAACAGGAAATAAGTCTTTCGAACAATTCCATGACAAAACGCGAGAACCGCTGATGTATTCTGGTAATTCCTACTTAAGATGTACCTTGCTAAGAATACTCTGATAAAGTTTTGTGATTTATTTTCTTTATATTACGATTTATATCACAAAACTAGTCAAATTGCCAGTAAAACCTCTTTTTTATAATTCTCAATAAATGAAATATTCATAATAATAAACTAAATTACTATTCTGCACCTGGTAAAAATTCTTATCGTAAGCTAGCTGCTATATCCGGGAAAAACGATAAAAATATATTGAAAACGCGTGCCGAAATTTAATCGGGCTTATTGCTAATTTACTTTTGAATCTTGAAGTGCTTTCCTTTGCATTTTATCCCTTATGATGTGACAGCTACCCGTTCCTTTCATTCCTTTTTATTGGGAATCGCGTTTCCATAGAGAGACTCCACTTTCTAATATATCTTCTCCCTTGTAAAAATTCGTAGGTGGCATCCATTCATCATTCCATGTTAAATAACAGATTTATTTTGTAGACATTGATAAGGAAAAGATTAGGATCCTTCTGGTTTGCGCTCGACGTAAGTGTTTTTTAATGAAGATAATTAATTACCTGTAATAATCCTGTATATAATCTTATTAAATATGTTTGTGTTAAATAATAAAGAAGAGGGTCGTTAAGAAGTTGTAACGATAAGTAAAAACATTAATTTTAATATTTAGTATTTTGCATATCCTTTGTTGATCTAACGATAATTGATAACTTTTCCGTTATATAAATCGGTGTAATAGAAAGAAGCAAATTGTCCCAATGTATTTCCGTATCTCATTCTGCTTTAAGTAAAAGAAAGTGAGCGGAATGTGCGGAAGGGGGTGAGAGTCTCCAAATTCTTTTGCTGTCTCAATCAATTCTTGATAGGGGTTCGGCAACTAACTGTGACCCGAACCAGTAACGGTCCAAGTCGTTCCTTTCACCCTCCATGCTCATGAAAAGGAGGAGTCATTCGTTGTGTTGGAATTTCTTATTTATTTGTTCTCTTTTCGTTTTTCTTAAACGATCTCTCATTTGATTTTCTTTAAGGAAATAGTTGTCTTTGCCAAGATTGCTGTAGAAATTGGAGAGTTTATAGGTGGGCGTTCCTTTTTTTTCCTTTGTTTATTTAAGAAGAGGTAAACAAAATTAATCTCGTGGGAGTAAACTATTTTATTGGAGAGGAATTATTCCAGATAACACGGGTATATTGTGTTTACGGTGATTACGCCTCCGACAAGGCGACAATTTCATGATTGGTAGGTACCTAAAAATATTGTACAGAGTTCATCTCAATGTCTTACTTTAGAATTAAACACATGCAGGTGCCTCGGTTCACATTTGCATATTACCCGACGGTAAAATGTTTCAGATGGTATACGCAACCATATGTATTTAAAGAAGAAGCTTCAGCATGCTTCAGCTTCAGCTCTGTGTAGTTGCAGTAAGGATAATTTGTTTTACATCAGTAAAGATCAAATAATATTTGAGTAACGAATCCTGTTAAGGACTTAACATTTTATTTTTTGTTTTCTTTTATTTTATAAATGTAACCATTTTTATTTATTTGAAAGTAATATTTTGTTTGTGTCTATTTTATGATAAATTGAATGTTTCTTTTGTTTTGCGTTGTATAAATTTATATACTTCATGTTTAGCATCATTTAAACTTTAACGTGGACGCATTCAATGTAAAAATACGTATAATTTCTTATCAAGTTCGCAAATATTTAAAATTCGTCAATGTTCTAATTAAAAATATCTTTAATAGTCATTTATTATATCTGTTTGATGAAGCTCCTGCTAATTCATGTATTAGATCGAGCGCTAGGTAAGGAATGTCCGCCAGTTACCGCCGGTAACGTTCACTTACGTACAAGTTATCGAAACTACCACGACTGCCTGTCTTCTCTCTTTCGCTTGTGGGTCACGCAGCGCTCAGACCCGCACTATCGTTGGTTTCTGATTTTTCCGCTTATACGTGGGGAAAGCAGCTCGGAGCAAGATACTAGAGGTGGTATATCAAATAAGTACACGAAATAACGCGAGCGTCCGGGTAGCCGTGAGTTGTATAGCATCTTTTTGCTGTAGTGATCGGCTATTTGCTGCTGTCGCCCAACCAGACGCTCATGCTCCGGTAGGGTTCTGTGGTGGCCCTAGCGTTAGACATTGAATGTCCCGATACATTTGAATGCGTACACAAAGAAGGAACCGAATTCTGAAATCCATATAGTATGCTATTTATGTATTTGAATTTATATATATATATATATATGGTATATAAGGGAATTATTTAATAAATATATTTTATATATTTACGTACTCTGTTTAATTTGAGATCATTTGATTAAGCAAGTAAACACATAGGAATTATATATAAGCAATTGGTCCTTTCGCCTCACAAGAAACATACACTGAAGCAGACGATTAGCGGCATTCTTCTTCAAACTAGGAGAACGTACCAAATCCCTCTTTCGCTCCGGATATGTAGAAGCGACCATAGAATCGATTCTCAATCTGTATGTCGCAGCCATTTAGCAAAATTGGCCATTTCGTGAATAATCTAGGCACTTCACGAAATGGTTACATATACGAAATGATAAAATATTACATTAAATGACCAGAATGTTCAAATTTAGGTTTTCGTGAAATGCAAGATATTATTACTTCAGACATTTCACGAAAACTGCTTTCGTCATTATCGATGAGAATCAATTTTATAAATATTTAGTTATAATGAGAAACCACTAAAAAAACATTCTGCAAGGACAAAATTGCATCAATTATTAATGAAATAGAATCCTACCGAAACTCTTGTTGTATGGTACGCGAACGAGAAATGACAACAAAACATGTACAATGCCCTGAATGTTGAAGAAAGTTTGATATTATTTATTCTCATACCCCACATAGCAGTCAGCAGCCACTAACACGATGTATAATTTATGCTCAACTAGTGAAATAATTAATAAGAAACAAAGTACTTCCGGAACAGGAATGAATTGTAGCTACCAAATGCGTTCTCATTCTCACTCATTAATAAGCTAAAGTTACATAAATTTTAAAAAAGGGCTGTGCTGCTTATTATCTCAAAAGTGGACAGATGCCCAGCCGATCTTCCAAATGTGGCTTGTGTCGCTGCGGACCAAAAAATATGAAGTGAATCAAAGCTTACAAATATGGAATTATACAAGGATGGTATGGGGTAGAACGTTTAATCTCAGTTGGTTCATTCTTCATATGAAATATTTATGAACTAGATAAGCAGTGGCATTAGCAAGTGGTAGACAAGGTTACGCTAAGTGCAACAGTCTTAGATGTAATGTAATGTTTATTTGTCGTTAGTTTAAGAAAAAATAGAGACATCGTCAAGTACAAAAGGTAAAATCTAAGATAAATAATAATACACAAAATAATAAAAGAGGGGCCCTGTATAACTAGCTTTTATATAAATAAAACTTTAGTGTAAATAAAATATTTGTACAAGTAAAAAGTTTAAATAAGTAAAATAAGTAACAACATAAAATAAGTAAACGGTAATAATGAAGAAATAGGTGTTAGCTACTAAGAAACTCGGCCACACTATAAAACAATTTGTCACGCAGATATACCCTGAGTTTACTTTTGAACTGGCGAAGTGTTACGCAGGCTTTGAGATCATGTGGAAGCCTGTTATAATATTGAATGGCTCTATAGTGAGGATTCCCCTCAAATAGAGTTGTCCTATATCGAGGCACGTTGAAATTACGCGAGCCACGAGTGGCCATTGCATCATACACATCTCGGTTAAGGACAAATTTTCGCTCGTTTCTCTTGAAGAACAGTAGGATCTCTACAATGTATAATGAGGGTAGAGGGAGTATATTTAATTGCCTAAAGCAAGGCCTGCATGAAGTTACCCCCACCATACACCTCACAACCCTCTTCTGAAGGACAAATAAGTCATTGGCCTTCTTCGAAGAACCCCAGAAGATTAGGCCGTATCGCATCCTTGATTCGATATAAGCGAAGTAAAACATTCTGACAGAATCTAAATTAACACTTTTTTGCAGTTGTCGTATAATCCGGTGGACAATCTACGCCCCAACTTATCGCAGTGTTCTTGCCATTTAAGATGTGCATCCACAGTCATTCCCAAAAAACTTACAGACGCGCATTCCATTATGGATTTACCTTTAAAGGGAATATACAAACTAGATAAAGCAGGCAACGTTGGTTTAAATCGTATTATACGCGTCTTTTGACCGTTCAATGCAAGACCCCACTCATTCTCCCATTCTCCCCACAACGTCAGACAATGCGTGTGACACCTCCTCCACATTGGATCCAGATACTATCACGCTTGTGTCGTCAGCGTACCGAGATAGTATATAGGGAGTCATTATAGTGTTCAAATCATTGACGTAAAGCAGAAATAGGGTCGGGGCCAGAACAGAGCCCTGCGGAACGCCACACTCTAAATGCATACTCGGTGATACATAAAGATTGGTGGTACCAGCCTGCACCCCACTCATACAAACATAACTCTCTCTACTAGCAAGATAGGACCGAAACAACTCACAAGCCACACCTCGTATTCCATACGCTTCCATCTTATGTAGCGAAGCCTGATGATCGATTATGTCAAAGGCCTTACTCAGATCAAAAAATACTCCCCCGACGCACCTCTTTTCGTCGAGCGCCGTATATACATATATATATATATGGTATAGATGCATATGTAGAAAAAAGAAACCCATATGTATCAGCCGTTGTATTATTTTTACAGCTATTTTGTTTCTGTAAACTCGTTCATATCAGCGTTTTATGAAACACTGAAATACTAACATAGGCTTCATACGTCTATTTCTAATAGATACTCAAATATTTCTAATTTTATCCTCAATTTTCATACGAGGGCACCTATTTCCTCCAATAAACCGGACATGCAAACTATATTTTTGTGAAAATTTTTAGGAAATTCAGTTCCATGCTCGGCTCTATCCAGACAGGATATCAGGACATCATGAAAATGTACGCGGTGTTCGGTATTGATCATGTATGTCCATATGTATGCATGTATATCCAATGATGCATATGTTTAATAGTTAAGCTAAAACAAATATTTACCCTGTACGTGCCAAACGAGAATGGTTCCCCTCCCTAAGTTTACTGCTACAAGTAGTACAGTAGAAATTAATATTTTTGTGTGTTGCTGCTGCAGAATATTTCAGTAACACGTCTGTATTTGAACGAGTGAAGAATAAACGGAATTTCTGTTGCATTGTATATAAACTCAAAATTGCCGGTAGGTTAGAAGAACTTGAAGGCATGAAAAACATTTGCCTTGGAATGTCGCTTCCGCTATTCTAGATAATCCAAGTATATGAAATATTTCATTCATCGTAGCTAAAATTATAAATTTATTACGATTACATTTGATAAAGAATGCCACAATTCTACTATATACCGGCTAATATAAGCGATATAAGCACGAAGGTAAATACGAAAGGAAAGGCAGAAATGCGATTTGCGGAAGCCTAGGACGACGTTGTGTTAAATTTCCTGTAAATATCCCAACTCTAATGATATTTTTATTGATTCCGGAACAATAAAACTCGTTAATGTATACCGTTGCTTCTGAAACAATGTATTTAAAATAAAATTCTTTCTTTGTTGTTTATTGAAGGAATTCCTCCAATCGGAATATTTCTTACGGAGTTTCTTTCGTTTTTTTCTTAATTGTTGCTTTGTTGTTTATTTACAGATAATCGTCAACAGTTATGATAAGTTATTATAATTTAGTCGCATAATGAATTATGAAAAATGTACACTCGAAAAAAATACAAAGCAGACAATAAAAGTGATTTTGATAAGCGTTATTACTAGAGCGCAACAAGTCGATTGCCTAGCAGTAGCGTCACTGCGCTGGGTTAACCGAAATAAACGTGCGCGTTATTTAAAACAAAAAACAATAAGAGAATTCATGATAGCGCAAACATAATGTAGTAAACAACTTACCGAATATGCTTAGATGGCTGAAAAGAATTCCGGAAGTGAGGCCATAAACACATGAATCATAGCGTACGTTTCTACAGCGGTCTCTTTGAGACCCGTCCGTTGCGGCTTATATATATGTTTATACGCAGAAAAAAATCGTCTACATCTAGCGATGTAATATTCGCGTACTTAAAGTGGTCTTGGAATTTGTATAACAAATCTTCCGCAACACTATTGTTAAAAAGATGGCGTAATCTAGAAAAATCGACATTTTTACGTAATATAGTATTAAATTTTTCTTTGACTGGAAGACTTTCTTCGTCATCTAAGATATGTAGCACTGTACGTAGTCAACAACTTCACACGAATCTCGTAAGGACAAAGAAGTGTTTTATTGCGTCGGCTACTGGAACGTAATTGTCGTTAAGAGTTTTTAAATCTGTTGGAACTTGAGGATTTTGGAATTGCATTTGACTTACCTTTATTGCAGCTGATTCTTTAGCGTCTAGTTGTAAAATCACTAATTTGATCTTTTCAAAATGTTTAAAGTAATAGAATGCTGCTTCTAGCCATGTACCTCATCGTGTAAGAATTGGCCGCGGAGGTTCTCGTATGTCAGGACACTGTGAATGAAATAGTCGAATACGTTTCGGTAATTTAAGAAAAACCGCTTTCGTTTGTGCTATTAGTTGATTCACATCGGGATAACATTTTCGTATAGTGTCTGCTACAAGGTGTAAAGCGGACATGTTATGTGCGGCAAATTCGGTTGAACTGCTTTGAATAATTGACCTGCGTGAAGCATAACCGCGGCAGAATCGCTAACCATCATTAACACTATGGTTTCCAACATAATAAACTTCGCACTGCGATATATATTACACATAGCAGCACACAGCATTCAAGGCCGGGAAGTGCCTGCATGTAGCGGAGCAGCTCTATATCCCCCCAACCTCTCGCGGTTAAATATCGTTGGAAGGCAAGCGAGAATGTTGTGCTCTAGACCTTCCGTTTTAATATTTCATACGTGCAATTTGCAGTATAGTTATATAATTGTTTTTTATAATACATGCTAAGTGCATGCATAGTGAACGTCGTTGTTAATATTAATAAATTAAAATGCAATCGGGACCAAGAACTCTTCTAATCGAAGGTGGTTAAAGTATATAAGCCAGGCAACGTATTCAAAAATTAAATCCTCACGCTGTGTCAAGGTGGTTACTCGAACAATAAGCAGATGGAGAAATCCAGTTAATAGTAAGTAAGCAAAAAGTAACAAGAAATATCCAAAGTTAGTAATTAAAGGTATATATAAAAAAAAAAAACTGTGCGTTTCTTTGGCAAAACAATCAAAGCACTACCACGATAGATATTACAAAAACTTACACTTCGTTCTTTCCAAAGGAAGTGTCTTTAAATTTTGAATACTCAACAAATCCCAACATTAAATTCCTTAGTAAACTAGTTGCCTGTCTAATGCAACCACAATCAGTCATTAGAAAGGATGCAGGGTGAGTCGGGAGGAATGGACCAAACTCCGGAAGTGTGTCGTACACGTGAAAGTAACTCAGCCTTCTGAATACTTTCTTAGGGAATTGGGAAATTTTTTTAAGCCATTCAGCTTTCCTTTTTGACTTAAGAAGCAAGAGGTAACTTTTCAAGGTCTACTTGTATTTAAAAATGGATCACCCAGTACATTAACACCAACAAATTCTACGAGGAAGACATAGACCGTCTTATCGAATAAAGGCATATATGCTACTTTACGGAAACAATACCCTATAATAAGGTCCACTCTACTTAATTTTCTACCCAACAGCCATAATTTCATTTTGTTCTAGTTCCGGAGAACTACAATTTACTTATGGTTCGTGTAGGTTCGTTGCAACTAATCCCGATAAAGCTGGAAGCACATCCGCCAGCGTATATAGAGTACTATCGACAAATAATACAATTCTGCGACGTAGAATTTCCTCTTGCGCTTGCAAATTTTTACCTCATTACTTACAGTTCTGGATCGATTTCTATTTAATATTCTTTACTATACGTCTGCTACCGGCAGTCTCTATTCCTTTCAATAGAACCGCGGAAAATATGCAGTGATATTTCGCACATCTAATTTAAATTTAAATTAGAAATGGAAAGACAAAGCCCCATTTAAAAGTAAAGCAATTACGAGAAATTTAGCGTGAGAAATAAATAGTTGGGCATCAACGGATTAGGTCGGCTTGCCGCAAATTGCAAGTTGGTGTTAGTTCGGGTTACAAACGAACAAAGATGAAAGCAATTAAATAATACAATACGTGCCGTTGAAAAAAGTTACCTGCTTTATATTTAAATTGGTTTCATAAAATAAATTTCAATGCTGTCAGAGCAGTAGAGGAGGGACTACTTTTTGGGTAAAAATCTGAGAAAACACATATCTTAATGTAAGGTTTTGATTTTTGGAATCAAATTTGACATTCACCTCTTCAACTATAAATAACATCAAATGTAATCTCAAAAAATTCACAATTTTAAGATGTTGTATAGATGGATAAGAGTAGGCAAAGGTGATTGCTTAAGGGTGCTTATTCGCCGCAATATAATTTGATTCAACTCCTAGCAGCATTGTAAAAATAAAGAAGATTAAGCCACGTTTGCCTAAAATGTGGAATTGAAAAATCGTCTCTAATGGAAGACTGGATGTAGAGTGGATGTAAAGAACGGTAGCATGTGATAGCTATTGCTGTTTAGATTATTTTCAAACTAGAGCGTTTATCAATTTTTTTGCATAATTGCAATTTCGATTGACGCATATTACCAGCTCGCCACCCCCTCGCTAAGAAAGTGTTGAAACTCATCTTTCGCCTTATCGTCGTTGTTGCAGCGTGTTTTGACCAAATGTTGTTTCAACTTAGGAAGTAGGTGATAGTCATTGGACGCTAAGTTTGGACTACATCCCATCCACGCTGTCGCAAGAGAGCGAGTTTAATAGGCAACGCGACGAGGTGACGAGCGTTGTCGTAGGGAATGCTCATGATCTTGCTCAATATTGTCTCATGATACCTATTAGCACTTATCGTGCTCTCAGAAGCCATGAAATCGACCAGAAATCTCCCCCTAAACACAGTTACCATGGCTTTACCAGATTGTATTTGTTTCATTTTTCGCGCATCAAAAATGCTTATACTACTAAACATGTGACTGAAAGACAATTCAACAACAGAAAAGTAAATAATAAATAAAAAATTAATAATAACAATAATAACCAGCCCTTTTTTGGATACATTCAGTAAGACGATTAGGTACTGAATTAATTAAGGTAGATATTGTTTCTTGCGGTATTTCGTGCCAATCTGTACTGACTTGGTGCTATAACTTGTCTCGGTTAGCAGCAGAAACCGGACTTGGCAGGAGCCGGTGTTCGATGATGATGTGCTTTGTTGGTGAGAGATTTGGCGATCCCGCAGGCCACGGAAGCAGATTTACATTGTCTTTTGTCAAGAATTGCATAATTAATCGAGGCCGAGCATTATCCTGTTGGAATATTCTGTTCGCAAGTAGGGGCGCCAGGACATTCTGTATGTAACTGACAGCTGTTTCGTTGGTTTTTTCTCCAGATCCCCGAAGCACTCTCAATTCTAGCCTGTCCAAGTCTTGATCTTATTTACTACGTATATGTAGTCATTGCTCTCGTTCACAATTGTTCCCAGATACTTGTACCTGCCGACCTTCTCCATTGGCTCTCCCTTGATCCACAGTTGTTCTTGTTGATGTTGTAACTTTGAAATATTCATGAATTTGGTCTTCTTAGTATTCAGCGCGAGCTCCTTGCCTTTACTTTTCTCCACTACCCGATCCATTAGTCTTTGCAGCCCTACTAAGGATTTTGCTATTAGTATGGTCTTGTCCACGTATTTGATATTGTTGATTTCTCACTTTCACTCAGGTTGCCGTTTGATCTGTCAAAGCTTCCTGTGTGATGTTCTCCGAATACAAGTTAAAAAGCAGCGGTGATAGAAGAGTCATTAGGCTTATCCTCCGGTGGTCCCCGCATTTCTTTGCATTCGCTTTATTTGATAGTGGGATGAATGTCGACTTCAGCCGTTCCTTAGGGATTGTTCTGGTGTTGTATATCATATTATAAAGGTATACCAAAACACCTATTTGTTCATCTCCAATGAGTTTAATAGTTTTCACCGTATGGATAACTTCCTCCTTCATTATCTTTGGTTCTTAGTCCATTCATTCTGCCGCTATTGCCGTTCCGAGCACAATTTGAGGAAGGTGCATTTTTAGTTGCAGCTAGTGTACTTTAAGGCAAATTACAGCAAACTAAATTAAAGCTGTTAAAGGAATCTGTCGCCAGTGGATTCATAAATGTGGATCAAACTTTAAAAAAAATTATGTTACACTTTCTTATAGCCGAGGGAAAAGCCATTGTTGACGAAAAAATAAAAGAAAGCTAGGCTCATATTGGCAAAATCCTCGAGTTAGTTTAACAATGGAAGCTCAGAAAAGCATCATACATTCCCGAAGTGTGTTGAAGAAAATACTTGCAATTTTTGTCTCAATTTTAGGCCACGTTGCTACAATTTCATTAGAAGATCGAAGAGCGGTTAATACGGATTGGTATGCAACTATTTGTTTGTCCAAAAAAAAAAACTCCGAAAAACCACATAGAGCTCAAAGACAGTTTTTAGAGCAGTAAACATCGAGTTATTAAATCATTCCGTACAGTCCTGACTTATGCTCCGACGGCATTTTTACGTTCTCTAGAATGAACTACGTGGTACACGCTTCCAGTCACCGGAAGAAAACGTTTATGTGTGTGATCACTTCCTTTTCTATTTATCGCACCGGTTTACTCATTCTTACTTCAATTCCCCCATGGTACGATTTATTTATAAGGATTAATTAGCAATAGGAGGAGGCATTAGAGCGATTAAAAATGATTTGTTTTTAATATACTGGTGATCTAGATACCTTTTCTTACTTTTTTTTTTCTTTTCTTTTGTTAAATATAAAATAAACAATGAGTGGACGATTTAATGTTAGATAGATTTCACTATTTTCTTCTTTCAACCAAGTTTTTCCTGATTATTATTTACTGCTTATATCGCTTGTCATTTGCCTTTTTCCGATGCTTGTACTTGCTTGTTTATTTATGCTGTATTTTAAGCGTATACTACGTCAATACTACGTCATTCGGTCACCGGTTGATGATGAGGACCATTCGTGTCCTTGAAACGGCCGTCCCGGACTTTTTATTTTTATTTTTATTATATTATTATATAATAAATTAAACTTGTGTGGTGCGGAGGGTGCCGATACTTATGGTATGTGTATACTACGTACACATAACATGCAAAATCATCGTTTTATCTACGTAGCATTATATTTTACGCAAATAGATCTTGTAGGTTACGGTGTTAAACAGTTAAACTTTAACGATTTTAAGCATACATTGTTCTTACATTTAAATTTCAGATTAGACATAAAGTGGTACAAGATTTAGTTCCACGGTTTCTCTAAAAACAAAATATCGCATACCGACTTTAAAAGGAGGGAATCTATATATAAATTACTCCCGGGCTTACGTTGTTAACTCTCACATAAAATTGATTTATACATTCTATGTGCTCGCTTCGTTGGTATAGAACGTTTTTATTCGAACATGTATCTTTTATGAATAAAGCTGGAAAATCCTTGCAACTTATGGGCGTGCTACTCTTAACGCTAGAGTGTAGTGAAAACTTGATTACGTTAAATTATGGCACAGGGTAACACTTTCGAGCAATAAAATACAACGTATTGTATTTCATTTTGTTCGTAACATCTGTACGTATGTCAGAGGTAACATTAAGTGAAATAATGTGCAATTATTAAAATATAGAATAAAAGAATGTATAAAATTATAATTTCAAACAAAAGTTAAGATTTTGATACCCATTTCATAGGTTGAAGCTCTATATACACCGTTATCACTTTTTGAAATGAGATAATGTTTGACATTAACAATTGATTGGTTACTGTTAATGTGTAATAATGATACCAAGGACTGTGGCGTAGTGTGACAAATAACACAAAGGTATGTGTCCACACCACACAAGTTTAATTAATTAATCCAATTTCTTTTAAATTGTGCAGGCGTGTTTGAAACAAGTGCCCTTGTTTTATCTTCTTTACCAATATAAACAATATAAGCGTCTCTCTCTTTATTCTCATCAACCTAATCTCTTAACATGTACTACGCTGTTTTTCTCTCTGGACCTACTTTAATTTTTCCTCCCTCAGCCTTTCGAATCACTAAATTTGGGTAACGCAGAAGGAATATATTTAACTAATCATGTTCTTTTGACGGTCAAATTTGCTATTTGTTTTTTACCCAATAACAAAAGTACCTTAGGTCACCTCGCAAAGGAGCAAAATCTCTCTTTTGGAGCTTTTATCAATCACTAACTTTAACTAGTTAGTTATTCCTAAATATTCAATTGTTCCCAAGGGCTTCTTTAATGAGTTATTGTCCTATAATCTTCGTATTAAAGTCCTTGATTCCATCTCTTACAGCTGTAAGGTAAAAATAAGTTGGATTGTACACGCTTAACTTTTGTTTAAAGCGGTACGTATTTAAACGATTCGAGAATCATCTATGCCGTCGTAAGAAAACTCCACCTGTATTATTAGATTGATTAATTTGAAAATTCGGTGGTAGCAAATTGGATTTCTATATTATCGGTTATAATTCCTTTTTATTATATTATACGTCAAATTTTGTTTGAAAAGGTCAATTAGCGACGGGTAACGTTTGAAGATTCATCAGTTATGCGCTGCTGATTTTTCAATTCAGCACCCTTTCCTTTTCAAATCAAATCTAACCAGAAAATTTAATCCGCCTGATTAATTTCCCTTTTTAGCGAAGAGGTGTGGACTGAATATAAATCTATCGATTTCTGGGTAAAATTTTCGATTATATTATCTATGTGACGGTAAAATTTTCTCTCTTTTTTTCAACTAATTGTAAGTTGAAATATGAGAGATATATATCTTCTCAGTGTGATAAAATAATATTATAGTTCTTAATAGTTTTAGTCCTTAAGATGGCGATCTTAAGAACTAAATTTTTACGATCGTGACGATGTTCCATAATGGGGCTGTCTATCGTCGTAGAGTGTCGCCGTTACGTAAGCTCAACGCTAGCGGATTTTTTAACGTTACAGTATACATACAGAAAAAGCTATATATGCTTATTCAAAGAATTTTCAGTTAGGAATCTTTTACTTTTGAAACAAATTAGGAAATTATGCAGTTCAATATTGTTAACAACACAAAGTATCAGTAACCTCCGCACCTCAACCTGTGACCGAATGATGTGAGAAACCTCTAAAACTAACACGCTTGTTCTATTCCTTAATTAAACTTGTGTGCTGCGGAGGTTACCGATACTTTTGTGTTGTTTACCACACTACGCCACAGTGCTTGCTATTATTATTGTTGTTAACCATGTTCTTCAGCATATCAGGTCTTGTTTGCATATTATATATACTGCAATGAAACTCCTTTTTTAAAATGAAATAAAATTAAAGATTCGGGGTTTCTTAATGTTTTAATAGAACGCAGGATCTACTTATTTCTTTGCCAGTTGAAAATAATTTAGAGACAATCAAACAAATTATATATAATTTTGCAATTATACAGATTTTTACAGAATTTTGAAAATTTTTTTTAGCCATGATATGAATATAAAAACCTAATTTAATCCCTATCCGATAGCTAATTTGGAATAGATTATTCAATTTTAATAATTGATTTTAAAGTGAAAACAGAATTTAAATTTTATTTTTGGCGAAATGTTTAATTTTTCGGTACCTGTGATCTCCTAGTTTTCAAATTCAAATCTCAGAAGTCCTTCCCAATGGTGAAATCCTTGCGAACCAAGTAATTTCAAATCCCTTAGTGCTCATTTCATTTGTATTAAATGGTCAAAAAGATCTCGAACAAAGTATTTTAATTTTAACTTTTCTGGAGGAAATTTTGCAAAAGCGTTGACATCGAAAGATAGTTGTTTTTCTTCTCATTTTTCCATTTTAAAAGCCTTGCTATACCATGGAGTCGGTGTGCATAAATCCTGGTATGGTAATTAGGAGAAATTGGAGAGACGAAGTCGCAACATTCTCGCTTGCCTTCCAGTGGTGTTTAACAGCGGGAAGTTGAGGGAATACAGAGCCGCTTCGTTACATGTCGGCACTTCCCAGCCTTCTATGCTGTGTGTAATACATATCGCAGTGCGAAGTTGATAAGTGTCGGAATTGAACGGAAAGGATTAAAAATGTTGAAAATGCGTAGAAATGCATCAATTTTTCTGTTTGCTAACAGGGTAAACACGTATTTATGGCAATTTCCAGACTTAATGGTAAAGAACTCATCATATGTGTAGGAACAATGTTAATAGTGCAACACACAAATTTAAAAAAACTCGAAGGAGACCGTCTATGTGATCTAACGATGATGTTAAGTGGGTGCAATATAGCGTTTGCAAAAATCGGACAAACAATGTTTCGTCAGTTTTGGAAGAAATCCGCAGATGCTACGTAGGTATTTGCCGTCATTTGTGTATTTGTGTCCGAGAAGATTGAGAATCATGTGAAAACCGCAGTAAAAAATGAACGGTTGTGGCTAACTATAGATGAAAGTACAGACATAAAAAAAAATCCGTAGTATCGAGCACAGACAATGATTTATTTGGTAGCCTGTTAAAGACGGTAAAGATGTACTGCCGAAGCTGTTCATAATGTGTTAGTTAGAACACTCGACAACTTTGAAATTTCACCAAAGCAAGTGTTAGTGATGGTTACCGATGTGGATCAACTAATAGCAGAGGCGAAAGTGGTTTTTCTTAAATCACCGAAACGTATTCGACTGAACCACCGCAGACAATTCTTACACGATGGGGTACATGGTTAGTAGCAGCATTCTATTACTTTAAACATTTTGAAAAGTTCAAATTAGTGAGTTTACAACTGGACGCTAAAGAAGCAGCTGCAATTAAGCTAAGTCAAATGCAATTCCAAAATCCTCAAGTTGCAGCAGATTTAAAAACGACTAACGGCAGTTACGTTCCAGTAGCTGACGCAATAAAAAAATTGCAAAACGCTTCGTTGTCCTTACAGGATTCGTGTGGAATTGTGCTACAACCGGGAACCGCGTACAAACAGTGCTACATATTTTAGATGACGAAAAAAGTGTTTCAGCCAGAGAAATTTAATTACTATATTACGTAAAATGTCGATTTTTCTACGCCACCTTTTTAACAATAGCGTTGCGGAAGATCCATTATACACATTCAAAGACTTTAAGTACGGGAATATTACGTTGCTAGATGTCCAGTGACGCTACTGCCGGGCAATGGACTAGTTGCGCTCTAATAATAACACTAACTACATTACAATATATTGCTTTGTGCATTATGGAAAAAGTATGAAATTATATATTTAAATATCCTTAGCTTTCGTATAATTTTTTTAGTTTTGCATTTCGTCAGAATCGATTTTTTAGGAAGCATTGTGGATGTATTCGTACTACATCCCATAGACTGCATAACATATAACAAAAGAAAGGAAAGCGATTTGAATAAATAGAAAATATGCCTATGTATTGCACTATTGAATTTTAAAAGAAGTTGCGTTCGCTTTTCGGAAATCATTTGCCAGTAGTGGAAAGTTTCCCCGAATTGATACGCAGAACTTTTATATTCAATTTAGCCAGGGAAACATTCGGGTTCATCGTTTTACATATAAATAATACTTTTCGCGGGAATACTGCAGAAAAAAGTTTTCCTTTCCATTTTCGATTATTTCGTTTGAATGGATGTATGTAGATGGTCTAGTTATGTTATCGACTATTCGCATAAATATCCCACTTCGCGATCTTCGTTTTGCTCTGTTTGTTTGTGTTTAAAATACGTATTACGTGTTGCGCAGGGGGAATTTTGAAATGCTCGAATCGTGTACTCGAAAATTGATTCAGTGAAAATGTTATTTTTTTCCAAAGCAGATGCTTCAGTGAATAATCGGATGTTGTATTGAATTACGTTTGTTGGAATTACGTCTAATGTGAACTATAACTTCAATGTTAGTAGAGAACTTATAATTATAATGCGGTTTCATATTGATTAGTAATTGTTAGTAACTAGTTATTCTACTTACCAAACTTTAAAGGTAATCTCTTCCCCATTACATGCGATGTGATTTAATACCAAACCCGACTACGGAATTCGTTTACCAATTATTAAATTAATTAAATTCCTTTTTGTTAGTATTAACCGCATTAATTTTGGCGTTTATTTTGAAAAAAAAACGGTCTTCAAATTCGATATCATGATTTCTTCAATGTAATATTCAATTTTTCATGGATTAAATGCTTGGGCTACAAAAACAATTTGATGGATTATTTTATGAAATTCGATAACACACTCTAAAGAAATGAGTACATTTTACCTCATAAAACACACCCAAATGAAGGTAAAATCTCAATTTAAGGTGCAAATAGAAAGTGAGGTAACTAGTGACTAGTGACCAGTGAGCAATAACTAGTGACTAGTGACCAGTGACCAGTGACTAGTGACAAGTGAGAGTGACTAGTGACAAGTGAGAGTGGTTAGTGACAAGTGAGAGTGGTTAGTGACAAGTGAGAGTGGCTAGGGACAAGTGAGAGTGGCTAGTGATAAGTGAGAGTGGCTAGTAATAAGTGAGAGTGGCTAGTGATAAGTGAGAGTGACTAGTGATAAGTGACAGTAGCTAGTGATAAGTGAGAGTGGCTAGTGATAAGTGAGAGTGGCTAGTGGCTAGTTTTCGTCGATTATTTCGTTAGGTATGCATTTCCGGTTGCAAGCGTGGGGTGTTTTCGATAGAAAATTAACCGGCAAATTGCCTGCGACCAGCAACCAGAACCCTGTAACTCTTTTGGCTTACGCCGTTGGTACCGTTAGATTGGCGAAACTCCGTACTTGTTTTTTTATGCCTTTCAAAGATGTCATCACTTTGGCTTCAAATTTTTATGGTTTTCTATATCTCGGCATCCGAACGAGCTAGGAGGTTAAGTTTGGGCTCGCTCGAAAGATCGAAGCCCTCGACGAGATCTCGACGAGTACTTTAAATTTCAATTCCCTAGCTCTAACCGTTCCGATGCTACGGCGTCTCAAAGTTGATTAGAATATCCAGGTCTAGATATACTCATTAACTTGTTAATGGAAGATTTGTTGATAGTTTTATTGAGAGTTCATGTAAGCCTTCGAACTGTACTCTCTGCTATTTCCTTTTTGGAAAATTATTTTTGGCTTTAAGCCTTGTATTATGCGACATAGAGAATAATTTATTTTTTCAAGTGTAGTAATATATGTTTGTCTTTTCACCAGGTTTTTTGAGTAATATTGCTGTCTATACAACTTTATTGTTAACGTATTCCCTACAAAATCACAAACAATACTGATGATTCTTGCGCGCAATTGTTTATTTTTTTTACATATTACATGACATTCAAAACACTTTGAGGAATAAACAAAAAGGGCGCAAATATTTTTACCATGCAGTATACAGGGTGAATATAATTTGACGAGAGCAACGATAAATTGGCGTAATAATGCAATAATAATAATATCCAATACGTCAGTCATTATCTTTTACTGCTGAGCTCATTGAGTTAGTTTACTATTTTATAGGATAATAACTAATTTGATCCATCTAATTCACCACTCCGTCGAGTTCGCAGATATTTCGAGTCTCAAATAGTAGCATTTCAAGTATGATAAATTAAATCATTTTTTCCGAACAATGATTGATATCATCCGCTCTCCGACTGCCTATTTGTCACAGGATGATATACATTCATATTCCAATTAAAGGAATTTCTAACTTCAAAGCGCCTATCAGATGTTATTTCCGAACTTGGCAATTTCCGAATTTTATCGAGTTTGTAATTTACGGCCAACTGTATTGAAATTCTAAATACCTACGTTTGCGTCTGAATACGTAAAGTTAATTTAACGGATCGAACAGTTCCATCCGTACATTATACGTATGTAAATATATATGGTACGTACACATAAATGGTACGAACATGTAAAGTAAGCCATCAGTAAAATGTTGCGTGGACGATACAGAGTCGTAAAATGGAATTAATTATGCCATGTTACATTTATTGGTGTTCTTTTTTTTTTGTAGGTTTCTCAGATGTAAATAGTTGATATTTACTGGATAGAAAGAATAAAATTTGAATATGATTAGAATGATTAGTGATACCTGGGTAGGCTATGAATGCATATTGCATTTGAACAATTGTTGACTACCGTTTGTAATCAGTGCAATGGTGTAGATTCTTTGAGTATAAATATATATGTACATGTGTTAAGCATAGTTTTGAGTTATTTAAAAGGGGTGGAGTTTGTTACCAGCCGTCATCAGCGTTGCTTCGAGTGCTTCTCTACCCCACACCTCTTTTCACCGTTTTCTAGACGGGGTGGCCGTATCTCTTCCAGCTGGATGTATTACTATTGGTTTTGGTTATTTTAATAGCTTTTAATTAATTATTTATTAAATTATATATATATTAAATTATAAAAAAAAATTAAATATTTATTAATTTAATTTAATTAATTTAATTAAGCTAATTTTAATATTAATTTTATTATTTTTACGCCCCAAATATATTCGGCTCAAAACAGGATTCTTTCCCTAAGGATCGGGCTTCCTACCAACAGATGGGACCCTCATACCCGATAGGTGTACAATGTGAACTTAGTAAAGAAGAAGTGACTACGGCGCTGATGACAGCTAACCTCGTCGTTTTTAATAACATTACACTATATTGGTCCTTTATTGCAATAATCCCGCATAAATGCCTTATTTTATTTATTTATAATTATAAATTATAACTTATGAATTCGTACTTAGTATTTCTCAGTCGAATGTCTGTGATTAGGAACCGTGATTTGGAAACAGTACAATCTCGATATTTCTTTTATAACATGAAAAGATGAAAAATATTGCCGACTTCGATATAATTAATAGAAAACCTGGAATCATCTAGGTGTATATAAAGAACACATCAGAAAATGCCTAGAAACAATAACAGCAAAAGCGATAGAAGGTAGAGATAAAAATTACTCTCGAAACCACGCTGATGACGCCGGGTAGGCAGAAACATGTCCGTGTGTTAGTGTATTTTTTTCTCTCCCCTTTTATTGCGTTTGCCGTGAATTATTCCATCAATACCATGAGGAAGCTAAGGTATCTTAGCATCATATTTTTTGGTTATCTAAGTGTATATATAAAGCAATAATATTGTACTATGTTTTAGTTAAGCAGTTACAATATAGCACCATGATTATTTTTTGTACATACAGTCTAATATGAATCCCGTAAGCTAGCTTCTATCCGTGGTAATACCAATTTTCCCGAGAAATTATCTGCTTAACAAGTAAATGAACTTTTTATCGGGATTCTTGCAAGTAAGTATCCGGTTGTTAGTCTTAATAGCCCTTTTAGCGGTCTTAGAGCGTCTTAGAGCGTTCGCTTGTTTTTTACGAGTCAATTTATGTATATTTCTTGATCTTCAGGAGATTAGCTTCTCGGCTATCTTAAGAGTATTGCAAATAATAGCGCCTATTTCCTTATAGTACATAGTAAGTAAGTTACGTTTACACACTTGGATACAATGCAATGCAAAGCAAGATTCCCAACCCGAAAATTCAGAAAAATTTTCATTGAAATTTTCATGAAATTTTGTTCAGGTGAGTAGTTCGCCCTACGAGATGCTTAAAATTATTTTTTTGGTTCGGAAAAAGATGGTGAGGGGATGAAAATATCGCCCTTTGATGGAGCGATTTTCTGTTTTTAGCGTGTATCTCCGAAATAAAAATAGATACGATTTTAGTGTTAGATATTAGAGTATTTGTTTTTTGATGCTCTATGAGATATGTGAAAGTTGCCCTACATTGTAATTTGAAAACCAAAACTTTATCTCCACCCCGTTGCGCTACAAAAGTACACGAAATGGGATGCAAAATGAGTACTGATGTGCGTACCTAGTTATGAGTAGACTGGACAAATTCGGGTGCGCACCATCGGCGTAGCTAACGAATGGGCTCTTCCATGCGAAAGGAGTCAGTACGCAGAGATATATTATCGCGAACGGTGCCGTTCCGGTGCTAGATACAAAAAGGTTTTTAAGATGGTTTTTGTGGATTATGAACCGATCTCGATAAATTATTTCTATGTTACTGAACGAACACGGGAAATTGCCATCTCTAGTCATATGTATAAAAAATAAAATCGAGAGTGTATGTAATCCGATAATTAAAAAAAAACTTACCGTCTTAAGTATCTTCCGTGACTTGAAAAACTGGAGAAGCAAAATTAAATAAAAGTTAACTTTTTCTAGATACATAGTTTCGACGCATTAGATAATTACCCTGTGACATCACAAACATTTTTGCGTCACGGACCGATAGTTCACCAAATCATTGACTCATCTCGCATAGAGGCCCTAAAGAGAAAGTTTCCTATTTAGGATATACCAAACAATCACGTTTTATACCGGTTAATGTTTTATGGACATAAAAAAAAACAATGCTTTCAGAAATCCCTCAGTGTATTGATGTACTACGTTATTAATTCAAACGAATTTAGTTCGAAAATATCGGAGCTCTTTTGTTAAAAAATTTATATCTTCAAAAACTGTACATTATGCGATCCATTTCGCTACCATCAATAAATTATGAAATTAATTTGGACAACCGGCAATTTACATTTGATTTATTACGGCTCGCTCGGGCTCCGGTATAATTTACTACTGGAAGCACCCGGAAAAATATAATTTTTGTTTTCTAACAATTCGACCTCCATCGCTGAGAATACGGGCAGGTGGGTCGCAATTAACACAATTTTTATTCGCGCGCATCTTTTTTGAAATCGGCGAACGCCTGGGGTAAGCCGCTAAAGTGATTAATGTGTAGTGGCGGGTTGGTGAATAACGGTTGACATCACAATATGGTACGTGTCGGCTGATTATGAATGAACTCATTGGATGCGGCTGTTATGAATTGGAACTCTCGAATTCAAAAAATCGTCGCTATTTCTATATATGCAGTAGCAGTGCCAGCTGTGGAACAAATATAAATGAAGATATAGAAATGCAGATGTGTACGGAGCGATTCAAATTAATCTTGATGTTTTTTTTTTACATGGTGCGTCCTGCGTCCTTAAAATATACTATGGCTATAAAATGAATAATAATAACAAAATGTGGCCCTTTAAAAGTTTCAAAAGCATACTTAGGCTTTTGAGAATATTGGCTTTTTGCATAGAAAAATAGCCGATTGCTTTTAGAAATTAAAAAGCAATTAAAATCTGGCTTTCAAATGCTGGTCAACGAAGTTATGGATAAACCCTTAGTTTCAATTTCATAGCATTCTTAATTTGAATAAATAGGGACCACTTTACTTGAAACTGCAAACTTGATTTTATCAGTGGCGTCCCATAATTATTATCTTCGGGACATCCATAATGTTTAACAACATATGAACATTGTAAAAGAATACGAGGGTCGTCTTTATGTAATTTTATATTAACACCACCGCGCAAATAGTGGGACATTTTATCATCTATCACAAGCGTTGATTGGTAAAAATATGATGATTTGGGAAAGTGCTCTTCGTATTGATCCGTGATCCGTGTATCCGTGCTATGCCAACTCTGCAAAAAGAAAGCGTTATAACTCGCTTAATAGTGAAGCACAAAATGTTGCTTATGCTGTGGTGGCGGGGGTGGCTTGTCACTAACCCCATCAAAAAGAAAGCATTTAACTTTTTTAATATTAATCACAACATTTTCTTTTTACAACACAAAATGATGTATGGAAAATTTAAAAATCCATGGGTGTGGTTGGGGACATGCATTGGTATCCAGTATACGCTATAAGTCATGGTATGGCAAATGTAAAAAAGTCCTGTTGTTAAAATAAGCTTATGATCGGGTAACGATATGTTCGTCCCGCTTACGATATGGGATCTTCTACCGTAGACGATTTAATGCGAAGGTTCGATCTTAAACAGCCCATTGACTAATCGGATTATTGGCGCTGGTGAAAAAGTAGTTACAGTCATGATCTTTGGTATATCACTCCGAAACTATGTGAAACACTTAAATGAGCATATTGAAATGTAGTACTGAATCCGCGGAAAATATTCAGTGATGTTATATAGTTCCCGTTTTTCTAGTAAAAAAGAACTAAATTCATGGAATTCATGGAACAGAAAACGAAAAGTACAAACACAAACAGATATTATATGAGGAGGGATATTAATATCCAACCAGTGCGAAAAGAATAAGCAAAGAGATCTATGGATTGCGAAATGCAATAATTGCCTACGAAGGCTCCATAAAGTTCTAAAACCGAAAGAAGTATCAAAGAAAACAAAAGTAAGAATATACAAAACAGTGATACGATCAATTCTAACCTATGGATGTGAGACGTGGACCTTTAATTAGAAAAACCAACAGAAATTAGACGTCCAGGAAAGGATAATACTACGAAGGATTTTTGGCAGAAAGAATACGGAGCATGGGTAATTTGTGGAAGCAAGAAGATTACAATGGTGGGCCACCTCCCAAAAATGGAAACGAATGGAGAAGCAGAAGGTATAGCTTGGAAGAAACCGAAAGGAAAAAGTAAATGCGGTAGATCGAGGAAAAGACGCAGTGAGGCAATAGAGGAAGATGTAGAAGAGAATGGAAGAAACTCACACAGCTCTAACCCTAGAAGGCCTGCTTCTAAGTTGTTGCATATAAATACGCGATAAATGCTCCTGAAGCCTGTACATTTTGTTAAACTTCAGCTGTATGTTAAAGCTGAATTTGACTGTAATATACATATAATGAATTCTTTCTATCTCTGATGTATTTAGCATACATATTTTCATAATAAAATAACGCTATAAATATACATTTTTAAACACTCAACTTATCCTGCATAGGAAAAGCTATAATGTTGATGCAACCTAGTGATGGTTTCGTTCATTTATATAACACTTTATACCGAAGTGATTCGAAGAGATTTTCTACCGCTTAGCTTTACAAACGTTATTGGATAGTTACAGTCCTTTTTAAGCTCTTCCTCTAACTACGTACCATTATTGCTTCGTTTTCGATGCCGGATTTATCCAATTTTACGGACGAATTTAGTCTTATAGTCAAGTTATCCGCTAAAATGGCAACGTATATATACGACTTAATGACGGTTTCACCGTAACAATCCTCCTAATGTTACTAACGTAGCGTTACGTATAACAAGTAAAGGTATTTAGTTTTCGCAAGTTGTGTTATTTTTACAGCAGCATATAGATACAAATTCTTTAAATCTTTACGAGTTCAATGAAGTACTTTGGCGTAATAATGTTGACCAACTGCTGTTTATTATAATGAACTATGACAAAAATACAATATGAAAATCTGTACTAAATAAGCTGATTGTCGAAGCGTTTCTTAACTCCTTTGTTCCCGATAGCATTTGTTAAATATGATTTCGATTGTAAAATATCTCATATTCTTTTAATTAAATTTTCATTCAACTTAAATTTCTTGTTTTTAAAAGTACCAGATTACAGCTTGTAATATGTCGTAGGAGTTCACGATCTAATGCCTAATTATTTGACATTACAAAAGGACCTGTAACCGTTTAATGTTTTAATGTGCGTGTAGTACCGAACTTGACGATTTCTTACCAAGTGACAATTAATTTCCAAAATTATTAAGACTAACTTTAAGAACGTGAACAAAATGGAACGAAGACGGACGTAGGTTCTCGCACTGCACAATGTCATTCCACAAGGTGCTAATGACATTAACCTTCTAGGTTGAATTTTTGTAATATTACAAAAGCTTTCAATAATCTCCAAAAACGTCCTCTTTAATTCCCAAATAATAGTAGATGGAGCAGATGTTACAGAATCTATTTAAGGCTTTTTACGTTATTTTACGGGATTGTTTTTATTTTATAACTCATTGATTTTAAATCTGGCTGGACAAGATAAACATTATCGATCGGCATTCTTCAAACGTTGCAAAGGTCTTTGGATATACGCCGAAGTCTCGAGATCAAGTCGTTTTATAACTTTTTCAACATGGGTTTGTTTTGGGTAGGTTCACTATCACTATCTTAACAAATAAATTAAGTCTTGGATAATTTCCACAGACTGTTACAAAGCTTCTAATGTCAACAATAACTAAGAAGCTTTGATACTCTGTATCTTTGAATATTTTCACTAAATTCCTATTTTTTTTTGCTAGGATGATAAATCTAGTCTCATCCATGACGACAGTTTCTCTTCTAGGCTATTTTGAATTCATACTGATGAGCCTCAAGGCTGAAGGCTCAACATCTAGCAATACCTCTTTAATTTAAATATGCAGCGTTTTCGGAGGCAGAAAAATGTGAGCAATTAGCAAAAACGTATTGGAGACCGCATTCTTCGATTACTAAGACGTGTAACTTTTACATTTTAGAGAACTCTTAACATGAATACTAAACTATACATACGCGACTATACATCACGAAAGTTGCTTTTTCTTCTGTATAATAATTCTCGTTATTAAAGATTTGCTTGGGCTTGGGGCATCTTAGAACCACCCCTATTTTCTTCGATTTTACTAGCATTTTTGCTGTTAGAAAATGGCTTCCCAAACAGGTGGAGGAATGATATTAGCAGGGAATTAATAAAATAGTTTATTAATAGTATTTATGTCTTCTTCTTTCAAATTGGTGGAATATGAACTAGTTTACAGCCTCAAAACCTCTTCTTATTGAACATTCCTCATAGATCCATGTAATCTAACCTCGAATACAAGTTCCAAATAATATTTTTGTGTAATATTAATTGGGGCAAACCATGTGTTTTTCTGTTTATATCGCTCCTCAGGGAAAGGTAACTAATTATTTTAAAATATATTGTATTTGTGCAGAGTATATATCAAAATGAAGATCGCGAGCAAACAATATTCCAAATTAGACAATTCTTCGAAAAGCAACCCAGGAACTTCATAACTTAGATAATTGCTTGATATGTTGATGCATATGTATGTCTGTAGAATTAATTAAATAACGAGCACAAAGATAATTAAATACGTTCTATACAGAAAACATCATATTATTCCTTAGTCGTCTTTATTTACATACCACGATGATTTCCGGAAACAATTCCTGTTTAAATTGTTTCCATCGCAAGATCAGTCATAAAAACTGCCAGCACGCAGATTGCTGTTTGTACGAATATAATGGGGTCACCGTTACAAGCATAATTTGTGTAGATTTCATCTCGAGTTTAGGACCCTTCCGGATCCTTCTTGGACCTACGCAAGGAGTTTAGTCGTTTTAATTTAGTTTCGACGGGGAGTGAAAGAAAGCGGGCTTAATGTCGGAGTATCTTTTTCGTATTGGACCCTGAATTTCTTACCACTTAGCATCTCGGATGATGTTTGTTTAGCTTCCAACGTAAAATTTTCATTACCGAAAATTGCACGTCGTCCAAACCCACACTTATCGGTGCCTTCCAAATGAATTCTGAACTCATTTCCCTTCGAAGGGAAAGTGTTCTGACAGTAATGAGCCATCGTCTTGTGAAGACGAATTAATGCACTCGATTTGTATGACTACGACGTCTGACAGGCTTGATGTATGAATCTTCTACGTGATATATTCGAGAATTTTCAAAGAAGACATTAATTTTTTCAATCTCCGATTTACATTTAGATATTCCTATATTTCTGGGGTTCGCATTTATTACGTGTCGAATTTTCTAATTATTAAATGAGTCACTGACTGCATTTACTAATATTTATTAAAATTTCGTTAATTAAAAGTTTGCACATATGCTTTAAGTTTGGCTTCCAATAAGCTTGGGAAAGCATTTCGTAAGTACTTACAAGCAGCTCTTTGCTGATCTAGTTTTTGTAGACGGGTGTATTTATAATAATTCGGGTTTAGATTTAGAAAGTTGTAGCAGTAGTAGCGCTCTGGTGGTTCATCAGATTCCATTTCATTCGTAGTACTTGACTGCGTGTGTAAATTCTCTGTTTTCTTCCATTCCATTATATTCAGAATATCCCCACTGGATTCCCTTGGAAAACTGGAAGTGACAGGCCGGGAGAATGCAGGATAGATTTCCTCATTCAGGCGACATCTGAATGCTATATACATCACTTCTTTTCACCGCGTTAGTCAAACAAAAGTGGTAGTCCGTCTTGTGACCCCAAATAAACGATTTTCGTACATTGCCAATTTCGATAAGGTTCTTCTGCAATTTTCACAGACTGAGTGTGACACCCATGCTTTATCTTCATTTGAAATAGGAAGTCCAAAATATTGTGTAGATATTTTTTTAACATTGTATACCTTGGTTTCCCTTGATTTAACAATGTTATTTTGCTGCAAATGTGGACAAGTTTACATTAACACTTTAACACACGGTGCATAACACCGACTGTTTGCCAGCTGGCCTGGATATATCGTCGACAATCTCTCTCGAAGTGCCTAGAACACACGGAATATTCTAGAAACGTAGTACCTGTTTAAAATATTTTGTTGTTGTATGTAACTGTACCTACATGTATACGAGGTACTTTTACTGGTACCTTTATGACTTATATGGGAAAAGGGTTATTTGACATCCCCGGACTTAAGATGCTCCACTGGAACTCCGACAGAACAGATTTTTACCTGTATATTTGTAATCGGTAAGCACTCAAGCCCCGAAAATATAAAGTTTTCCTAAGGAAAGACAATACTTTAAACCTGAAACTAGCGTATATGCGTGTACCATATTGTGAAAGAATAACATTTTCTTAATTAATTCGCTTTCTTATTTTAATTTATTTTTAATGTTACATATCTTCAATTTAGCTCATATTTTCTTTATTGTTAGATAAAATTTCAGGAAAAAATCAGCTTTGTCAAGGGTTATCACTCATGTAATTTTAAGTGTTGCACTTTCATTATGCGATCAATGGGTTTGAGTTCTTGCACAACATGGATGTCTTTCGAAATCCTTTCTATGGATATGCAGCAAGCACCATGTGACAAATTAGTTTCTAAGCTAAGTTTCTAAGCTTTCTAATTCACTTTTTAGGCGAATGATCTATACGCCTCCTCATATTCAAAATAGTTTCTTTTCTTCAGTGTACCACTACCGGGTTTCACATAAATCAAGATCCTTGATGGGCAAGGTAGGGGAAATGACAATATTGGTGTTGCTTACTGGTTTCCTCGAAAGTCAACAAAAAACGAGCCTGTCTAGTTGCATTGAAAATTTAGTTAATTTCCGTATCTTGCCCAACACCGTTTGGATTTAAGGTGGTCTCTTTCGATTATGTTTTTTTTTATGATTATATTGTATTTGCTTAGGCTGCATATGTACCCAATATCACAATTAATAAGTTGGTCCATTTAATTTAAATTTGACACAATCCTTCTAGGGAACGAGTTTTCCCCTAATATTTTCTACATCTTTTTGCGAACTTCTTTCTCATCTCCTCATCTGTTTAAAACGTAAGGGCTATCCGAAAAGGTTCTTCGCTTTACACATGAGAATACCTGTCTAGTCGCATGATTTTTTGTACACTTTAAAGGTTGTAAAAGTCGACGTATAAAAAAGAATTCAGTTTGAAATATGCCCAGTACGACAGAGTTATGATTGAAAAACGGTAGGAAACATGCATCGCTTCCGGGAGATGTAAATTTCAACTTTTTAGGGTGACACGTCGTATATGAAATTTTCTTAGCGAAAGCATGTTTTCGAAACTTTTCTATATAATACGAAGAGAGCGTTTTAAATATAAAAATGTAAACGTAAAGTTTATCCAATAAAACTTCTAATATTCACAATGAAATACTGGATAAAGAATACGTTTAATCAATACCTTCGCGGTTATTAACATTCGAGAAATAACTGCCATCCAATCCATTGCAACAAAATTCGGTTCTGCATTTATTGTAATATGAAGCTTGTATATTATTATCGGGAACAATAACTTTTACTTTGATACTTATGGCAAACCATCACATACTGGTATAACCGCAGCGTCGCTTTTATATAGCTACCTTTATAGAATAGTCAATATTTAAACCATCAAACAGTTTGCTTCATTGAACAATTTTGACCCTTCTACGGTAGATAGAAGGTTAGATACAACGTAACATTATCGAAGAAGTGGTTTACGTCAGAGAGGAGAACTCATCTTTGTTGACCTTTCCAAAAATATATATGTATATACCCTTAACACTTTAGGTTGATTCTTTTCATTAGATTCATGTCATATATAATAGGCATTGTCCTTAAAAAGCACTTAAGCTTAAGCTTTAAAGCGCTTCATGCTGTTAATAATGACATCCTTAATAATAAGGTTGATATTGTGAATAAATGAGGCCATTTGCGGAGATTGTGTTGCTAGTGATAGGACTTACAGATCTTTCGATATTAGACTCAAAGAACGTACCCACGTCTTCAGCCTTCAGCTTTAGGTCTCTCGCACTTTGCCTCATTTATTGAAGTTTTTACAATTAGCTAAGATACTGATCATTGCAGAAACTATGGAAATAACGAGACTACGATTTTTTAATAGACAGAACTTCTCAAATGTTGCTTGAATGTGGTAGAGGTTACTGGATCATACATAGCTATGTTACAGATTTTTAATTTAACGCACTATTCCTTTAGTTTATTTGCCTTTAGTTTTAAATGGCATTCCAATAAAACAGTCCATATCGTAAATTTCCATCCAGGCTCATTTTGCTGAACACATAACTAACCTCGTATATTCTCCTTTCAGAAAATAATGCAAGTCAGCATATCATGCGTGCATCAGTGTTGAAGGGTTAAACTGATATTTGCGAGCAACAATAAAAGCATCAGATTCGCTAAAGCTTACTTTGTAAAACAAATGAGTAATAGAAATTGGAAATAGTAAATTACTAAAAAATATATAAGATAGAAGTAGAGCTGGTATTCCGCGCGACAGGACTGGATCAATTGTAGTATGTATCAAACTGCCCAATGGGCGAAGTTAATATTAGCGGTGAGCGCCGATCGGCGATGCATGAGTCTGGAGTTTTATTTTACCCTTGCGTTGTGTAGTTATCGGTGTAATAAATATGTAATGAACTATATCCAACATACGGAAGGGCAAGAGACTACCATATGCTGGGAAACTAAATGTTCTATGGATCTTATTCAGTTTATGGTACCTAATTATAACAGCTGTTCAGAAAATACGTGTTCTACAATGTTTTTAAATAATATGAATTATTTATTTCATTGTTTACGTTACGTTATCGCACCGAGTGTAATGCTACAACTTTACTGTCATATATCCATAATATATATGACTATGTATATCCATCACGCATCTCCGATCGGCCCGGCATGCGATGTTAGTATTCCCTTTTACCGTCGGCTATTTGCAATTTTAAATTTGTTTTCAATGAACCTACGTAACTTCAAACAAAAATCTTTTTAAAATATTGTATCGCTTTTCGTATTTAAGGCTACACGAATGTGGTGTGCCCCCCTTCGGCTCATTCACTATTACATAACAATGCTTTTATTTTGCAAATGTTATTGCAAGATCTACGGCATTTTAAAAATAATGCTAAAATAGCTTCCTCATGGCATTGATGGAATTATTTACGGCAAATGCAATGCAAGGAGAGAAACAATACACTGCCCGTGGACACGTTTTTTCCTATTCGGCGTCATCAGCGTGGCGTTTACTCCAGAAAAATGTAAAAAAAAGGTTTATAGAAAACATTTTTTGGAGAAAATCAACACTAATTGCCGAAGCGTTAAAAGGAAAATTGTTCTTGCACTGAGCGCTTCCATTAAAACTGTGCTACTATTTAAGAAAACAATTTTCTAAAGAAAATTAGTCTTACTACTTTTTTCTTTCCTTGCACTGTTGTTTCTTTTCCTTTCCTGCATCTAATATGAATTTATATCTACACCATGCTTACGATACCTTGTCGAGTACACGTTTTCCTTTGATTAAATACGACTTAACGTGATATTTCTTTAAATATAAAGTTTGTAACGTTCAGCTCTCTCACTCTCTTCCCTCATATTTCACATTAATTAAAGATAAGAAAAGAAACAAGATTAGTATTCGTTAAAACCGCGAAATGTTAACAGTGAAAGGCAGCCTGCTTTAAAAATCTCCCGAAATGCCACTCAAATATATCACCTCATTTATACTCATTATTTTTCACCATTAATTGAAGTCAAAACGTGAGCGCTTCCGCTAATTTGTTTGCGGTAAATTGAGCGAATTAACGGACAAACGCCCTCAGCGCGAAAGTTTTCGAACGAAGTGTCGTCGTCGTTCAAAGCCAATAGAAATAATTTTCACGAGAAATTAGATCACGTATACGGAATAATTTACGCAACACCATTCCATCTCTTTCGTTCGATCCGCCTCTCTCTTTAAGTTTGTCTTTATGACGTGCGGTTTTGGGCGTTCGCGAAAGGTGGTGAACAGCAAGGTTGGGAACGGGAAGGACCGCTGAGAGGATAGAGGAGGCGTGCAGAGAGAAAGATCATACTGCGAGGGTAAAATTTATCTAAGGCAAACTTTACGATTATAATTTATAATCGGGAGCAGAGGAGGTAGAGAAATAGTATTGTTTGTGTTCGAATAATTGGCACCAACTGTAGGAGCATAAGCGTTCTACTATTTCCGTGAAGGGCCTTGCGTATAAATCTAAAGCGGCTATGAATATCGGCAGAAGCATGTAGCTTCGGGTACCGCGGATGATTCGCTGAATAGGTCTTTATCCCACTTACTGAGCTGTGATAGATGCACACAACTCATTAGAAGTATATAAGGCGGTAAAAGTAGGTATAGTATTTTCACGGAATAAATTGTTGTGCGTCATTGATGACGTCGACGCTATATTGTACAATCTCAACACATAATTAAACTTCAACGTTGAATATTTTTTAAACTGGACGCATTAAAACAATAACACTTTAGAAAGTATTTCTTATATTCTTTTCTATATAGCGTGAACCTGTATTTCTTTAAAATAGTATTTTACGCTTTAACTATTCATTGTAAATATTTAAAACATGAATTAACTTACATGCAATACATTTGATAGAATTACTATTAATATGCAATGAAACACACAGTTATTTATTAATTTTTATTTATTAATAAATTTCTAGCAAGTAATGGTGTAGTAACTAGAATTTCACACGATTAACCTCACGACTCGTAGTCTTCTTCAGGGTCACTATCAAAACCAACGTGGATAATAAATTCGCCAATTTCTTCTTGGTCAATTCCCACTTCCCTATTCCATCATTTTTGTATTTCTTTCTCCATATGTTGTACTGAAGTTATCGTGTTGAAGGCATCTAGCCAAACTGATTTTTCATTTTCAATTATACGGCCCGTTTCTCCAACATGGCGAGTTTAATAGTTTTTCGCTATCCCCCGAATATTCTCTATTGGATTGAAAATGCAATGGTAAGGTGGAAGACGCAGATCTTTATGACCATATTTTTCCGAAAGTTGGTCAACTTCGTATACAGGTTGTTACGTTCTCCTACTTTGAAGAACAATGCCGCTAGCCGTCTGCTTCGGTGTATCTTTCTTGTGAGGCGAAAGGACCAATTGCTTATATGTAATTCTTATGTGTTTACTCGTGTTAATTAGTTGATCTCAAATTAAACGCAGTACGTAGATATACAAAATATATTTATTAAATAAACAATTCCCTTATATATATATCTTGCTCCGAGCTGCTGTCCCCATGTATAAGCGGAAGAATTAGAAACCAGCGATAGTTTCGATAACTTGTACGTAAGTGTACGTTACCGGCGGTAACCGGCGGACATTCCTTACCTAGCGCTCGATCTGATACATGCATTAGCAGTAGCTTCATCAAACAGCTATAATAACTGACTATTAAAGATATTTTTAATTAGAACATTGACGAATGTTAAATATTTGCGAACTTTACAAGAAATTATACGTATTTTTACATTGAATGCGTCCACGTTAAAGTTTAAATGATGCTAAACATGAAATATATAAATATATACAAGGCAAAACAAAAGAACCCGCTTTATGTCGCTGCTTCCTGAACGGCAGGCATGCGTTTCTTTGGCACTAGAGGGCGCCAAGAAATGTCGAGTTTGTCGTTTTGAAAGTTGTGGTATTAACTGTGAGGCAACAGCGATAGAAGGTAGAGATAAAAATTACTCTCGAAACCACGCTGATGACGCCGGGTAGGCAGAAACATGTCCGTGTGTTAGTGTAATTTTTGTCTCTACTTTCGTTGCGTTTGCCGTGAATTATTCCATCAATACCATGAGGAAGCTAAGGTATCTTAGCATCATATTTTTTGGTTATTATTTCTAGGCATTTTCTGATGTGTTCCATTGCAAATAGTTCGCCCTATTCATTTTTTTATGGTAATTACCAGTGGTGGTTGCCGATGGAAATACCAGTCCGAAACCATCAATAAAGCTTCAGAATTTTCAGCATGTAATACAATTAATCTAGAACAAATATCGATAAAAGATGATATTAATAAAACTGAATGTTTATCACTTTTTACCACCAACTTTCCATGTACGTACACTTCTTACATCGTCATCTTGCCAAGATCGTGCCACAGTACCATCTTGGAAAATCCAAGTCTCAGTGGTGAAAACAAATTTATATGCTTCAGATTTTTTGTAACAAACATACTCCCATAAAAAGTTTATTCGTTCTAACACAATATGTGGTAATTCCATCAGCGCATTTTGGATCATCTTTATTATAGTGAAATCCAACGTTATGCAGCATTTTCCAAAGTGACGTTTGTCCACCTGCAAATATATCTCTTTCACGTATTCTTGATACTTTAATACATTCACTGTCATATGTCGTACTCAGCATTTCTGATAGCTCACTCAGCAAAATTGTCTGGCTTGCCCCATTGATGTTTTCGCTTAGGATTATGTAATTCTTTGCCTTTTTTAAGATCATTAGAAATTTTACGAAACTGCAGCGATACTTATTCCTAAGGACTTAGATGCTCGCTGTAAAGAATAAAATATAAATAATATACTACTGATTTTTATGGGTAAAAGATAAGTATTCTCGTACAGCATTTAAAGGCAATAAGGGTCCGCCGTTATCACGCTCTTCTTTAAAATTTACAACAGATAATGCAATTAGCGATTTGCATCAGCTACAAAACGCTTTCGGAATGGGTTACTTATGAAAATAACTGTTTTGTAAAAATTGTCACTGAAAAGTAGCAGAAACTAATGAAATTCAAAAGAAAATACAATAGGACGCTATGTGCTACAGCCTCAATGACAACTAGTAGTACGGCAACGTTCCGTTGGTTACGAACTAGTTACTTTCAGACAGGCAACCTTATAAAAATCTTACTACGACATTTACGGTATGCGTTAACGGGTAATTCCATTGCGCTATATTTGCTATTCCGAAAGTTCTGTCGATGATGCGTAACGATTGGTTCCGTGAAAATACTATATTTGCAAATATCTTTTAAAATGCCGATCGAACGAGGTATGTTAGAATTAAAGAGTTTCTCCCACATCGTTTGGTCGTACGGGTGAGAATGGGAATCCACGAATTCTCGAAACAATTTCATTAATTAATTGTGTGGTGCGGAGTGTACCGATACTTCAACATTAATATTTAAATAGTATCTAATCTGAAAAGAAAGGAAATCATTACATACACTTACGTACGAGATATTACGTTGTAATATAAATTCGTCGAAGTAAATAAAAAAAAATACAAAATTTTTACGTGCACGGCTTGTAGTGACTTGCTTAAAAAAAAAGGTAAAAATTCTTCCCGAGAAAAAGAAAAGTTTTCAAGTTACTGCCAGTGTTTAAAAAAATTGGCAGTAAGAGGCACGAATGCGAAACGTGCGCAAATTAACTACCACCTTCCCCGCTCTATAAAGCAAACGAGATTCGTATTTAAATTTCCTTATTTTCAACGCCCGCTAAGAGTTTGCGCTAAAGTTAATTGTCGAATTTAGACCCCACTGGAAATTGCATAAACACAGTATTAGTAACTAGCGAGGTGGGTCACGCGTTTTACTGGCTAAAATTGTTATCGGTTTGGCGAATTATTGTAATTACATTATTTTTTTATTTATTTAAATCGAATCCTTCAAGTATGTAGCTAACAACGAAGTACTTTTTGATTAGCTTAATCCATATGTAGGTTTAGTAACCTGTCATGTTGTAGGTATGGGTCCTAAATGTTAAAAGAGTTGATTATGATCTTTTAATTGTTACGTTTAGTTTGCAATGTAAGCGGAATTCCGCATAGTTTCTGTTACGTCAAATCCTATACCTTCTAGTCTATTCCTTTTAAGTCATTTTAAAGCATACATCTCAGCGTTTGATTGCCGAATTCTTGAGATTCGATACAGTTAACTGCAGTGGAACCGTGTGAGTGGATTAATCTAGCAAGGTCTATACTTTCAACAGGATAGTGGCAAAAAACGATACAGACGGCGCTCTTCTTCTTCCAGTTTGAGCCTAGTCAGACTTCCTGATCCAGACTCCTCGGCTGAGAAACATACATGCTTTCGAATGAGCTACTTGTGGAGCTGATCTAGGTTCAAAAAACTTCTTGTTTGACCAAGTAGATAACATGCGTTTTGATAGGGTTGCAAGATATGCCAACTAGAGGTTTTGGACTCAGGGAAGTGTGCTCAGCTCCCTTCCTAGCCCGGTCACCGGCCACCCAATTACCATCAATACCAGTATGTTCTAGTGCTCAGACCTTGCTGCTTGTATTTAGAATATTAATATTGTTTCTGCAGTCAACTACGAGTCTGGAGAGGTTTCTTCCATCGGTAGCTTGCAATGCAGCCCAGCTATCCGAGAAGATTTTTATCGACTTGTCTCTGACGCATCTATTCATGTGTATCTCGATATACCCCTGTCGATAGCAAGAAAAAAGTTGGAAGCCGCGGAATATTAAAACAGTATTTTTGCAATAATTACGTCATGTACATTTGAATAATTTTGTTTATGAACTGGATTTTTAATGGATATATCAGGGAGGGCACACGGCTTTGTAGTCTTATGGACAATCCGCACCTCCATTTAAGGTAATCATAATTCGATAATAATACGAATAACGCAGTACCTCTGCTTTATTCATTCTTTATTGAATGTAATTTCGTTAGATAACGAGAAAAACATCATTTTGCGATTATAAAGAGACAATCCATTCAATCGTTAAAACATTGTTCGCTTTTTTTGTTGGCGCAATGCTGACAATCAACTGGTTACGTGCCCGATACCAGTTTACCGTTTGTTGCTACAGAATAGCACAATGAAAAGCACCGTATCGACACGAAACACCGGTCGGTGTAAAAAATGAAAATTACTCGAGCGTAAAAATCATGCAGATGTGAATTTATGCTTCTATAAATATATCACATGCGCTATGTAGTTAAAAATTTAATTAGAACGGGCGACGCAGTGAAAAAAGCTATTCTCAAGTTGTTGCCTTTTATGTAAGCGTTTAGACAGATTGTGTGATGGATTTTTTTTTGATTTCAGTTTAATTCTTATTTTCGAATGATTCAACTAATTGCAAGGGGAGTTGCATATATGGTATACGGGGCGAGTCGACGGTTTAGTACTGTCAATTCATTCTGCAATGAGAGATAATACGAAAATTTCACAAATAAAAGTAACGGTATACGGTAATTGCACAATACATAATTCAAAATTATCTGTAGATTAGGTTAGGCTAGATTACTACTCGAGGTGGTTCTTGGCCTATCCCACCGCGACCTTTTCAGATCTATTGTGGTTCCTCTCTAATTATATCAATAACATTAGCTTTGCTTTCTTTGCTAGATTTAGCAGCCTTGTGAGCGATCCCTCTACATAGGTTTCGGCTTTTGGGTATTCCGAACCCATTTCTGAGAGCGGTACTCCTGCCAATGCTATACAGTCGCACAGTACATGGACGGCAGTCTCTTCTTCCACCTGGCAGAATCTACATGTTGTTTCCTCTGTCAGGCCCGGATTGCTCATGTGCTCTTTGAGCATAGAGTGTCCCGTTAACAGACCTATTATTGTTCTAATAGACTTCCCGCCTCTGCTTAGGTAGGTCCGCTGTAAATATAGGCATGTGTCCAATCAGAAATTGTTTGGCCTGTCTCTGACCTGGAATAATCTTCCACCAGTCTTGAGATTTCTTATTTTTCCATTGTTTCATGGTTATATATGCATCCCACCGAGTGCATTGGCTGATTTTCGGCAGTTGACCAGCCGACTCGTCCTAATTCGTCCGTCTTTACATTCCCTCGATGGCCTTCATATCCTGGTACCCAGGCCAGTGCGGCTTCCCAGCCTAGTGAATGCATTCATGCAGTCCCACACCAGTTTCGAATTCGTTTGTGTGGAGTCTAGCGCTTTTATTACTTCTTGCGCAGAGTAAGAAAGGGGGTTCTATCGATATAGCCTGAAATCCAATCACCACACTGCCTTTAATACAGGCAGTACCGTCAAAATGAAAAAATTATTAATTAGCAAAATTTACTAATGAATAAATGTTACTAACTTTTTTAATTAAAATAGTCGTTTCGTTTCTCGATTAATTACTATAAATCAATGGATTAGATTCATTCAGGAAATTTTGCAGACGAACGGTATATTCTTTACTTAAATCTATTAATGGTTCCCCAATAAAGCATGTTGCCCTTTTCTCTTTGTTGAGAATAACCCCTTTACGTACAACCAGCTTCGAGACCACACAAAAGTCAAATTTATTATTCCAAGTTTATTGTAAGCAAACTGTGCTCGAGTTCTTTTTTTTTCGATACGGAAAGATTCGAATAGGGAAAGCTACGTCAGCAGAGCGTTTGATACTCATGTAATTGGCCATCAGTTTCTCCGGTATCAAGATTCGGAATCTGTATGGGCCGTATCCAAGTACGCTCTGGAGAACGGAATACATCCACCTGGATATCTCTTTCCGGGAATCGGTAACATATCCGAACTTTAGCAGCTGTTTATTATAGAGTTCTCCTGGAAATATTTTTACAATGAAAGTACGAAGGCGAGGCAACACAAAAGGATAATAAGAATACCTGTAATAAAGGTTATGATTTAGTTTTAAAATAATGAAGAGTGAACCTAAATAAATATTCTTATAAGCTGTCTGGAAATTCTTTTCTAACTTTATTATCTAAACCTATTTACTGAATTTACAGCTATAGAAGATTCACTGGACCGTATCGGCAGAAAATTTGTCAAAAATGTGAGAGACTACCAAGATGCGCTATTATTACGAGAAGAAAAGAGGCTTCATCAATCATATTTTGACGGCATCCATTGCTAAGTGATTGAATGCTTTGCTGAATTTAAATACTAAACGACGTGTTGAAGATTACTTGTGTTTCGACACTGTGTAAACAACAACAAGTATCCGAAGCAAAAGAATATAATTGGACTTGCAAACGCGAAACGGAGATGTGTTTGGTTTCATCGAAAATGGGCAATATGTGGTTTGATAAATTACCGTTAAATGTAAATAAGGTTTCCTACTCGGCATGGTAAATATCGTTTTAACGGTAGGTTTATGTGTCTGCACTCGGTATAAGCGAGTTCCTCAGTTTCGCAGAATAATTAATTTTAATTCTATTGTACCGGGTAATTAATGAATATTGAGAATTATTTTGTTTATCGATCTTTGTTTCTCCTTAAAATTATTTTGTAATTACGAAATTACTAGTTTATTTAAGGTGGTTATAGGTAACACTAAAGTATCGGCACACTCCGCACCAGACAAGTTTAATTCATTAATCCAGGACAGCTGTTTCGAGGATACGTCGATCCTCATTTTCAACCGAAGATCGGATTTCGGAAATGACATTATGTAATTTTCTCTTCTTAAATAGAAAATCCTGCATATTCTTCTAGTATCGTTATTTCAGTGATGTTACGTCTGCTGTTAACTCGAGGTGTCACTAGAGTTACAATTCGGAGCTAAATTAGGGGACCTGATAAATAAATTAATACCGCATAAAATGGTTACTTTTATAATTTTTGAAACACAATTATTCCTCGTCTTCTTGTGATAGCCTCTAGCAGCGTAGCAATGATTGTAAAGGTTTTCATAAACTCAGAATAAAAAAGTTTTTCCTGTTGTGACACATGGCAACACGGTGGCGCACAAAATTAGTTCTACGTCGATACTAAACAGCTTTTCTCTTTTCGCTCATTCTCTATGCAACCAGCGAATGAGTTTGTGTTTACCGACTTCCTAAAATACGTTCGCCGCATTTTTCCTAGCAAATTACGATCCAATATTCCTAGTCAATCCTATCGTTACTGGGTTATTCTTTTTACAGGCAAGTTCGTTTTAACAATGTAACACGAAACGTAATACGCTCGCTACTTTCGTTTCATTCCCTTAAGCGGAATGCGATGAGGTAGTGCTTTGACCGGCGTCTCATTCCATTAAGTTAGTTTCATGTATATTTAGCCGAGATGAAATAGTTCCATTTTAGAATTTCACGTCAGGTATTTCTTTTTTGCCGTGTTGTAATATTGATAAAAAATATTTGCTTTTAAGGCAAAAATTGCAAAATTAAAATCGGCTACATACGATACCGTGAATAACTATATTTCGCATGATTTGTATGCAGGGTGCCCCATTTGGGCGGCCTCACAAGATTGCGCTTTACCGAGTGAATTTCTTCGAGTGATTTGTTTAAATAAAATATCTAATATTTTAATATTAATTAAGAATATTAATATTACAGTCCTGGCTACACCGATAATCTTTATAATTTTTGTTATTTTAGGTAGGAGTATGTTTCGTTCTTTATTTTGGATTCAATTTTTCTAAACTCACTTGAATCAAATATATCACATACATTTTTTGAACCTTAACAAAATTTTCAGTAGAAAGCTTTAAATTAAATTTTCTTGTATGGTACGTTTACCGGAACAAATTAAATTCGATTTGCCGAGAGCAAAAGTAGAACGGGAGTATATAATTACTTAAACTTTCGTGAAATCACAAGTTGCAAAGAAACCTTTAATATACGGAAATTATTTAAGTACCTTCAATAAAAGGAGCTCTAGTTATAAAGTTGCTAAACAGAACTCATTGTAATAGCATGCCAAGCATATTGAAGTTTTAACACTTTGACAACACAGTGTAATTAATCACATCAAAGTTTGGTAAAGCATTGTACACACAGCATCTGCGTTTACCCTTTATTTTACAGGATCATAGTACCAGTAATTATTGTTTTCAATACCACATTGAAATGCGGAAAGAAGGAATTTAATTCAAAGCTTTTATTTGTAAATTTTAGCCTTTCGATTTAATAGAATAATCTTTCGTTTATAAAAGCTTCTGTAAAGTATTCTGCTAGATATATTTAAATATAAAACAAGAAAAAATAAGAATTTATATTAAAAATTATTTGAAATTAACACAAATTTGTTACTTAAATAAGCACACGCGTTATAATCACAAGGTGGGTTTCAGTAGCACGTCAGCAGTACTAACCGATGCATCGGTTTAGCGTGCAGCCGAATAAGTTTAAGTTTTTCGACAGACTGTTACTTATTACTTTTTTAAATTCCGCAGAGCATAAGCTCCTACGCAGAGAATTGTAAATGGGCCAGTAATTATATATACAGCCAGTTGAAGTTTCTGCTATTGTACGGAATCTGGTAGATACCAGGGGCTTCTAGATGATTGCTGTCTTTAATGGGAAAGTGAAATTGGGTTTAAAGATGGTTTTTATGTGGTTCTTAAAGAGTCTTGCTGATGTGATTGGTGACATCTGGTATGTATGGTAGGGTAGATACGCATGCTTACGGAAATTAGAATTAGATGAGGGCAGCAACTGCCCTCCCCTCCCCTAATTCTGAATGGTTCTAATTCTGAAGTGGTGGTTAATGGTAGCTTCAATATCTTTGCCAGAATAATAATTGCGGATCAGAGTTTCGGTGATATGGTTCAGTTTTTGAGGAATTGGGTTCAGATATGCAAATAGCCCTTTGGATAAGAGAATTGACAACACCGCCGTTTTTTGGCTGGATGTCTAATTCGAGCTTCGTGCTGAAGCGTATGGAATCATGTTGGGGATCCAAAAATGATAGGAAATTGTTTCAAGATTCGTGTCCATGAGGCCAGATGATAAAAATGTCACCGACGTACCTGTACCAACACTTTAGCTTAAAGCTGTGAGATGCTTCAATAAAGAAATTGGCGACGATAGGAGGCCAAAGAGATCCCTTAGTTACGCCTGAGACTAGCTCGTAGTATTTATCCCAAACTGGAAATAGGTAGAAGAAGACAAGCTTTAACCAAATCAGCCAGATCACCCGGTCATTGACGAAATGTAAGGAATTTTGGATGAGAGAGTCACTGTGTCCAGCGATCGTTTAGAAGGTTAGAAAGTTACTTCAATAGTTTGTAGGTAGACCATATAATTTAGAGGCTGAAGAATCACTAGGGAGAAGTGACCGTTGGGTATCGGTAGTGACGTTTTAATTTAGGCAGTTAATAGATTCCGTATTGCAGCAAGGAAACAGAAGATTTCCCTTATCAGCTTTTAGTACAGAAACTTTAGGGTCGGATTGAAGATTTCGTAAGGCCAGAGTTTCTGTCTTAGAAAAGCTTGATTTCGGAGGTTTGGCACGTGCGAGGATATTGGATGTTTCAAAGCGAATGGGATCTGCGGTTGCAAGACAAGAGCAGACTTTGATGTCTTCGGTAAGGATAAGTTTAGGCATGGGAGCAAAGTTAGGGCCTTTGGAGCAACTTCATTAGAAGACAGAGGTCGACTGGAAAGCTTTGTGACAGTGTGCGACATGATTTTATTATTAATTTTCGATTTTGTCTTACAGTAGTAAGTGAATGAACTTTTTAGGCTTGATGAGTGAAAGACACTAATTCGTTCCCGAACCGTACATAACCGTACGCTGCAGATTATCAATGCTTTTTCAAATGTAACACAAGCCGCCACCTGGATTTACAGAAAATTAAAATTATCGACATTAGATAACATTCATTACAGCAAGACGCCCTCGCAACAAACCTATTCAGTGGAATAACTTCCTTTATTTGCTTATGTTGTACCACCGACCCCGACAACTGTTGGTCTTTACATTTTGCTCGTTATATTTAGGAACTGCGTTTATTGCTAATCGAATTCGACTAAAACTTGGCCCCCGATTCACGTTCGCGTAATAACGATGTAATATTGTCAGAATGCGTACACAATACGCGGTAAGAATTTATTTCGCGCGTGCTAGCTAAACGCGTATAATTGTACTTTAATTGCTGAATTCAATTTATGAGCGGAATCCGATTAATTCTATCACCAGTTACCTGCTTGGAGAACTTGCGCTTTCCGGAATGGTACGATTATTTCAATTATTACGTTTGGGGTGGATGGCGGTTGTAATAACGGAGAACTGGTAATAGTAAAATAACACTAGATACCTAGTTCAATGTATTATTACTTGCGTTGCAGCAATATAGCTTCAGACCTTGCTTCCTATAACCAGTAAATTATTAGCACAATAGGATAATGGAAAATTCTTGAAATGGAATCAGGAATCCGTAGGCAATAGGGCCAGCCGTTTCAGTATACACAGAATTTTATAATGAGATAATTAAAAATTGAAGAATTCGCCGGGAAATTTTCTATTAGTTTCTCCTTTGGCGGAGCAAGTATTGGTGGCTTCTTCACTTCAATTTTCCCCAGCTTTGGTTGTCACCCTCGCTTAACACATTGAGTAAGGTCTTCGTTAAAAAAGGCCCATTAAATAACTTGATGCAAGAAATCAAAAATTACTATCGCAAATCAAAATTATATTTCTCAACATAAACATTTCTGAATCATTTCAAATTTAAGCAAGCGTGCTGCAGTTTGAATTTAAAAATCAAAATTTAGTATCATCGTTATGGTAACCAACATAATAATAAAACAATCTACCTGCCAAGACCGTCCCAGAACATATGCAGACCGTCTCATGGAATCATGGATTCGCAAGGCAACTTAAATGGTTGTTATTCATCAGGATGTGATTTGACTTATTCGATTTAGCAACCTATGGATTTGGACTTAAAATTTATGATATCACAGGTGTCGAAAATTAAACATTTGGCTAAAAGTAAAACATGAGCGGCATGATCAATTTCTGGCATTGTTTCTGTCTCGTTTTAAAGACTATTGCAATAAAACTATTTATTTTTTTGCAAAGGTCTTTAATGGCCATCTCGCTGTTTTGCGCCATAGCTTCGTTTAGATGCGCAAACGAACGTCTCGCGTAATAAGGCCTGAATTTTTCAATGACTACCTGATCCGTTGAAGCAAGCTGGTTGTGTTTAGAGGCCAAAACAGAACTTTTACAATCACATTGAATGGTGGCTGCGTTGTTAATTATAAGCATCACTTTAAATGTTTAGATATGAAATAACGTTCCATTTCTGGTATAAAGTGGTGAATTAAACCAGGCTTCAAAAACAGATGTTGTTACCCAAGTCCAGCGTATAGAAAGGAAAATATTAAATAGTGCGTTTTTGTATCGCACAAACACATTATTTTGATGCCATATTCCTCAAGTTTGCGTTTAACTTATTGCCGAAATATGCAGCGCCCTCGAATTGCAACGAGTATTTCATCGACTGCAACTAAGTTAGCGGGGAAACAAAATGGGATAGGATTGAGAATGAAGATATTAGAGAATTAACAAAACAAGGACTAATAACAACAGAAATAAAAAGGAAACAACTGAAAGATAAGAAAAATAATGAAGACAAGATATTCAAATAAAAAACGAAGAGATGGACCAGCAAGAAAATGGATAGTCCAGATAAAAGGAATGGGAGAAAAATGGAAAGACATTGGAAAAGATGAAAATAATAACAAGAAACGAGAAAGTGGAAAAAATTTATGAATTTACATCCGATATCCGAAAAGGTACAAGGAATGGAATATTGTCGTTCTAGCTGTCTATAACCATGAAGTAGCACATCAGATTTAAAGTACTATTCGCAAAATAATGTCACCATGATTTTAAAGAGTTCTGCATTTAATACAGGACAACAGGTTTTCGTTTTTCACTTACCAATTGCTCAAATTACAAATTACAAACCGCAACGAATTTGTCGCTCAGATTCAAAAGAGGAGAAGCACTGCGAGTAAATTTTGATCTATGCAGGTTATTCGTGCACCCCCATGCATAAAATATTCTCAACGTTTCGTAACAAGAGTAGATCGTATGGTTAACGCATTATATACTTCTGCTTTGAAAGGTGAAGAACGAGCACCCTCTTATTTTCAGCGGCGTGACAGAAACACATTCGCGCTTCTGTGCAGGAGCCGACTGCGGCGGTTGGCAATTGCACCCAGTTGATGTAAACTCGGTCGTCACGTAATAAAAGTACTGCGGGTAAGTAAATTTTAATAAAATTCCATAATATTTAAGCGCGCAGTTTTCAGCTCGGTAACAAGTGTCGTTGTGAAATGGCGAAACAAGATTCACCCCCGAGGTGCTATAATAAGAGGCATAAATTTCGCAGCCTCTTATTAATATTTCAATACTTGAACTCGGAGTTGTTGACGGTGGGACTAAAATACGTCGTCTAAACACGGTCCTATTCTAAAAATAATTGCTTGGCGATTCATTTTATTACCATAATGGGTAATCTATTACTCCATTGTGTATTAAAAATGTAAATTGTCATTTAGAAATAGAAATTTCGTTGAATATAAAGGGTAATAATAGCTGAGAAATAATAGGGCGGATGACCACTTCTTAAAAGTGCTATGATTATAACCAAGCGTGAAAGGATTGGAAAATTATGTAAAAATTGATGAGAAACACGTTACCGCTCATAAGTTTAATTGAGTCGCATAAACGTAATGAAGTCGAAGGCATCGCCATACTCCGCATCACACAAAATATTTTGAATAATTCGGAACTTATGTTTCGGGCCACGTCTTTAAATTTTATTTCAAATCTTGCAACCACCGTACATGGGATCTGAAAATAAGCGGCGTGAATTCAGTAGAATAGAAAGTGGGGAATTTAATTGTGCGACTTGATAGGTCTAATTTTGTGATATAGGTAAGGAGGTGGACGGTACAGCATGCAAGCACAAGCTGTGAAGCTGCCGACGCACAGTGGAACGAAACAGGATTTTCCTGACCAAATAGATATTCATAGCAAACGGTTTAATCTGACATCTTACAATAATTGATGGGAAAGAATGTAGCGCATTAACGCATACTGCGTCAACATCAACATGTGTGGTATGCTTAGCTAAAGCTAAGGAAATGAGTAACCTGAAGGTTACTCATTTCCTTAAAGGAATCTATCGTTTATGAAATGGGCTGCTCTAACTACTTATCAGCGGGAAAGAAAAACAACAAAGGAAAAATATCTCCAATGACGATGACAATTAAACAGAAAAAAAGGGGAAATAGTAAAGATGGATATACGGCCAGAAGGTTTTTCTCAGATCCATCTTGCTCAGCAGATATCACAGGTACTAATGAAGAATTAATACAAAGATTTGCTGCTTCTAATAGATCTGTAAATGGTCAAAAATTTGGAAAGTATGTCCACAAAACTTCAAAATTGTATGCCGAGAAGTACAACTGGTATTATATGCCAGTTGCTATGCACAAAATCCTCATACATGGAGAAGTTATTATACGCTATTTTAGTTTATTAATAGGTCAGCTACCAAGCTAAGAAGCTAGAAATAAAGATTATAAAAGTTATAAATTGCATCATTTTGCAAATGTTCCAGAACCGCAGCCAATTAAGGTGTCTTCAACAAACTGTTATGTATGTGTACTTTTGATCCCTTCCTCTCATATATAAGCCCTACATTTAATAAACGAGCATTGGAATTCGATAGATTTGCTATTATAAAATACTTTAGTTATTATTGCGCTATTATTATTGCCTGAACGTCTTCAATTCCTCTGGCTGAACAACGCTAACCACGTGCTAATCATATGGATTATGTTAGCTCGATTCTTTCTGCAACCATGGACAACAAGAACGGCGAAAACATTTTGCTTAAAGTTTTATTGTTTCATTTAGTGAATAAACTTAGTATATTTTATCACACGAATTGCTAATTTAAACTCCAAATGAGATAAGAGAGCAACTATGTTTAACATTTTACACGAGACATAAAATAGCTAGTTAAATGACATGCGATTTTCATGTAGCGTTGAAATAATTTTTAATTTACCCTCAAACTGTGTAAATCATTTCCAGACGACGTAATGCCACCAGATTAAATTTATAATTAAAATTAAAAAAAACTACTTAGCATGTCGTATGAAATTATTTTGAGGGTGGTGGTATTAAAAATTCATGAACCTGAAATATTTTAGGTAAATACTTGAAACTTCACTCGGGCATGTACCTGAATTTATGATGTTTTTAGGCAGAAATTAGTTATTCGCTGTAGCGCGATGAGTGTTAAAAATTGCGGTCTTTTATATATAATTTTATCATTCAGTTGCCTCTTACGGAGGAGTTCTGACGACGTCGACGGGCAACCCATATAAAAAAGCGCAAGGAATTTATGCATGTTGAAAAACGTGTTTAGGTGTTGGCGTACGAAATTTATCGCGTAATAGCGAGATCAACGAGCGTGAGTTTGCAGTTAAGCTAGTGCAATAGAGGGCAAACGCACAGATAAACACAAGTACGCATTGATTGCGTATATTGCCTCTATATCACAAATATATATAAATATGGTATTTTTTAATTTATTGAAATATTGTTCTTCTCAGCTTGTATAAAGCTGAGCCGGAACACGTTTAGTTGTAAATGTTACCGGATACAGTATGCATTATTAGAGAGTTCCTCCTCTCCAATGACCAACAGGATGATCCATCTCACTTGGTTGGAACTTCGGAGTATCAGTGAGAAATTGCTGAGTAAAATGGCAAAAACAGAAACCGACTCGACGACACATTTTTGTTGAGATAATCCTTTCTGAAAGTAGTAAAACATTATTGCATGAAAATTTTCTGGGCTTAATTCAATTTTTTTTTGACTCGTCAACTTTAAAAATTTGCTGTGGCTAAATCACTTGCTGTATCTCGATGAAACTTTGGATTTAAATTCAATAAATAGGGAAATTAATTTTGATAGGCGACGTTTCCTTGGTGGCGCTCTTTATGTAGCTATATGCAAAACTAAAGGAATAACCCTCGTACGACAGCATATCGGTTGTGTTTGATTTCCTCTTCCTTTGATTTCCTTCTCTGGTGGTAGCTTCTCACTAATGAATTCGCACACTGACTGTAGTAGCTAGTTTATATTTGTCAGCTCCTCCATGATTTTTCTCCCTTCTTCATCCGCATACGTCTTAATTTAGTCGCCTCACTTGATCCTGTTGTCTCAGCCTTCGTCAGTTGCCTGGTTGGCTTTAATTTGTTGTTAGAATAAACTCCTTTATACTGTAAAAACATAGATTTTGCATTCACCCGATATATATTTTAAATGAGAGCGCTCGACGAAAATCTCAGATGCACATGCTAACGTTCTAGTGCACACCAACGATCACACTTAGTATGCGTATTTCATGCAGGTGCCTTAAGCTGCGACAAGGGAAGGATTAAAGACTAACATAATTCAAGTTGCTGATGTATGCATATATTAAATCAGATGTGAAGATGTGAAGCGAACATAACTCAAGATCGATGATGTAAATCCATTACGCGGTATTCGATATCCATTAAGCTTTCCTTCTCCTCCAGCATCGTCGACAACATCTTTATGTCGGATCTCCTGTAACGGCTCTTGTTCAACGATCCGAGGTATGTAATTTACGCCGAAGTGATTTCTTTTTCAGTTTTTATAGTTATCTAAGTGTTCCGTGACCGTAGAACATTGAACAAAGCGAAATACAGGATGCAGGAACTGATGGAAATTATAAAACGTCGGAAGTTATTTGATGTATAGCAAAAAAAGTTGTGCGTTAAATCCAATTGAAACGATACCACAAAGAGAAAAGAAATATTTAAAAATAAAAAAGAAACAATTAACTTGCCTCAATTTAATATTTAAATAAAACATGTTTGCATCTTAATTATTCTTCTATTTGTTGCCCCAATGAATTTTATAATTAGCGCAATTAAAGCAAGTCATTTTTCTGCGTCATATATACTTTTTCAAAATTCCATTAGCTGTATTAGTTATATGAAAAGACTGAAAGTGGAATAAGAAATGGGTTTTTAATTTTTTTTCTTTAAGGCACAATAAAGGTACTATAGGCAAAAAGGAAAAAATGAGCGTTTTTTTTGTGCCATGTCATTTGTCACAGGTTTATTTCCTCTTCGGGTTCATAACACAAAAAATTTAGCAACTTTGCTAAGATTAAACTTACCTTCTGCAATAATAATTAATATTCCCATGATGAAGGTCGAAACATTTTGTTTACAGGAAATAGTTCCTTCTGCTTTAAATGAACGAAGTACTAACTCTAGGCTATTTGTGAGTACTGTTGAGATCTGTGTGAGTAATCGTTTCACAATTTGGTTTGCGTTTGAAACATGTATCAGATATTGATTAATCGCTTCTCTGAAGCACCACCTACGGCATGATATGAAAAAAAAAAACCAGCGTTGAGTAATTGTATACTGACGATGTAATTAGAGGATCTACGTACGCAACATCTACATATCTGAAAACATGATTATTAAAGGCAAGAGGAAGGATCTCTGGGAGTTAATTCGCTTGAACAAACGCACGAAACACCGTTTATCTTGGGAGTAAATTTAGGTCATTGATAGTTGCTAAGGTGTAGAACACTACGAAATTTAATTATTTAACCGATCTGCGTACACGCTTTCGGCCACAAATAAACGTAAATTCCCCTCGGGCGTCACCCTCAAAAACACGTCCATAAATCTTGGGATATTTCTCTTTCTACGACGTCGTGTTGTGTTGTAATCTAGACGTTTCTCTGAGTATTTGTGTACGCCTGAGTTAGTATGTCTTTGTGTGTTTGTAGGTATGTGTCTGGTGGTAAGATTACGTTCCGGACTGCTGGACGAGAACGGCTCGGACGACACGCGAATGGGCGTTTGAGTGTGTCGGAGCTTAAATCAACGAACTTAACGTGTAATTTGCAAAATAATTCATCCGAATATAACCCTTTATCATGCAATTCGTTTGTGTTTATCTGAAAAACAATATACAAAAAAAAAGCATTTGGGGGGCGGTGGAAGATTTCATTTGGCTAATTGGACTTGTTTACAATTGGTTTATTTCTACTTTGGCGATAAAAAGGTGGTATTTTAAAGATATAAGATAGTTGCTCTAATTATGGAATACACTTTTTTCGTTGGATCTTACTAGTCAATTGACAAGCACATCTAAAAATTTATTCTTGGTTGAACGTTTTCAATATACTCAACTACAAAATTATTCAAAGTTGCTCAAACAGAAAATTGTTATATTTAGGTAGACACTAGTTCAATACTCAAAATACATTTTTACATGGATACAATGTTATTGGATTTAAGTATATGAAATTCTTATGTGAAGTAATTTAACATGACGTCCGAATCAATTCCAAGATCGTTCCAACAGGCACCGAATTATTTCTGAACCCATTCAGAATGGTGAAATCAGTTCCCTGGTACCGAGTGAGAACTGAAAAACTAGTACATTCTCAACGCATGTGTTGATGTTGAAAATAATTCATTGCTGATTCAGGAACGGTAAAAGGTTGCTCTGTTGGAACAAACAGAGTGACACTTCAAATAAATTACTCTTATAAGGCTAAGATCCCAAAAAATAAGAGAGCAAAGGGATATAAATTTTAGGGACGAAACATCTTAAACATGGGACGAAGTAAGCGGGCCTTGCTCTTTTGGGGGCGCTACGAAGTTAATTTAACAGTTTACAATTCTTGTTCGCTATTGCGATCAATTAGTGAGAATAATCACTTTTTGCCTTTATTTCTTCCATTATTTATATTACTGTGTTGGTCATCCGTTTTGTAATTATTATTTATTCTTACTGAGAAGTGACATGCTTCCTACCAGTTCGATTTATGAACTGATGTAGGAAGTACAACGACCATTCACGCAATTCTGAAAAATGCTATTATCTATTGACCTGTTACGGCGATGAAATGAAATTTTCAAATTCCGGTATGGGTAATTTGAGAACCGTACCATTATTGGAGCATCATTAAACCCCTTATTCCAGAACCACATCGTTGTTCACAGCATCAATTTAACTTAAACGTTTGGTGGAACATCTTTAAAAACCGAATAGTCGGTTTATATTTCTACGAAGGTACTTTTACAGAAGAACAGCATATTGAATCTTGCACTATACAAAAAAATTCTTCGACAATTTGATGCAGGAGAGGGCTGCTTTTGCCAACAATTAAAAGAAACTTTAACTAAAACCTATGTGCCTCGGTGTGCTCATGCGACCAATCCTCATGGATTTCTTCTTGTAGTGGCTCTTAAATTGTAAAAAATGTGGGTACCCTTGTTACAGTACAACCTATGACACGATTAAAAAGTATAGAAAATGAACATTTGCTGTGAATAAATTTTTATAATTTATTTTTGTTACAATTTTGAATAGGTTTCATCGTATCTATTTTATTTTGTATTTTAAGGCTGCAGTCCCATAAAATACTTTACGCAAAGTGAGGATCAGTTAGACAAAAACAATTCAAGTTGTACTACTTTGATATTTTTAGCAACAACGTAGTTACAATACCAACACCTCTGGATTCAGCAAAATTTTAGCGATGTTGGCTAATGATTATAATTATTAATCGATGCCTAGGAATTGCGAGGTGTATTCCGTAACCTGACGCTTCGTCCAATAATACAACAACAACAAAGTTAGCAATAGTGGCCCGATAACTTTGAACAACTTGTATGATCATGCAAACGATTTTCGAACTTTTCCAAAAAGAAAAGTTCATTTTATCTACTTAAACTTTATCCTCCGGTAATTATGTGTTTAATATATGTAATAAATACACTGAAAGGAAAAGGAAAATAAATATACGACTATTGTCCCGCATATTGAGCTTTACGTTCAAAGGGAGTACACTTTCTTTGTAATATGGCATACAGTGGAGAAGTCGCAGCGCTAGTGGCCCCGAGTGCGTCGTTACATAATATATCAGACTTAAAGCGTATATACCATAAACGGGATATCGCTATGTATGTAATGTTATTAAATAAGTAGAGGAAAGTGAATGTGGATCATGATGATAGCGTATGTGACAAGTTCAAAGAAGGAGGACAATGGAGAAAGAAGAAAACGGAAAGCGGTACCGGGTAGTTACACATTTCCCTACGCGCCGTCGTATTGACTCTCTTTTTCCCCAAACGCTTGCGGAGGAACATTTACAATATGTTCATCGGGTTAGGTGATGTACGTACATGTATATGTATGTACGTGTAGATATATTCCTCCAAGTTAAAAAGCACAATCTTGGCACTTTGGGGATATGCTCTCGCAACGGCGTCAACTTCTGTGGGTGCTCAAATCCTTAAGCACCCACAGAACTTGATTCCGCTCTCGAATATTTTGATTTTACATGGACACGGTTTATTAAAAAGGCAAATGCAAATCTAAACGAGTATGGAAAGGAAGCAGTTAAGAAACTACATCAGCAGTAAAAAATTTTACATTAAAATGAAATTGGTTATACAGGTTAGTTCACTTGATCACTCTTGATTGCTCAACTATCGTTGATGTTTTCTCTTACTTGCATTTGTTGTTTTTTCTTGACGCAGTTACTCTTTTGGGCTATATTGATTTTTTTTGGAGTTACGTTAATTTTTTAATTTACGGGAATCAGAATAATATTGCCCTTAATATTAAAGTTGTATAAGCCAAGATTATTGATTAAAGTTCCAATAATAATACGTCTTAAAAGCAAGTTACACTGTATGAAAAGTCCGCGAGTCGCTGAGAACCTTTGTAGCAGGACAGTCAAATTGCCATGCATCTATCTTGACCGCTTGCACAGTCACGTGCCAGCAAACCTGGAGACTCCGTTCGCTCCTACCATCGATTGCGAAGTTCGTGCTCTTTTCGTTTTTTTACGGCAAAAAATAAAAGTACGACTGAAATTTATCGCGAGTTGTGCAGTGTGTACGATGAAGATGTTGGCAGTGGTTTCTCGTTGGCGTAAATCATTCAGTGAAGGGAGAACAACGTTACACGATGGGCCGACCCTCCACTTCCCGTGCTTCAAATGTTATCGACGAGGTCCGAACCGTCATGGACATCGATCGGCGTCTTACGCTTAATGAAATTCTTTTTTAACTTCCTCCGAATATCGAGATAAGCCATGCAACACTTCACAGGATCATTTCTGGGAATCTGAGTCTATGAAAAGTTCGTGCGAGATGCTTTCAGTACAACACAAAGAATAGAGAATGGACGCTACATTGTAATGTCTGCAGTTTTTTGAGGATGAGGGAGGCGGTTTATTCGAATGAATAGCAACCGGGGACGAGACATGGGCTCCATCACTGGACGCCCGAATCTAAAAGATGGTGCGGAAAATTTTGGAATTCGTTGAAAACATGGTCATGGTAACGGTCTTTAAGGAATCCACGGGAGTATTGTTGATCGATTACCTGATCTGTGGGACTATGATCACACCTGCTCGCTAGTGTGAGGTTTTGAAAAACCTCAGGAGAGCGATTTAATACAAAAGGAGGGGAAAATTAAACAAAACACACGCTGCTCGTGAGACTCAAGCACTGCTTAGGCAGTTTCGACGGGATATTTTCGGTCATTCACCTTATTCTCCTGATCTTGCACCGAGCGATTTCTACCTTCTTCCGCAGCTGAAGCAATATTTCGGGGGAAGACATTTCAAATGAGGATGAATTGAAAAATGAAGTGGAAAGATGGGTAGCCAGTTTGGCGAGAAAGTGGACTGACATTGGACTTATTGCGATACCAAAAATGTATTGAGATTCACAGAAATTATGTAGAAAAATAATTATTAAATCTATTTGTCAAAATACACCCTTTTTTAAGTTTTTGAAGGTTTTTCCGATAACCCTCGTAGCATGTCATTTGTTTTTCAATAGGCTTTTCTTTCGCCAGTTACAGGAAAATTTTACATGACACCACATAAATAATTGCCAAAATACGTCAATTATACTACATGGTAAATGCCGAGTGATAGGTGCATATGGGAACATGAATTTAAACGAGACGTATAAATAGTATCAACAATGTACCTAAAGGGATCTGCATCAATATCGGAAACGTCGGAGATTTTATTGAGTTAATGGAATTGGAGATCTCACTGACACATTCGTCCTATTAGAATAACAATGGAAAGTAAAACGTAATCTAGAATTCCGTCTAGCGACATTTATTTAACAACCAAGAACAATAAATTCGATTATGTAACCTGGGGCGTTATTATTGCATTATGTGTTACGCATCTATTATTTGTGGACGTAGTGCGTGGAAAGCATATGTAAAATAATACATGTAAAGTGGTACATAGATTTCGAAAACATTATACATCGTGTCCGACAATTACGATAATCTTTCAAATGCAAAAGTCTCAAACATGTCATAATCTTTACGAATCTAAATCGCTTTTCAAGATATTTCGGAGAATGTGTATTGTAGCCAGCGGTGGTGGGTGAACGACATAACGGAGGATCGCGCAGGACAATTCGTCTTTCTGGAGTATTTCCGTTGCATAGTACAATGTATGATGGCACAAAAGTAATACTTGGACGGCTGGCAAGCGACGAAGCAGTATGGACAGTGTACACAAAGATCACTTTCGTGCAGGTTTACTGCGTATCGTCCAAGTTCGCTTTTGTGTCATCATACACAATAGGCATGCAAGGAATATACACGAGGAAATTGAATCGTTGTGCGCAGCCCTCTGTTTCCTTATAAAAGAAGTACCAGCCACTGCATGTACGGAGTAAGAATGTAGATTATGTAATTTTTTAAAATATTTTCCAACTTTTGTATGTCTGTGTTAGTCATAACAATTCACGATGCCGGTACCATTAAATTATACGAACGAAGATTATTTAAATGTGTTTATTGTTTGCGGAGAATTATCAAGAGCTTGTGATACCGTTGCGGCTCGATATCCGCAAAAATAGAAATCATCACCAAACACAGTTAAACGAATAATACAGAATTTGGAAAACTTTGGATTAGTCAAGGCAAACATTCAAAAATGAAGTTCTTACGAATTTTTTTTGGACAACGTTTTCTGGACAAATGAGAAGAAATTAACTGCCAAACAAGTATAATTCTTATCACTGGAGTAATTCAAATCTCCACGCATTTAGAACGGAAAAATTCAACACTGGGTTGTTTCTTAGTGGTCATAAATAACTAGGATACCTGCAAAATTAGACGACATTTTAAAAAGACTTCATAAGCTAAGTACGCCACATACAATATACATTTCCCTAAACAACTTGAAAAGTATTCATTTTAGACGCGTAATGAATATGACATTTTTTTATAAGAGCAATTTGATAAGAAAGAGAAAAATAGGTAGTTGCATTTCAAAAGTACATGTCGGCTTTAGGGTTGTGTGATATTTTTCTAGCGTGTGCGAGTTTATTCGCCCAGAATAATATAGACTACTTCATCCAATACAAAAATATTCATTATCAAATCGAAAAAGCCAAAACAATATAAGTGTATGAGACATGAAAATAACCTATATAGATAATTAATCTTGATAAAACGAGGAAATATCACGCTTCGCAATAAACATATAGTACCTTATACCTACATTATTGAATAAAAGGTTATATGCACTTACGGCATGCGTTAAAATTTTGAATACGTTATAACATGAACCAGTTAAGACCTGAAAATGTGACGTGCCCGAAATTACACGCTTAGAGCAGTTTAAACCTATTTTTATTGGAAACGACAATCGCGGGAAAACGGGCAATATTGCGCTTCGTTCTATATTCTTCAGGTCATAAATGTTTAAGTTCCTTCTACAAGCAATTAGAAAATAGATTCTTTTGCGTCTTCACAATCGTCTCACAAATTAAACATCACTTGGTAATAAGTCGTCAAGTTCGACAGGAAACGCCATATTTTACGGTTGCCGATACTTGTGAATTGTAAAATTATTCACTACGTGTTTGTGTATTATTTAATCTTTAGCTTACATTTGAAAATAATTTTTAAAAATCAAATTTATTTTTAAATCATGTTTACAAAATTAAGTAAAAATTTATTATATTAAATTTACTTTTTAGCGGGCCTGATGATGTGCGAATGTTTAATTGAATTAAAAAATTTGTGGGAGGAATTACCTGCTTTTTTATTTTTAATCTTATTTTATTTTTTTAATAACCCGAGACTTCCGGTTTTACTGGAAATAACTGTTAACTTTGTTATTTTAAGTGGAGTCAATTTTAGATGCGTAATGAGCATTTTTTTTTGTTATTTATTTATTTATTTATTTTTCTAACAAGAGTAATGTGACAAGAAAGAAAAAAAAGACGTAGTTTTAAAAAAATAAGTTTTGGCTCTTTTTCCATTTACAAGTTTAAGCGTAATTGTAGGACACGCCGTATAATGTTTTGGATAAATTTATTCGCGTTCTAATACTACCTTATATGGTCAACAGTGTTGCAAAATTTCAATTTTCCAAGTTAAAATATTCACATTCACTCACCCATCGATCAAAAATCTTCAAAAAAAAATATAATTAGAAATAGCAATATAGCTGTTCCATCAAGCAAACCTCGTTAATAATTAGGAATTCAAAAATGTAATAACATATAGGCTGTTCTATTTAAAACAGCAAACGTGACAGCTATTTCCGGTATAACCGGAAGTGTCAGGTTATTAATCCAACAGCACATATCGGCTTTGTGAAGTGTATTGGCAAGTCTTCCGAATTTTCCGATGTATAGTCTTTCACCTATCGATAGATTCAGTTCTCGGTGAGACGTATGGTTTTGAGCTATTTTTATTACACACAAATAGAAAAGTTTGCAAATATCAATTTCAAAATCTGGTTCTCTCCACGCGTACTTGTTTTGCATATTTAGCGCGATTATTTCATAAATCCACAATGGCAATGCCATTTTTGAAGTAGTAGTTATTTCATTCATTATCGTACGCATACAATTTAATAGCTTTTAAAATTCGTCCCATACAGAAACTCATTGTACTTTCGGCATTCATTGATCGGTAGATAATTAATTTAGTTGTTCATATTAAATCTATTGTTTTGAAAATTGCTGCAGAGACACATCAAATAATTTTATAATTAATCGACAGTGAAAATTATCGTTTTTGTTGTTTGAATTTTACGTTACATGTTTACAAAAGACGTTTTACTATCTAGGAGATACACCTTCATTAGTTAGGAACTATTTAGCCCAACACTAGGAAAGGTTTTATAAAATGAGAAAGGCAAAAATGTTTTTTTAGTCACCCGACTAACGCTTTATTAGTGGGACAAGTTAGGTGAGACAAGCTGCATATACTCACACTCTCACAGCTTGCTATACGAGATACGTTTAAAATTGTATTGTGGAATCTCGCAATAAAGTTGTTTCCCTACAAAAGGGTCTTTTTAAACAAAATAATTAAAGCAACTTAATCACACGTGGTAAATGATGTTAGGGTAGCTTAGTGTAAATTCGTTCCATTGGTTATCGGAATATGTCAATATGCACATGTTGGCACTATTTGGCAGAACTATCTTTGGCTAACATTCAAATAATGATTTGGCAGTTAATAGCCATTGCCCAGTCCAAAACAAAAATCCGAAAAAACACCGTGCGATATCAAAGAGTAAATAGACACGGTTTATAAAGGCTCTGCACCATCGTATATCACAGTTAAACGTTGGTCAAAATTGTTTTGTTGGGGCAGAAAACCTCTTGAAGATAATTCACGCAGAGGGCCCGTTACTGTAGTGATTCCGCAAAACATCAGATTAGCCTAGGAAGTCGTACTGACTGATCGGCAGGAGATAGGGGAACAAATATGGATTTAAAAAGCTCATTCAGCAATTCAGAGGAACAACGTGTCGAATGCATGCGAAAAATTTTTGAACTGCACGAATCCAACAATCCGATCATTAACCAAAGAGAAATGATGGAGTGGATAATAAGGGCATCTGGTTAATCGACTACAGCACTTAAGACTTCTGTCCATACAGCTGCAATTTCAAGGCTACTGTTTGCCAATGCGGATTCAAGGAACTCGATCACCCACCGTACAGCCCCGATCTTGCTCCGAGTAATTATTTTTGAGAACAAACAGCCATTACATTTTTATGGAGGTATTGAAGTGTTAGTTAAAGATGAAAAAAATGTATTGAAATAGCAGGAGAATATATTGAAAAATAACAAAAATATCTTTCTACCCGCCTATTTCCATGTTACGCTTAAAAAACACTTGTTTATTAATTATATATAATTCCATTCATGTATTTGATTACTTCATGATAAAGTGGATTTTGTAATTGTTTGTATAAACTAAATCAATTTTGCATCAAGTTAATGCAGTTTATTAGCGTATTTATAATTAAATATTTAGCAACAAAACTAGCACTGGCAACTTTTGTATAAAAAAATAATTTGGTTTGCTGTAATTAGAATAACTAAAAATGAGAGAATTAAAAAATAATAAAAAGGTAAAGTTACACTAGATATTTGAAAATTGGCTAATTGTTAAAAAAAAACCAAAAAGAAAGCCATTTTTTCCTTGGCAAACGACTCTGAAGTATCGACACACTCCGCATCACATAAGTTTTAGGGATATGAACGAATGTTTCAGTTCGCGAAATGCAATTAAAAATCTTCTTGGCAATCCGGAATATAAACCGGGCATGAAATTGGATGACAAAGCCTATATTGGTTAAACGAAAAGAGCGATAGGCACCAGATTCAAAGAGCACATTACGTCTTATAGGTATGGTAGAATAGAATTCGTCAAGTGTAGTACAATACATAAACGAAATGGGGCATAATATTAAATTAGAAAACCTGAAATTGATTAAGAACGTAATTAGGCCGCGGGTAAAAAGCAACACAAATGAAAATGAGGACCCTACAGTCATTGCTATCATTATTATTTACTTTTTATTTGACATTTCCAAAAACTTTAAACAATAATGCCATATTTTGCGATGTTCTGGGAAAATTTATTAGATCACAACTCAACATAATAGCATAAACAACAATATAATAATTATGTCACTCAAACGTTTCGTTTTTCATTTAGAAACTGTTGTTCAAATTGCAAATATTAAAAGGAACATAAAACTATAAAATGGACACGCAAATCTGTTCCGTCGATAAGCGTGGGGATGTCATTCGATAGCTTAATAAACGGATTACTACATTAAGTAGGCTCAAAATCATCGCCCGGTTTACAAACTTCACCGTTTTACACTAGACAAAGGCTGAAAACAGTTTACAGTTCGGGGGTGAAATGTAGCCAGTGAGCTCTCAAAGGAACGAAGTAAATTGATAATAATTTGCTCTGCTTACGGCCAAAGTATGATGAAGGTTCGCGTTATTCCGCTCTAAATTGACATTTATGTGCGTTGAGACGTATAATGGATCTATTGAGATGGCATATCAGCGCAGACACACGTTAGATTCTGAAATTTGTTAGCGGAAACGTGTCTTGTGAAAATATGTATTACTATTTTAGCTTAGGTAAATTAGTTATGTAGTAACATAGGGAACATTATACGCTGCGCAGCAAACTTATGGAATAAATTCATTAAATTTGAAGCAATTTCTTTTCCGAAAATTTTTTTAAAGATAAGCATTTCTGCATCAATTATAAGTTTCCCCCACCTTTGGTTTTCAAGTAACGACGTCGTCTCCAATTCCTTTAAATGAGAAGTTCTCGTTTTTTTTTATGTTGGTTGATCATTTTATTGTCTAAACGGTACCATCAAAGTTTTAATACTTCACATAACAACAATTTCGAATAAAAGTCATTGAAAGAGAGAAAGCAAGCAAAGATAAGTGCTGTTATTCAAGAAGTTAAATGACCAACCTCTTGACAATAAAGAAATTTAGGGACACATCAATTTTATACAAATGCGAATGACGTCAGGACTAATTCAACTCATTTCAAACCTTTAAATTTAGATTTTGTGGTATATCAACATAAATTTTTGATTTGATTTGATTTGAAGAGAAAATCAAGGGGCGCGAGATCTCGAGCCTTGGGACTCCATTCTATTATTTCTCGCCTACCAATTCATATCCCAAGAAAACAGTTGTTTAAAAACTCGCGAACAGGACTTGGAAAGTGTGAAGGTGAACATCCTGCTGATAAGTCAGGACCATCTTCATCTGGGAAAAAAATCCAGATATTGCTGCATTTAAGGAGAAAGGACCACTGATTCTAATGTAAACGACCCCCGTCTGTACATTAATTCTATGAGAGTGTTGATTATGTGCTTCAGTAATCCACTAAGGATATCATTGGCAAAATAAAGCTTCATCCGAAAAGAGAATTTGGTGGATTACGGTTGCATAAGTCCTTTATTATATCATAAAACTGTATTCGGCAATCGGAATTGCTTTACTTAAACATGTTTTGCAGAACTTAGAAAAGGTTGAAAGCAGATAATCAGTTTTTGCCATTTTTGTCTTGTCCCCAACAAATGTATCAAATAAGAAGCTTATAGTCATAAACACTATTTTGCAATAGAGCAGAATGAAAGTGGATAGATAAAAAAAAATCGATTTTGAGACTTTGATGCATCCGATTAGAACACTTCATGACTACGTGTGAAAACAATTGAAACTTTTTTTAAGTCACCATCATTTTCTAGTCTTTCCTAGACACTATAAAACTTAAAAGTGAAATTTTTGTGACTTAACATAAGTTCTTTCAATCAGTGCCACATGTAGAAAAGAAAAGGCAATTTTGTTAATTAACTTTGGAAAGACTGCACTAAGGAACTAAATACCAACGTAAGCCAATGTGACTATTGAAAACAAACAAAACAATATAACTAACCATGAGAAAGTTTAATGTATAAATCGCATTAGAATAAGCTAATATGAATGCAGAAAAACTAAAAAACAATAATATTAACCTAATGGTTTCCAAAAAATGTTTTTGGATTATTTGCGTTTCTAACATTTGGTTAGAATCTCTAATGTTCACTAAGTTTTCCGGTTTCACAACCAATTTCGCTGATTTTCCCTGGTTCTCCTCGACTTTCGAGATCTGTGGCAACCCTATAATTGTGATTGTGGTGATTGGTGATTGTGCCTACCTGTGTCATCTTCCAGCAATCCTTACACCAGACGTGGAATGTACACTTTGTTCCAGGTCGTCTACCAGTTAGTGCATATAAAACATTACCTTTAAAATTGTATTAATAAATTCTTTCATTCTCCCTTCATTCAATGTTTTTGTAAGCACCTTTCACAGCAAAAACTCTTTTTTGTAACGTTCTTGCGAAGCAACTGACTAACATAAAACATCAGAACATATACTTGTTCTTCATTATACAGTTATTTAATTTATTTCGTTAGGTGCACCATCCGGTATATTGTTATACCTTTTATTAAGAAATTTGACCGTCCCTAGATAATGAGAGGAATAATAAATAATAAGAGCGACATTCCTCACATACAAATAAGAAGAAGAATGAAGGTTTTAAAAATCTATAATTGCATTAGCATTTGTATTAGTGGCACGAGTATAATCTGTTCATGCCCAATGGGCTTTTTGGTAAAATAAAAACGAAATCGAAACTCATTTCAACTACACGTACAGCGGTCATTTGAGCAGTGATTGAGTTAGCGCTTTCTATTGATTTGACGCCAGCACCGGCTTATCACGGCTACTTTTGGTGCACTCCTACTGGCCTTCTCGCCAGCGTGTTCACATTTGGTGTTAGCTTTGCGCTGGTAGCAATAAGTGTCAGCGCCATAGTACCGCTAAACAACAATGTAGATTGACGAACAAAGCGATGGCGACACGGTAATGACGACGGGCCACAATCGAGCATCGGTTTCCATTATTTGATCGGACTACCGTATTATTCTGGGTACTGACCAATATTACTCACTGATTGCTTTGATCTGATTCTATTAGGATATCTCTATAGACGTACAGCCGTATGCGCATGTATATGTAGTGCGTGTTAAATGAAGTGGTAATTGATGTGCGTTAATGGCAGTATAATTTATCTTGCATTTTTTCCACATTATTAGATTTGATAAGGCAAGATAGGATGACAAACCTGGTCTAATTAACGTGCGCCGCTTTGCCGTGATACTAGCTGAATGCGGGCTAAATCGATGAAAAGAAGTTGGCCGGTGGTAGATTTATTTCACGCAGCACCGCGCGAAGCACTTAAAGATGGCTCTGTCTACCGAGTAGCCGTCAAATTTGAAATTGATGGGAAATTTAAATTAATAATTTGAAGTTGCTGGCCGCGAATTTAAATGATTAATTCGAGCTTGTTGACGGGAAATTTAGATTGTTAAATGTTTTATATTTGAATGTGGACAAGTAAAAGTTGGCACTTCGTAAATAAAAGCTATATTTTACAGGGGATGGTTTCCTGTAAAATATAGTAAATACCTATTTTCCAGCTCTCGATTATGGAATTTAATACTTGATTAAATAAAAAAACCCTCATTTTTCAGAGGGACTGAAAACAGACATATGTACATTAAAAAGCAACATGATAGCAAGGGCTGTGGGCTAGTATGACAAACCATACTAAAATATCGGCAGATTCTGCACCATACAAGTTTAATTAATTACTTCAGAACAGCTGTTTCGAGGATGCGCGGATCCCCACTATCAACCGTAGCTGTTCCGGACTAATTAATGAAACTTGTGCGGAACGAAGTGTGCTGATACTCTAGTGTTGCTTGCGGGTTATAGAACACATTACAATTAAATATAAGTTAAAACAAAATAACTTCGTGCTTTGCTTTTGGATTCACGCAGCAACAAAGCGGTTTCTCATCTGATGGTGCTCGACTGCCTCTATTAAACCTGTCAAATAGCCTGTCGACCTCTTGGATGAAGGTAACTTCCGCTAGCGCTCGTTGTGGTTATTATCCTGGAACTTGAATATTCCATTTATTAGTCATTGTTCTGTAAAGGTTCAAATTATTATTCAAAATATACTGCTTGCTTCGCAAATCGTTTTTGATGTCCATCTCTATTTTTTCTCTTTAAAACACATTTTATAATTATTATATATACCTCAGTACATTGACAATTGTAATCTTGAATATCCAAAATTTTCAACCGAATGGCCCGTGACAAAAGTCGAAGGAAGTTACATTTATTTCATAATGATAGTTGTAGTTGCAGAAGAATTATCTCAGTTTACTTTACCTATTCCTGGATGCATCTAACGACAAGCTAACTTTTTAAAATGTAACATAATATAATAAGTTACTCCCTTGTATGTCGGCGTTGTATACAATTTACTTGTTTAGAACTTTTTCCCGACAAGCAAACATAAAAGTGTGCCGCCAACATCCGAAAAGATTATTAGTTTGTTAGTGTGTTAATGAAATACCATGGGGAGCAATGTGACAAAAGCGCAAATTAGTTTGCGTAACGCGAACAAATAAGTCGCCCTATTTTATGTAGATTTTAATGACTAAACAAAGAAAGTTTAATGGAATGTTTTCTCTCCGCGGAGAAACAAAAATAATTTGAATCGAAATAACCCACAAGGTTTCGTATAATTTTACGCACGATAACATCTCGCCGCCTTTGTGAACGAAACAAAAGAGGTCACAGTTAGACGCTTCATTCCCCGAGTGCCAAATTTGGCAATTCTCGGCAAGTGAGATTTTCAATCTTTGAATAAACACCGTGTTGTTATGAATTCACCTTCGTCTAGAATATATTTGTTATTTATTGCAGACAACAGTTATGTACATATGGCTTAAACGTTATAAGTTAAGGTTCAAAATATATATAGGTTAGCCAAAATTTCCAAATCATGACTCCTGTACATATAACATAATGCGATCGTTTATGTAGTTAACATACCACTTTGCGTCTGGCTCCAGTTCATTATTAAACTAATTTTTATAACTTTTACTTGTAACAACAGCTGATAAATTATAAAGTTGACCTACGTACTTATTGGACATTATGTGCATTTCCTGTATGCGAGTCTGTTAATTGAACCCAGCTCTAATATGGATGGGAAACAAGTAATCTAGTAACAATTGCAGCGTTTCTCAGTAGTTTCCTATTACAGCAATGATTTTTGCGTTTTTTGAATTTTTTTAAGACGCCTACAACTTGTTGGTAGTGGTAAAAATGGGATCTTAATCATACTAGTACAAAGTATCGTGCCTCTAGAGCAAAATAGGTGTGATACAAATAAGTATCATCTACAGAAGGCAAGACTTCAGGGCAGGGCAAGGTTAAATATTTGAGTTTCATTTGTGAAGTTGGAGCTCACTCATTTTCAATCTACGGAAAAAGACCAACTTGCCACGAATTAGCTTAGAAGGAACTGTGCAACAGAAGAGGATTATGTTAAACGCTTTCTTTCTTAACGGGATGGAAACCAGGCTGGAAGTTTTGGTGGCAATAATGTCACATCATATCTAGATTTAAAAGTAGGATATAACTGGCGACGCTGTTGGTCCTGCTTAAGCTTTAAATGTAAAACTGAAATTTTAAGAAGAAGAATAGGTTGTCATGGCGACAGCATTAACTACATATTAGTTCCTAACAACAACCATATGCTTGGCGTTTTTTTCATTTTAGAATCTTTGACGATCCGACGATGTAGCATATAGTTTCGATTAACCTTACGAGGTGGCCGTATAGTAAATATATAGTGGATAGTCTGCAAAACTCCATTCAAAAGATGTACTCCTCCATGGAATTGGCATACGAAATAGCTACCAAGTTAATATATACTAAGCAAGGACTTTTGCTTTAAATGTGTGGGCCTAAAAGAACTTGAAGAATGGATTTTGATGTGCTACTTTGATGTGTACTTTCAGAAACACCCGGGCAGTTCTAGAGGTTCATAAAGACTTCGTACGCAAATACGTTTAGAATCCAAGACAACTGGGGCCTAAAAACCACGTTGCCCTATGGTATGTTCCAAGCCACTAAACGATTGAACAGACTAATAAGCTGACTAAGCGAGCAATGAGCATGTCTTTCATTGGACTGTTACGGTTTATAAAATGGCAATTTAAAATATGCCAAGATTTATCAAGAGGATATGTTGGTTGTAATATCACTTAGACAAACTAGGAAAGGTTAAGGATCTACTTTATAGCACCTTAGTGGATTGTTTTTAACAAGTACTAAACTGAAGGACGAAAATCGTATATTAGTACAAGCCCTTACGACAAATCCTCCGATTACTCTAATACACCACTGCTGCAACGAATCTTCTCAAATTGCAGTGATTACAGCCACCAATACTGTAGCGCGTATAAATTGCTTGTGTTTACACTTCGCGCAGTGAAAAATAAGATTCAAATTGTACAATTAGAAAGTATCGCGCCTGTATATCGCCTTTAGAACAAAACGAGTTTTGAAGAAATAGATGTTCCTCCATTTCTTATTCTAACCCTCAAATCATTATCTGACCAGCTTTTCAAGGCCGACCGCACTACTTACTTTCATGTAATCTATCCTCTTATTCCGTTTCTTCCTTTTATCTCATTTCTTAAACCTTATTTAGAGTCGTAAAAAGGTTTTATTGCATCAACGCCAGTGCTTCATGACCGTTCCGGAATATTGAAGCATCCTTCGTCCTCGTTCCGTCTCTCTCTTTTTGTCGCTTATCCGAGAGCATTCTCGCTTCGGCGTGTCTCTCTGTCGTTGAGTTCGCATTAATGTTCAAATTCCCGGCGTTGGCAAAAAATATCGGGAAGCTGATGAGACGAGTGCCGGTTGAGTTGATTACGGGTTCGTGATATCGTACCGTATACTAAGGGATACACGTAAAAGCGTAATTTCTTCTCTAAAAATTACTACTTTCTTATGTTTATTACGCGCGGCACAGTTCAAAGACACCTTTTTTCGAACTACCGTATGCGCAGCGTATACCATCCTAGCTTTTATTAAACAATCTAGTTGATATTCTAGAATAAGGTTTTCCTATATTCCGAGAAAGCTTCGCGCAATTGAGTGATTTAAATAAATAAACTAGAAAATTACGTCTAAACGAAGCTCGACTTTTTGTTATTCAGACCGGTATGAAAGTTAATGAGTGACTGAAGTTGACGAGGCGTACTTTCAATTAACCCTTTTCGCTTACCGTGTCCTGTACACAGGACACCTACTGCAATGTTATTACTTGACTAACCATATGAAATTGCGACTCAAAGAGTTAAGTTAACCGCCCCATTGAAGTACTCTTTGATAACTTTGGTTGCATGAAAACGCCATGGTCGTCCGTAGTAATCGTGAGAAGCATAGCATGATATCCAAGGACCTCCGGGCTGTATCTGTGATTTGTCAATGAAACATTTTGTATGAACTCCTGTCCAAACCATACATAAGTGACACACTGCCAAATGGAAGTCCGTTTGATTCTATAAGGCGAAATAGGCAAACACTACTCTACTCATTGCCAGCTAATTTCGCACAAAAAACAATTTTGAAATTCGATGCCGGCATTGCAATGGTGGACCTGTAGCCATCCGTCTGTAAGACAGTCTTTAGCACGAAGTCTTCTTCTAACGGTCCATTTACTAACATTAACCTCTTTAACTTCTTAAAGTTGATTTCGCAACTAAACCGAAATTGTTCTATTTTGCAAATCTGTGAGCGCCAAAAAAGGGTCATCTCTTTGGGTGGTAACTCATTTTCGACAGGAACTGTCCTTCTAGAATATATCGCTGCATCAGGCTAGTTCGCGTTATAGTTTCTAATATTTGCTTAATATAAAATTATAAATATTAATTTATCGTTTTCCAATTGAACTCAAATTGCTGAAAGAGTGTTCTTGAGATATTCCCAAATTCCACGAATCCAAAATTTTCCCCTCGCACATAACATTACAGTCTTGTTTACCGATATCTTAAAGGAACATATGTTGATATGAAATTTCTTTCAAGTAAAAAGCGTATTTTACTAGATTTCTAGTAGAAATCTTCTGAAAAAGCTGACAGCATGGTCAGCGAAACGTCAAGTAAAATATTAACTACGCAACATCACCCGAAAGACATTACTACTATAGACTACGGTCGTGAAAGCCTACATTCAAGCGTATTTTAGCCTTAGGAAATTGACATGAATAATCTATTTATTACAAGCTATAGCAGACTACTACCTAGTGGCGAATTACACTATGTATTTGCATTTTTTCGTAATAATTCATTTGTTTGCGTTCTTTCATGCATGAGAAATTGCTTAGCGTAGAACGAAGACCGTATAATTAACTCTTTCGACTTTCTGAATCAATTTATGTATACATTAGGTTAGCATTAAAACTTTTTGACTTTTAAATTACCGCGGTGTCACCAGAACGAAGAAAATTCAACACTAAAAGTAATTAAAGTTTGAAAAATGAAGTGTTGCGGGCAAGTTTTCTGTAATTTAGATTCATTAATTTTTTCTTTTTTTCTACAGCTTTTGTCTGAAAAAGTAATAAAAAAGCAATTAAGCATAAAGAAACGCAATGAATGGTATAATGGAAGAAAACTTTAAAACATGAAACAAGTTTAATATCTTGAAGATGTTTCGGAACAAACGAGTACAAAAAATCTCAACAGCTGCTTGTACGTTTCGAATCTTATGGAAGATTAGTAATTGCCGTTTTGTTCGAAGTATGGTAGCTCGAACAAGTAGCTACGTAACATATACCTTCCGCCATATGAAATTAATTGTTTTCGCCATTTTAATTGGAAAAGTCTAACAGTGGGACGGAGTGCAATTGTTGCAGAGAACATAACGATGGAATTGGCTGAGAATGAGGATCCCATGCATCCTTGAACTGGCCGTCCCGGATTAATTAATTTATTAAACTTCTGTGGTGCGGAGTGTGCCGATATTTTTATGTTGTTTGCCTTAAACTATGTTTACTGCAAATCACTAAAAATCGAAAGCTATTTTCGTAATGAACAAAAGTAACAGGAAACTGGTGCAGTACGTCGCAAGCCTGATAGTGCTTCACTCAAGAAAACAACTGTTGAAATTATTGAGGATGTGAGGAGGCACCTAAAATTGTTAGAAATAATCTTGAAAAATATCCATATAAAATTCGTATTGTGCAAGAACTCAAGCCGTAGTGAGAGTGCAACACTGGAATTGGTTTGAAAATTACATGAATGACAAATCCGTTTTCTCAGACGAAGCTTTTGATAATGAAAAAGCTACACTAGTGGCCATATCGTTAGTAGAAGTAGAAGAAGAAAGGAAGTAGAAAGGAAAGAGGAATATGTGGATCCATCTCATTGGTCAGAAGAAAGCAAATCTTTATAATAATAATAATAATAATAATTGTATCCGATAGGTGTGACCAAGTTGATGCTGATCGACGACGGTCGGTGACGTGCGCATTTGACCTGGTTAGCATTGTACGTTTTGTTGTTTGCCGGTAAAGATCGGAGACCGGCTCTCGCTTACGTTTTTTTATTATCCTAATCTATCATTTAATAAAGAATTTAATATTTGATCAACTACAGCAAAAATGTACAGCAGATATCCAATTACCAAGTTTACAATAATTTCTATTATTTAAATATTTCACTATTTAATAAAAAAATAAGTATATGTCTGTCGAGATCTTTCAATTGCAGCCACGTAACATCTAGATATTTAACAAAAAGAATTCGCATCTGCAACAGATTCTGTGGTATAGTGATGGCGTGCCCGTCCAGCAAACTAGATCTAATGAGAAATTTTTATTTAATTGATTAAATTTAAATACATCGGTAAAATTAAGGAAATATTGGCTTTGTTATTTCTTAGTGTTTGCGTATCGTTAGTCAATTTGCAAACCTCTATTCCCTTCGGATTGCGAGAGCAAAATAATTGAGTGCGATCAAAATTCTGCACCTGACAGCGACGATTTCGACCTAAATTAAATATTTGCCACAAATATCATTAAGCCACGAGTAGAAATGAATTAGTCGAACTTTCGTTGCGAAAATTTTAAACAGATCTCGGCGCAAGATGCAGTCGAGCTGGCGTAGCAGCAATGCATACTCTATAAGTGGGTTAGGTAATGTATAAAGAACTCATACATATACATTTTGCGTGCAGTGGGTCGGCGCAAGCGAAACGTGAGATATTTTGGTTGGTTTTTGCATACCAGTAGTATAAGATCGACGGGAAAATATGAAATTTTATAGGGTGGAGTTCTATTCCATGCATGCCTGTGCTGACGCGCAGTAATAGCAAGAATCAGATAACGGTAATTACGTCAGCAAGTTTGTTCTACAGGCTGAGTTTCCATAGAGTTTCGAGTTTAACGAATGGCGTATCTTTTGTAAGGGGACACCGCACTGTTTGGAAAGTTTTGGTTGCGTTAGGTAAAACGGTTTACTATTTCTTGTTAGACTGTTATGCTAGCGTTGCTTTTTAAAAATTGTTTTAGCCGTTTAGATATTTTTCCGTAGAGGTTCCGGGAATATCAAATAGATACCCTTTCGACAATTTAAATGAGTAAATTGAAAATAATTTTCGCGGAAGAAAAATTGATGGAATAAACTAACCTCAAGCTTTAATATCTACACCCCTTTCTTTTGAATAGCCAAAGTAGGATTAACCTTGGAATTGAAATAAAAATCTAACACTACGACACTTGAAATGAACCCTTTTCAAACAAAGGCGACTCGAGTTAAAAACAGCTGCTTTCTGGACGTCTGTTTGCTCGCCTATGTTGAAAATATTTGATATTCTTTGAATTTACAATCAACCAATTTTTTCTTTAACAATACCGTATAACCTGTGTAATATGCTACCAGAGTTCGTGATCTAACGTGTAGGAAATTGGCGAGTATTGGCAACCGTAAAATGTGAACATTTTCACGATTTAAGCGTGCGGGGAAGAAAAATTGGCACAAATTTTTGATGGTGGTTAAATAACTGTCAGTTTCACGTTTACATTAGTAATGCTTTGTTGCTGTTGACATAAAAGGATGAAAACTCAACGCTGGCAGTTGATTCCCGAATGTTATAAAAAGCACCGCAAATCGTACATGCTAAATCACTTTTATGCAACGAGTGTCTCCAAAAAGCCAATTTACAACATTTGCAAGCGTGTCGACTCGAACATCGACGTTGATATAAGGGTTGGTTTAGAAAAACCAGCGCGAAAAATGACTTCCAAGAAGGCAGCATTATGCGAGTACGCTTGTGGCAGACTGGGGGAGTGTCACTTAGAAAGTTACGTCGCACGGATCGCATTCTTAAAGAACGTAATGCGCCGCTTGTTACGAGAAAATTAACCCCAAAATATTCCGAAATGCAGTCGCAAGACCAAAGGTGTAAGCTTGCTGAAGACGATATCGATGTTATTATAGACGACGAATCATTTTTCACACTCGATGGAAGTTATATTTCAATTAACAAATATTCTTACTACAAAAAAGGTAAAGAAGTGGATCTACAAGAGATTTCTGCAAAAAACAATTTCTTGCAAAGGTCACTCTTAGGCTTATGTTTGTCCATCAGGCAATTTTTTAAATGCCGAACTTTATGAAAATCAGTGCATAAGAACCATTCTAACGGAGATTATGTGCTTTGGCCAGACATGATAACTTCACATTATTATTGCCGCGTTTCAGGAGTTGTAAATGCCCTTGGTTACGAAGTCTGAAAATGCACTCAATGTACCTCAATTTCGTCCAATTGAACGTTTCTGGTTTCGTGGGTGAAAACATTATTGGGCACCGCTAGAATTAAATGGTCTTGATAGAAGAATTGTTATTCAATTTATAATATAATAAATTTGTTAACAACCATATAAGATGACTGTAACTTCATCTAAAAAAAAAAATTCCGAAATACTTGTTCGAATTAATCAAACATCTTGTGTTGTGAAGAGTTTTTGCCATTATTCCATATTTAATAGAAATATAATATTTACAGCTATTGGAATTTCTGTACTTGCTACAAATTCTCACGACAAATGCATTCTATATTTTAACAATAGCTTAATTGCAACAACAACTGAACGATAAATCTCTTTTATATCGCCATTAATTACAGTCTCCCTGTTTGTTTAGCTGCATCTTGATAAAGAGAATCAGATATATCCCGCCTTTCCGCGGGAAACAAAGAAAGATAAGAAGCAACTATTAGATGTGATATCACGAGAGACTGTTTACGGATTTTATGAGCAATTAAAATGCATTAGGGTGGCAAAATTAACGAAACGGAAATTGCCCGTCATTTTCACGCTGAACATCGAGTCTAGCGCTCATCATCGTCGAGGCACTGAACGATTCGTTTTCTTTTACGATCTCGAAAGATTCTGTTTGTTAATTAAAAGGATTACCGTCGGGAAAAGGGATATTTTTATCACATTTTTCGTGGACTAATTCAAACGATTCTATCTTAATCGCGTATTTGAGTTTCTTTTCGTCATCCTCATTTTTCTCATGTTTCTTTTCTCACGAACTGATTAAAAGGATTTTCCGTAATTTTATCTTTAATATTAAATCTATTAGAAAAAAAATGGAGTAGGAATAGTTCTCATTTATTCTGATAATGTTAATGTTGGTGGTATGTTGTATGTTTATTAAATTAAAAAAAAAATTGACATAGAATAATAGAACGAATTGAATATAGCAGCCTTTTTAAAAATTGAATAGTTTTATTGACCTTTGAGCTGCTTAAGAAACAAACGGGTATATTGTAAAGATAATTTAAGCTAATTTACAGGATAAAAAAGGAGGCCGATTAACTGATTAGATATTTCTTTGGAGTATGTTTAAAAATTGAGAAGTCACTCGACGCCCGGTTGCTCAATGGGAGTCTATTAAAAATTCTGGCACCTTAACTGGTGATTTTTGATAAGTAAGTCTGATTACGCTTACTTTGTACGATGTTCCTGTTTCCAGTTTCATACAGTTATGGATATCTGTTAGTTGAAAATTACTTTTTGTTTGGGAAAATGTTTGTTAAAAGTTTGTATGAATATCATAAAAAATAAAGTTAATAAATTATGGGCTGCTGCGAGATTCACAGTAGTGTTGGCCAAATGCGAAGGCGAAGTTGGTATCATTATTATAAAAATACATTTCATATTCTTCTAAATGTATTTTCTTTATTAATATCGGTTGGAAGTCGAGGGTTCGTCTTAAAGTAGAGAAGATTCAAGTGTGTTTTCTAGTTGATTGATATCGTGAAATGAAAATTTGCAGATACCATCCTTTTCAGATACTCCCATAAGAAAAAATACATTGGGTTAAGTCAGAGGACCGTGCTGGCCATGGGTAGGCCGAATATCTACCAACCCATTTTCTCAAAATAAATAATTTAATTGGTTTCGTACATCAAGAATAGTGGGTATCGATGCTTCATCTTGTTGGAACCGCATCTCAGATCTTTCTTCTAACGGCAAATTATTAATTAATTTGGTTATCTCATTCACCAAAGAGTTCAAATATCCATCGATATTTACGTTTTCTAGAAAAAAGTTGGCTCCAATTAGTCTACCATGTAAATAAAATACCACACCAACATTGGTCTTAAAGAAACATTGATCTCTGTAGTCAATTGTAAATTTGGGGTTTTCATCAGCCCACCATTTACAGTTCTGAGAAGGCACTGCACCATTGCATTAGAAGGAAAGGTTGCTTTACCTTTAAATATTATCTGTTTGGCAAAAGAATGGTTGGCGACGAACTCACCTTGAAGCTATGTCGAAAACCTGAGATCAAAATCCCTAATTTTCTGCATGTTAATAAGTTTGGTTTACAATATTTTTGGTTTTTGGTTTTGGTTTACAATATTTTTATTGTATTTTTTATTTTTATTTTAATTTTTATTTAAAGATTAATACGATTTACTACTTTTCCATTCATTCTGAATTAATTTGTGTTTTTAGTAAAAAAAAACTTGGTATCTTTATCAGTTGATGAAACAGCTACGTGGTGAAGTTATAAAAAAATAACGCAATAACTTAATGTACGGGCTGGATGTACTACAGAGATAACTTTGGTCGCTGGTGTTTTTTTTATTATTAAATTCAGAGTGCCGTGAAAATATAATGCAGGCGAAAATGGGAATTGTAGACCTCTGCAGCTTCCGTGATATATTTGAAAATATAAGTACGTCAGTTGCAGATGATACGGTTTATGGAATGAATGCAGATACAGCTAGCTGATCGAAATAAAATCAATACTGCGCTGCCGTGTTTAAAGAGCTAAATACAATCTTTTAGGTGGTAATTTTGAAGCTTGTTCAAGTGCTAACTTTTTCGGATGCAGTACAGTCAGCGTTTTTTTCGTTTTGTTTTTTCAACTGCAAACTTGATGTTTTATCAGGAAGCTGTATGTTTTCCGGGCGAATTTAATTTTCTCATTTTTGTAGATAGCAAATTAATGATCGATGCAATAATCATACATACGCGTACGTACATATTTCTATCTTCCTTTTTTATATACAATTGTAACGCGTTTAATTTTAAATGAAGTTTGATTACGTATGTTCCTTACGCTTCATAAATATTATTTGGGTTGCATCTGAACTTGTGCTTGCTTCTTTTATTGTAATTTCAGACGGTATAACATGATATCCTCTCATCAACATGCGATACTTAACTGTTTTTGTGAACGCACACAATAGGCTGGGAAGTCAAACTAAGGTGACCTTCAGGACACGAAGACCATCGACGGAACGTAAAGACAGACGAATTAGCCCGAGCAGGCTCGTCAACTGCTGAAAATCGCCCAATGCACTCGGTAGGAATGGCATATGGTAGTAAAAGCAACCACTGAACAATGGAAAGATAATAAATCTCAAGACTGGTAGAAGGTCATTTTAGGTCAGAGACAGGCCAAGTAATTTCTGATTGGACGCAGGGCTACATTTACAGCGGGCCCACTAAGCAGAGACAGGAAGTCTGTTAGAACTATAATGGGCCTGCTAACAGGACACTGTATGCTTAAGAATCACTTGAGTAACTTGGGCCTGACAGAGAAAACAGCATGTAGATTCTGCCAGGTGGAAGAAGAGATTGCCGTCCATGTACTGTGCGAACGTATAGCACTGGCAGGACTACACAGAGAAGAAGTTATGCTCTCTACAATGCATTCGCATCAAAAATGCTCGCTATAACTTAGGGTATACCTCAGGGATCTAATCTAGGTCCGCTACTATATATCAATGATCTTTTTAATTATTGGACCTGTCAACTGTCTTGGATATGCGGATGATTTAAAAACCTATATCATCGTGGAGTCCGTCGAGAATTACATAATAACTTACTGATTCTTGATAACTCGCGCAATATGCCAAAATTTCTGTAAATATCGGGAAATGTTCCATCGTTTCTTGTACTAAACGCACCTTGTTGTATGATTACAAGGTTGGATGGTGCCCAGGAGAGACAAAGCGAGTGACTTGGGGATTGTGTTAGACTCTCAACTTTCTTTTGCAGACCATATTACATCAATGTGTTTATCTGCGTCTCGAAATTTGGGCTTATTATTAGATGTTGTCGCGATTTTAGTGATCCGCGTGTTATTAGAATATTGTATTGTAGCTTAGTGAGAGGTTGTCTAGAATACGGTTCATTAATTTGGTATCACTATTACACATACCAGAATTTGTCTGTTGATAAGATACAGAAATGTGAACGTGAAATGAAATTTTTTATATATAAAGTTGATGGTCTATATCATGAGCGTAGCACGGGCTACACCACCTTATTACATGCACACAACTTCCAAAGGCTCGCTGAGCGAAGAATCAATTATAGTGCTAAGTTTTTATTGGATCTACTTATAAATAAGACTGATTGTCGTTTGCTGCTTCCGAACATCTGTTTTATGTTCCACGCGTTAACACGCGATTTGCTACAAGTTTTAGGTTACATGCAGCTAGAGCTAGTATTAGTTTAAGTTTCCAGTTTACGACTTGTGTAAAAATGTTACAAATACAATAAATTCTGTGCTTTAATATGCGATACATGGTCTCGCTTGTTTGGTCTTTTATTGTTTGATGTTGTATATTTATTTCTTTACATTTTGTACACGTTACGTTTACTTTGAAGATGTATTGATTTGTTATATTGTCCTGCAAATGGTTATAAACTATTTGGCAAATTATTATTATTAAAAATATATTATTTTAAAAGGATTTCTATAGATGCAGAAAGTAATGACCGTTACTTGTAAAATTCTGTAATCTTAGCCAGTTGTATATTGATGTTAGGAGTCTTAGTCTATAAAAACCTAACATTAAAGTTTTCTATTTTTTATTATATTATATTTATTTACCGTTAATGCTGCTAAGACACTTCTTACATCCAAAAACAATTTTTATTCTCCAGAAATGTACCTCTCTTAAAGCCAACATCGTTCCGGAAAATTGGATTTCCTTACGTCAAACTGTTGTGCAGTGAGATAGGGAGTGCAAGCATTCCGGCTTAGATGCCAGTCATTTATGTGGAAAATAACACATTTATACGTTTATAAAATATTGAATGAACTTCCTGTAAGACTCGAATCTTAACAAGTTTACATCCAACGTATACATAGAATGGGCAATCTTTGAAATGAACTGTAATAATGAAAATACATTTGAAGGAATTCAACTTTGGTAGAAATCCTTGTTGTAACTACATGTTCTGAATTAATTTTTTGTGGCATATTTAACATTTTTTCCGCTGGAGCCTGTGTTACTTATTAGTCTTCTGTTATGATTGTTGATGCCTTGTTTCTTTTATTCAACTAAAGTGGCGGATCGTTTGCGTTTTCAACAGGGGACCATAAAGCATATTGCTGTTTTATTTACCACAATTACTACTACTTATTAATAATATTTTTATTGTCTTTCACAACAAGCGTTGTTATTTCACAAAAATCCAAAAATCGTCTAAGCGAAATGCGGCATTTTACAATACTCGGTGGGTCCTACAAATCTACCAAAGTTTTATTCTGATTGGTGAGTGGATACCTTAGGGGCATACCATCAACATAGTTATACGCGTGGACTTCTTTTAGCATTTCATTAATTATGATGCTGATGATAAATGAAAATAAACTACTTATTAGCCATTTAATTATATATTCCTAAAATATTTTATTAGCAAAAGCTAGCGGGAGGTCTACTAACTTCGGAACTATCAGAATATCTAGTTTGATAAAATAAGTAATCAACTCGTGAGCGTTTTAATTAATTGCGGTGCTACGGACTTAGTGAAATTAGTGATTTATTTCTGCGTCGAGCACTGCATCCATCAACTTATACCGGGGGTAGCTGAATTGTCCAGAGTTTAACGGAGGGGGTGAGTGAAAATAAACAAATTTAATAGCATAAAGGAAAGGAAAACAATCTTTATTCGCCAAGTTAAAAAAATAAAATAAAATAAACAGATAAACGGATTTAATTAATTAATAACTTCTAAAGTCTTCTTCAGTTTACAATTTATAAAAATGGTAAATTATATTATTATTCACAAGTTCTAAGGCAAGAAGGTGTAGCGGAACGTATTTTTGGACGGTCTCTGTTAGTGAAACGGCGGTCTGGAGTATTGTACCTCAACCCGCAAAGGCAGATCGACAGCGATACACCACGAGGGCTTAGAACATAGATCCCGTTAGTCCGAGTAATCTGACCGACGCTAGCTACATTTTTGAGACCTTGCGCAGCAGGTGTAGTTCGTGTAAAATAACACACGAGCCGACCAGGAGTCTGCTGAAAACGAGAATTTGAGCGGTTTATATAGTCGATTTCGACATGACGTAGGCGCGTCTTGCTTTCTGACGTGCATCAACAAAAAAATTTCATGATATTCTTTTACATTAATTACGATACATTATAATTACATGTTTGCATACAGGGGGAAAAACTGTGTTATTAGTGAGCTACTTTAGTAATTACAAGGGCTATTTAAAATTTTTTATTCACTTCGTACGTGACAAGAGCAATAGCCTTCTTGGAGCAAACATTTCCTGCTAAATTGTAATTATGTTAGATGGGTTACATGCATCAATTATTTCTCTGTTTATCTTTTAAAAACATTTTGTTTTTATTCGATCCAATGTAGATATTTACGTAGAAGCGCAGTACTGTTACTTCCTTTCGCGCCAATGTAATATGTTAATAATAATAAAAACAATTCCACCTCTAAACCAACATTGTTTTTGTTTTTGATTTTTTTTTGATGGGCGCTCTAGGTATGTAGAATACTGGACCTGTTTTTTGAAATACATATGAAGCAGTTTTCACGATTCAGACCTTCTTTCTATTTTGAAATATAAGCAGCATTTATTTCTAAAACCCGTCTATATAACAGAAACCTTATCACAGAATTCGCTTTATTTAATAATATTTACCTAAGCTACCTCGTTAGTAGATAAAAATAGGTGCAAAATGCAAATCTAGTTCGATAAAAATAAAACCTTTCGTGTCTAATAATAATTTACGCTACAAACATCACACTTCACTTATCATGAGAGCTTGGTTTGAAATATTCTCCATCAACTTAAAGGACTAGCTTTATCAAAGCCTTTAAGATTATAAATTTATTGTTAATATAATACACGCTATACAGGTACGAAAATAAATATACTTTCTCTAATACATCAAATGAAATTTTACGTATTTTCAGCATGTATCTTTCATACATTGAAACACTTTCTCTCAAATGCAATAAAAGCGTTACGTAAATAAATATGGAGCGCATTTTTCGGCGTAATATCTGGTGAAATTGAATCATATCCAATAAATTCTGTAGTAGATATTTGCATTTAGATAGAATCTGTATGCAGGAATTTTGGGACTTTTTTATTGTGCTTTATTATTCCCGTGAGGGTATACCATATACACTGGAGACTTCGACTTACGCAAACTTTGGTAAATATTTAAATTGAAATCAACACTTTAGAAACAAGTAGTTGTTTTTCGTGAATTAGGTCGTGAATACAAAATTTTATACCTTTTTGACTGACTGAAAGTTGGAATCTACTTTCAAATTTTTTATTAATGCTGATAGCTAATTGGTTAAACTACTGATAAAATAGAAGTACTCGTTGGAGAGGGGGTAGTGTGTAGCGTTTATTTACCGTGTCAGCAGTAAGTAGCAGGGAGCAGGTGCACGGACGACCCAGTATGGAAAATAGAGGGAAGTAGATAACGAAATTTCGAGAATTGAATTTCAGGGAGCTGTTTAAGCTATTCACTAATCTGTTCGAGCTGTTCATTAAGCCGTTCCAATTGTTCAAGCTATCCGAGCTGTGCGGAGAGCAGTTCAGAGAGCCGTTCAAACTGTTTTGGAAACTGTTCAAGCTATTCATGGAGCTGCTCGGACAGGTGTTAAGAGAGCTGTTCAAGTTGTTCAGGGATCTGTTCAAGCTGTTCGTAGAGTTGTTAAAGCTGTTCGGAGTGCAGTTCAGAGAGCTGTTCAAGCTGTTTTGGAAGTTGTTTAAGTTATTCATGGAGCTGTTCGGAGAGCCGTTCGGAAAACTGTTCAAGTTGTTCAGGCAGCTGTTCGGGGAACTATTCCAGCTATTCGGAAAGTTGTTCAAACTGTTCAGGGAGCTGTTCAAGCTGTTGACCCGAGATTGGACCTACCACTCAATATTGTCATGAGCCGCTATTGTAGTGGATATCGGAATTTTCATGCCGACAAAATGGAGGATTACTACTATCTTCTTCTATCAAGTCGTTTACCAAGTAAATGTGTGTTTTGTTTGAAATCTGAACTCCGAACACAGAAAGTGGTCCTTAAACAGCTTTGTAATGAAACTCTCTTCGGAATTTTGCAGCGATACCTTTGGAAAATATACTTTGAAAAGGGATTGGAAATCAAAAATTAACTAAATTAAAAATGGAAGAAACATACAAGTGTAGATGAAATTGAAACTGTATCACCAAATTACCCGAATTATAGGAGGTAAGGAAGTTGCCTCCTATCTTTGGATCTTTGTATCTTTGGAGAAGGACGAGATAATGTTCTCGTAAAGATTTCATTTACCACTTATTTCAAGAATGTTAGAGAAACCGAGCAATGTGGTTTTCTACTTATACGGGAAAAATTGTAAACGTCAAGAAGTGTTCCACTTTAAAAGCAGCGTTTAAATTTTCTCGTTCAGGACTTCCTTACTGTACATCTTAGATACAGGAAGCCGATATATTAAAGTTTTTTCGCGCGTTGCCAAAACCATACATTCATCAGCTATGCTCTAATGCAATATTCATAACTTAATTAAACTCAGTCGATTTCTATTGGAGAAAGCTTTTACTTAATGCATATTTTAGTGCTGCAGTTTTTATGAGTCGCATTTTCAATTTATGAGCCCGCCGGGTGTAGGTATTCCATAATTTCGTACAAGCGGAAACGAATTTTACGCCACTTCGGAAAACAATGGATGAACTGCATGTGCAGTAAAATTACCATAAGCTTCAGCATTTACTCCCAACGCATAAATGTACACCTGGAAATTTTGCTTTATTAACCATGTAAAGCCAGAAGCCACAAATATGAATGTGTTAATAAATTTTCAAAGAAACCATTTGGCATATTGATAATTACACCTTAAATGTCTAAGCTTTAACAGCATTTAAGCTCGCCAATTTAAGCATTTCTACCGATAGCCGTCAAAATTTGGTAAAGCTCTCTCTTACGTAGCTAATATTTAACTCTCGTTGCGTTTAGAGCGCAATATTAAAAAATTGTCTTCTGTTTTTCCAGCTTTTTTTCACCCCATGTATGTTGTGTATCTTAGCTTTTAAATGGTTTATCCCATACGGGTCATAGGGGCATCCTTCCTCCATGCCATACATTGAAGTATCGGTTGCCAAAAACTAACGGTTTCTGAGGTTAAAAATGAGCTACAATACAATCTGATGGAATTTCGTTTTTGATCAACAGATAAGCGTCTTTGCATTCCTTATTCAACCAAACTTAACATTTTTCTTAGCAAATGATAAAAGTCGTTGCAAAATTATTGACAAATTTGATAAGAAGCGGCTAAATATAAAACTAAACCTATAAAAGCGCTAATCTCTTTTTGATTTTCGGCTGCTTTGACCTTTAATATAGCATTAATCTTGTTGTTTTATGTGATGTCTTTTCATAGAAAGTATGATATTTACTATTTTTCTTTCTTTAAAAATATATTTGATTCGCGACATATTTGAAAGAATTGTTTTAATTTAAAGAAATTATCTTCAATTAGGAGAAGCTATTTTAATATCATCATAAAACTTGCAAACTTTCACTCTTATTAAATATCAAATCCATATGACGTTGCCACAATGGTGCATTAGCGATGCTATACATGTTTATATAATCCTTTTGTACGTATTTATTGCTGTCAATTTGCAATTCAATGCTTTTGTAAAAACATTGTAAATGCTTCGCGTACATTAGATTTTGAAAAAATCACATAGTTGGATAACTTTGATAAATGTTCTTCAATATTCGGTAGGTCAGGTCCAATAAAAAATTTTAAAGCAAGCTTTCGTTGTGAATCCTAAATTTTCAAGTCTATCTTTAGATTTAGCATTACAAAAGACTGCTTTAGTATTAGGTTGTACAAATAATTCACTATGTATCTTTTTTAAACATCCAGTCTTCGCTTCAAAAATATTTGAATATTCATCAATAAGTTTAGTATTAATTTGTAATTGAAATCTAGAACTTGCTTGAGAATTTTTAATTTCATCGTAGCTTATTCAACCAACTTAGAGTTTGTATCGTATCGTTTTTAATAATGTAATATCACATCTTTATACTGCTAGGTTAAGATTAAGTGAGTGTAAGAAACGACTTTTCCGAGATTAAAGATTGAACCCAACTTCCAAACTAATAAATCTATCTTTTATACTAACATTAGTTTTAGAAGTTAGGTTATTTCTTAAACGATCTATCATTAATACTTCGGCAACTTCTATTATCTGCATTATCTTGATCAATTTATTAGACGCAACCGGAATATTATATTTTTTACTGCAAACTTTTAATAAGTATTGCTTATTTTAGAACACCTGTTGCATTTGGTATTAACGAACCAACATTTAGGATCTATACGATTTTTCTTAATACAACATTAGCAGGATTACTGTTAAAACTACGATTAGTATTTCCACGATTACGTGCATATTTATGAGAACTTAATGTTTTCGAACTACGTTCAACAACGTTAAAATAAACCTGCGATTTTAAAACAAGATTTCGTTTCGGAATAGATTCATTCATGTAAATAAATATCGTTTTGTTTCAGATTATGAAGGGCAAAGTCGGGAGCGATGCCCAAAAAAAAAGACGAAAAATGAGCAAAACTTTGATAAGTTATCACTCGGCAGCATTATTGCTACTTGCGGATTAGTGACTTACTGTATTGTAAAAGTAGGTCTGCCAGAGATTATAGCAAACAACAATAACCAAATTTTTACATTGGTAAAAGAATTAATTCTATATTTAGTAGCACGCTTGAAGATTGTAATGATGTTGAATGTGTAGGATGTGGATATAGATGTAATAGCACTCGAAAGGAAGAGGGTTGATTGGAATGCTCAATATCCAGAAAGTGGTTTTATGAAACCACTCTTCCTAAAAAGAAAACGTAAAAAAAGAGTAGCCAAACGTCACTATTTGTTGTTCGGATAAGAAAATGTATCAACTTTATATTTTTTCACATTTTATTTTCCAAAATAGCGGTAACCTCACCCCACATTACCCTTCCTTAAGAAAAGCTTGTTCGCCAGACTTTGCCAATTACTAAATTTGACGTTAATTCTTCGGTTCGCCATAAATAATTATGTTCTTTTTGAATGCCTTATATCATCTGATCGCCCAGTTCTTCCTTCAATTTTCGCCTTGAAGATTATAATTACATACAGCGATGTCTTTTTAAACTAGACAAAAAACTCTCTCTCTTTGTTTGTAGGTGCAAACTAGCGGATTTCGAACACATCAAAAAAATGCCTAATAGCAATAACCAAAATAATGCTGCTAATACAGCTATGCATAGAATTGGTGGACCTAAGCCTCTTTTCTTCAAACCAAATTATATGAATCATGTACTAGTTGAAATCTTCCTCTACGGAATTGAACCCAAATAAGAAGAATTTTACTTTTAGCCATTTTCGTAGAAACATAATATTTTCAACTTGTAACTTTTCTTTAACTTCTACTGCATTGCTGCTATATTCTTCGTATTTCTTCTATTCTTCAAATTTTGTTTAAAAATTCAAAATATACTTTCTTGATATTTATTTTAATTGCATCTGTTTCTGTCGCTTTACCTTGTCTTTTAATTCCTATCGGTAGTTCTTATGTATTTTAGCTTTTAAATTGTTTACAACTTTTAATTGGGTTCTAAACCATTGGTAAAATATACGTAGAATAAAAACAATTGCAAGAAGGGGTGTCGGGTTCATACGTTTATGCACATATATAAAATATAAATTCACTGGTCAGGACCGTATCCAACAATATACTTTACATCAATACAAATAATTTTATCATAGCACTTCCTTAGGTATGTACATGCAATTTTTAAAAACTTCCGTGTATAGGAATCTGTAATTACCTACTTGCATAAATCAATAAACACAAAATCAGCAACGCGTATACAATGAGGTGTACCAACTGATAAGTACCACTAATCTATACCCTTCATATCGCGTCAAACTGCTGCTACATGCATGCCTACACGTAGTCCTCGAGATAATTTTGCTTCATAATCCAGTAGTTACCGTACCGGTTGTTTTGTATTGAATGCATATCGGCTTAGAATTGACAATACAATAGACGCCAGCTTAACATAGAAGCACTGCACCTACTAGGTTTATCTGACTTGTATGTTTGTAATCGCGTTTACAAACATAATTCTTGGCATAATTAAAGCAAAATTTACACATACTGAACAAGGATGTTGCTCACTATTATTATTGATTTGAATATATTCTCCGCACTAAAATGGTAATAACCACAGAAAAACAGTTGAGTTTCGGAGATGTTTAAGTGAATTTTAAAAAATGTTAGATATATGCATCATTATACAAAGACGTTAGATATATAAATTTCCTATACGGTGGATACAGAAAAAAAAAAATAGTGTTAATTAAAAAAATTAATTTGGCGAAGTTTGGTGTTCAATGCTGAACATCCTATATATTTCGAAGGCTGATAATGATGTATCTAGATAGGGGCAACTATGCAAAGTATGCATCTCAAAAAAATTTTCGCTGCATATATTTGCATTTCAGATATTTTGGAGGAAATACATTTTAGGCGAATGAGGACAAAGTTAGCTGTAAGAGAGATGAATGAAACCCATATTATATTGGTTTATTTCTAGAAAGAGAAAGCGTAAAAATACATAGGGTGTTTCATTTGAAACAGGAAAGTCTGTGCCTGGTTCGCTACTTATCGATCAACCTGTATACACGACAATGTTTTCGAAGGATACTTTATGATGGTTATTATTTCACCAGAAACTCTTAGCTTTCTACCATTTACACAAGAAGTGCAATCTTACAATGCTGGAAGGTTGGTACAGCCGTATATATAGCCGTTCCCTAATGTAATGCTTTGTCTATTACATTGCCATGTTAATATAGTTATATTATAAAGGTGTTTGTTATTGCTAATTAATATTTACAACGTTTAACACTTCAAATAAAATTACCTATTTAGAATCTAAGAAAATCCCTATTTGGGAAGAACAGAACTGGTAACACAGATCCTGCGACAGTGACTTCCATTTTTATGCGTTTATTATCGAAGGGATAAGAATGCGAGGTTAGTTAGAAAAGGTTAGGAGAAGTGCATGGTATATATTTAACCTTCAATAATTCTAAGCCCAACTTATCTTCATTCGCCGAGCTACGGGCCAAAATAGATATTTTGACCATAACAAAGTATTCCGTATAGAGTGTTATGAAGAATAATTTTAAAGGCCATTGTCACAAAGTATTCGCGATAAATATTTAACTTCTAACACATAAGTATCGGCAACCCCCGCACAGGTTTAATTAATTAATCCGGGACGGCCGTTTCGAGAACACGAATGGTCCTCATCATCAACCAGTGACCGAATGATCTAAGAAAACTTTTAAAACTATCATGCTCTACCTCTACTTCTGGGAAAAAAAATAAGGAAGGGTCTCTTTTTTTTTAACTTAATAGATCAAAAAGAACTGAGTACGACAGCGGTCCGTTCTCTCTGTTGCCAGTACTTATGTGTTGTTTACCATATACGCCACAGTCCTTGCTATCATTATTACAAAAGAATAATCTTAAAATAGTTATTCCCTTGTATTTTTTTTTACAATTGTCTACCAGATTGACCCATTTACACAGAGTTACAAATGGACCTAATTAAGTAAACTTTAATTTCCTCCATCAAATTGGTCTTATTTTTAAAGTTGCAGTGGGAGTTTTGTTGGTAAACCAAATTATACTTTAAACGTTTCGCTCTAAGAATTGCAATTAAAGCGCAGCCGGTGATTTTTGGGCAGACCCAGGATGAACTGCGGATTAAATTATCCGGCCACGACCAGTGAGGAACAATAAATTTGCTACGGCAACTGCATAATTTTCAGATAATGTTTACGTTTCCGCAACAAAAGATTTCATTTTTATAAACAAAAATAAACAACACGATGGGACGTATTTGTTGTTCTATTATTTAAGTATTACATTATTCATAATAGTAACATTGTAATAAATAATCTTCGTGGGTGAACGCTCAAAACTAAGAGGCGTAGAGAAATAGTCACACATTGGCGCCAACTAAGATGCTTTCAGTATAAACGTTCCTTTTTTAAGTGCAGTTTAAATCCGCCCATTGTGGTAAATCGAAGCCAACGTCAATGCTTTTAAAACTTAAATGCAAGGGAATATCTCGAACACTTACGTTTTGGTTCTTTTACTGAAAGTTTCGAAATTGGTTTAAGCAATTCGATTTCGTTCCGTTATGTTAAAAAAGCCACGGTGTTCAACTGAAAGTCCTGTCGCCAAGAAAAAGTATAAATTTAATCACAAGCAGAAAACTTACATTACTTTACATTTTAAGGTTGCAATATCGATATCTAGCTATTGAGCTAGATATCGATACTGCTTATTTCCTCTTTTACTAATACAAAGAAAAATCCATCTTGGTACAACCCATCCAGTACAAATTAAATCTTTTGCCTGAAACTTGTTCATAACTAAAAGCTTATTGAAAGCAAATCAATAGTGAATGTTCAAGACACTGCACCCTAGACTGCGCCCTAACTGCGATTATTACTTCGAGACTATTGTATCCAATACAAAGATAAATTAAAGCTATTCGATTATTATAGATGTAGACTAACAATAATGTCAACAAGGACTCGTTCTTATGCAGAAACGAAAACAATAAGTGTGAGAAGCGCAATGTGTAGAACACGTTGTAATGGAAATAAAATGGACATATTCCTTACCTGTTACGAACAATATTGATTTTTAATTGGTACGAAACAAGAAATGTTTAATGTTGTTTTATAGATACTATTCTGGATTTAATGAGGATGTTTCCATGTTAAATAATAACAAGCTCAAAATATAGCTTTTACCACAACTAATAACGATGGAAAGAGGGTATTAGCAACACCACCACTGACAACATATGTTCTTTTAAGCACCATTGCCAACTTGTAGTTGGTATTTATGGCCTATTGTGGCGTTTTCCATTCACATTAGAGCTGTGCTTTTGTATAAAATTAGTGCAGACTATAGAGCTCATTGTAAGCCTAACTGTGTCTCAACCAAATACGATTTATAAATAAAAACTATGAAAAACTGAGGGAACAAGACGCTTTAATTGTTTGCCTTCTGGAATGATGAATCTTAACGCTAATTACCTTATAATAATTTTAAATACCTTATTATGGAGAGAAATCTTCTAAGATGTAAGTGATTTGTTTTTATTGTGTGGATAGTATCTTGAAATGAAAGTAAAACGAAGAATTTCAATGGAAGTGTATGGTTGCACCGCTTTCTGCAATTACGTTTCTCTGTATCGAAAAATCTACAGTATATATGCCACATTTTCCGGGAGTAGATGTAATTAGTGTTAACTTGTAGACGTCTCTTGCTCCAAACTCTCTGCATAACATATATACTGAGTATCACAAAGTCTTTTTGTTGCTCGTTTCAACTACTATAAGTTGCACTAGTTTCAGTGAAGTTTAAAGATGTTTAGTGTGTTCTATGTGCTTCCATTGACAGGGATCCCAATCCAAATTTTTTATTGTTAATATGGTTGGTATAATTTAAACGAATAAACAATGAAAGATAGAAACTAGCATTTTTAGAAAAAAAACCGTTATCGGCATTCCAACTACCACCATAAGTAATCTAAACTTTCTCTAGTTAAGATATAATAGAACACCCTGTATATTTTTATGTTTTTGGAAAGATAATCAAAAGGCAAATGAAACGATGCTGCCTGCATATGTCGTACTTTAGCTCAAGAAAATTACGACATGCAGCAATAAAGGTTTCTGTAATCTGTTTTTGTTGTTATGCAAAGTTGACAGGGAAAGAGCGCCAAATTGTCTCCTGTAAAAAATGGATCCAAAGAGCTCGTTGCCTGGCGACGTAATAATATGTCAATTCTAAAAGCGTAAATTACTTTTGGTATTTTTCATACTTTGTTCTCGATACTGTTTTTCCTTATTTTTACCTCCTTTATTAGTCGGTATTATCTCTTCATTTTCTTGAATTTTGCTTGAATTAATTAGTAAGGTAGGCACTTTTAAATTTATCGGTTTTAGCCGTATTTTAGCTTTTTTTTTACTTTTAAGAAATGGCACGAATTATAGAATATTGCTAAGTTAACATTAATATTATTTAAATCTGGCAACAATTATCCTCTTATTAAAACCAACAAATTTAAACAAACCAACCATAATTAATTAAGAAAAAGTCCAATAAAGTTTGTTAAAGTAAAGAAACAACAGCAATTAACAAAACAAGAAAAATAAGAGAAAATAATATCGAGAAAAAAGAACAAAGATATGACAAATACAGGATATAATAACAATAAATACCAACAGTGATTTACGCTTTTTAGAATTGAGACTTTATGGTTTGGCGAATTTTATTACCACCTTGACTAACAACGAGGTCTTTAGGTCAACTTGGGGTTACAGGTAACACATCTGTCAATCTTTTCTAGCCAATTTTGCATAACAACCTAAGCCAAAACCTTTATTGTTGCATACTATAATACTTTAGGACCTCGCTGTAGAATGTGCGGTATACCTTGGATAGTCGTGTGTATGCGTGCTTCTATGTTCGAAATACACTAAAACAAAGTAAAAAGATATACGAAATTGCCCACCCCTTTTGTTTATTTTGAAACAGTAGATCTCCAGACTTATTACATTTGTTGCTGCTAGTTATCGCAGTTCTAAACACGTTTTCTAATCAAGAAAAGAAATTTGGAAGAAGATATTGCATTACGTAAGATTATTGTCGGAAAACAATTTTTATATTATTGGAAACACGCAGATGTACACTGGATACTGGAGAATCTTACTGCTTGCAGCGCGTTCACTGTTATTGTTATCTTGAACGTTATCCGACTCCGTAGCGGTAGAATTTCAATTTCCCCTGTCAATTGCAATATTAAACAGACATAACACTAGAAATGTTCAAGAGATCCCTCGTCCTGGTCGTTAGCAGTTAAACAATATTTTAAAATTACTATCTTTTTTTTTCTTTTTCTTCCACAAGTTGCACTTCACGTATTTCAATGTCCTTTGCTTTCTCTTAGGTATGCTTTCATATTTTTCCTCAGAGAATCATTTTTAAAAATATCTTTTTCCATTTTCGTTAAAAAATAAAAAGTATTTGACGAAATAAGAAGACCGCATTTATTTCAAATTTATTCAAATACGTGTGTTTAAGATGTATTTGGAATATGTGCCATAAGAGCAGGATATTGCGAGGTATCAAAATATATAACATCGAACAATAACAAGTCTCTGTTTAATGTGCCTTTCTTTTGCACCTTTTACATTAATTAATATCGTCATGGTGCATTGTAAATTTGAGAAGACCCTTTATACGCGATAATAAACGGGATCCATGGAATAGAGTAAATATTGATGTTGCAAAGCAATTTGTGTACCTGTAACAAGTGCAGAGGATGTATGGGGTACTTCCGTTCACTGAGTAGAAATTATTTTACATAACACAACGGGCAAATTTCATAATGGCAAATTACCGTCCCTCTGCTGTAATCCGCGTCGAGGTAGGAAGTTCTCTTAACGCAGGTCGTAAGGGGAGAATTATCTCCAAATGCTTAGAAATGATTGAGGAAGTGAGAATTATGAACGAAGTATACTGGAATACGAAATAACCCGAATACAGCAACAAGCTTTATCCTGATACGCAAGATTCTTACGTACTTCTAAAATCTATTGTTTTATTTAATTTTATTTTAAAAGGGTTCCTATACAATGTTTAAGATTAAAATATAATATTTTGAAGATCCTCACTTTATTATAGAGTTTGAATATTTGCCTTTCTATATCATCTACAATCCTTTTGTTGTTTGCTAAATAACTATGGTGAGTAATAGTTCTGTTCATGCCGATCCCTTCGGTGATATGTGATCACTTTGGCTTATAAGCGGGAATCACTGCATTTTTTCTCCGGAGATACGAAAATATTCCCTAAATTGTTCATTATCGAGCTTCTCCAAGATTTTCTTCACACAATACTCCGAATAGTGGTGAGTTTTTCTTTTGCATCAATCGAAATACTCAAAGAGGAAGGATTATTTACTTCATTCAGCAGTTCGAATTAAAATGGGTTAATGCATATCGGAAGTTGCAAGTATAGACGAAATGCTTAATTATTATTACTACTTTCTGGAAAAATATCATTGTAAAGTAGCATTTTAAAAATGATCTCAGATACGTAGTGGTAGCAAGGTTAAGCAAGCAAGTAACGGTTCGATACGTCTCACCTAATTAGATTTTAAGTGGGTTGTGTGTGTGGGGCTTCAAATGTAGTAAGTAATGCTCTAATCAGTTCAGGACCAGTTACGCGACGTTTCAACTGAAGTGATCTAGCATTAACTGATGCGACTGGTAAATATTGCCGTGTATTTACACAAATTTAGACAAAAGTTTTTATACTCTTGGCGGCTTCTTTTCTGAATAAAATTGAATTTAATAGTGGGGAAGGGTGTAGGAATATAGATCGTAGTTTCCATTCGATGCTGATGGGAACTGTGTTATTTATCGGAATATATTATTGAAATAGATAGAAATAAATTGAGGTAGCTGGTCAATGTTTATGTATTTAATACAGTAGGTAAGTGCAGTTACTAACTTTAAATACATGCTAAGGTCCATCTTGATCAAATTTCCAGATAACCATCTTATTATCAATAATCAATGTTTTTTTTTGTTAGTTACATTTTATTTACTCTCGATATACTTTTGTTTCGAAAAAGTTCAACTTTCTTTCGTCTTTGATCGAGGACAAGCCTTCAGGACGGTTTGCTGTTTTTTCTCGGCGTTCTCTTTCTTTTGATGGTGACCTACGGTCTCCATATTTATATTCACTCATTTCTTGAAAACAAATAATCAAGAATCGTTTTCGCTATTCTCTGCAAGTCTATTGTTTTACATCAGAACAAAAATATTTTATTTACACCGCGATGGAATCTAAAATTAAGAGTTTTTCTATTGCAGCTGACGCATTTAGCACCAAACTAGACAATTTATTAACAAACATTAATATCTACATGGGTAGACATATTTCAGTGTGAGTGAAACATTTTAACATCGAACCGGATAAGTTCTAGTCCACAGAAAACAATAAAACCGAAAGAGACATTTTTCACCGCATGGAAAACATTCTAACATCGGTTCGCGGATCTTTTTCATTAAATTGAAATGTTGAAACTCTTGGTGTAATTGTCCCGACTCGGAGAATATTTTCACCGTGGAGGAAATAATTGTGCTACCGAAACAGAGGAATATTAACACCGGAATGGTGAATGTTTTCACTACGGAAGAAAAGAGTAATACCGAAATGGAGATTTTTTTCACTGTGGGGGGAATTCTTAACTTCGAAACGGAGCGTATGTAACACCGAAAGTCTTTATTCCTGTGCAACCCCGCTTACTACGAAGCAATGCCATAAAATTTTAACATCGTCGATTCTAACTACTTGAGCAAATGGACGCGAGGGAACAATCAGACGGTGTTGAAACGGTGTTAGCTCTGACTTTGTATTTTTATCTGTGTAAACGAAAGATACTACCGCTTGTGCTTCAATAGATTACCTAAAAAATGAACACCTTTTCTGTCCAAATAGTCCAACTTTCTTCTTTTTACTTGCGACTTTATTTCACAAATATTAAGCCTATTGATAATTAACAATATTTGGCAGCTGGTGTTGTTATATGATTTTTGCCATGGCCTACAGTCGGCACAACCTACTTGATGCATTATTTTTGTCTTAGGATGTAACAAAAAAGAAATACATTAAAATTAAGAAAAATAATAAATTCCGGATACTTTCTAGACGGACAATATATGGTATATATATTTGAATACTTTTTCCGTAGGTCTATCAAACTAGCCCGGATGAGATTTTTTTGCCATCCCTACCACAATCCTCCCACACCCTTGTGGAGAAGGAGTTGAACGGGAAAGGGCAATATATGACCGTGATCGCTTGTGTAAAATAAGAAAATATACGCTTATATTTTGCCCGTTTCCGATCAACCCTTTCTTCGCAAGGGTGTAGGGGGATAGTCGTAGGGTAGCAAAATCTTTATCCGCGTGGTTCCATCGATAACATGTAACTAATAAATAGGTGTGCAAATGCAATTGGCTGTTCCGAGTCATAAAATGTGTAATTAAACTTCTTGTTCGTAAGATTTTGGTTAGGTGTGTTTGTTGATAAATATACTGTGTGTCTGTAAAAGTTGGCAACAAATTGGAAACTTTTTTATTATACGTTTCTCAAAAAATTTTATTCTTGATAAAAGTTGCTGCATGAACCCAAACATACGGTAAACATAGCAGATCCACTCTGAGGTTAACAATAACAGTGCTAACAGCGCTTCTTTGGAAACCCCTCAAGAGTAAACTACCCTTATTCTGAAAGATACGCAGAAATTTTATTAGGAAAATTTGTTTGTGATGTAGAGATATAGTCAAATACAAAATTTCGGTCAAGCACGCTCAATTATGATATTTCGTCATTTTTCGTTTTTTTTTTTTAACTAGATGCAAATTGTTGATTAAATTGCTATATGATAACACTTGTACTGAATCAAGTAGGTATGGAAAATTTTCGAAACAAATACGTAACTAATGTCAGTAAGCGTCAAATCGTCAGTTGGAATTGTAATAAATAATAACAATGCCATTGAAATTGAGTGTTCAAGATAAAATTGAAATTGTTCTAATTGTTGGAGATAACTACAAAACTTTTAGGGAAGCTGCCGAAATCTTTAATTACAGACACCCAGATAAAAACATACATTTTGCAACAGTAAGTAAAATAATAAAAAAATTCAAGGCTTATGGAAATGTTGAGAATAGATTCAAAAAGAAACATCAAGCATGGGTTGCTACTGACGAAATTCAAAACCAAGTAATGCTCTCAGCTGTAGAAAATCCTAAATATTCGTTAAGGAAAAGGTCAGCCTTGTTTGGTGTAAGTAAAGATGTTGTTGCAAAAATATTAAAATCAAACAAATTTAAACCTTACAAACCCCAGTTCAGTCATACTCTAAAAGCAGGAGATTTTGATAGAAGGTTTGAATTTTGTGCTTGGTTCCAAGGAGAATTAGAAGATAATCATGGTATGGCAAGATGTATACTTTTTACTGACGAGGCAACGTTTACTTCGAATGGGATAGTCAGCTCACAAAATAGTCGCTGGTGGAACGACGTTAATCCACAGTTTACTGTCCGAACTCGTGATCAATATTCCTTTACCACAAATGTATGGTGTGGCATCTTTAAAAATAGACTAGTTGGACCTTTCTTCTTTCGCCAAACTATGAACGCACAACGTTACTTAGAATTTCTAAACACTTCATTGGTTGGTTTTCTTAATGAGCTGCCCAGAAACGAAAGACAACAAATATGGTACCTACATGATGGAGCAACATGCCATAGTACGAGAAATGTTCGCGAGTTTCTCTTGCATATTTTTAATGGAAGAGTAATTGGAAGATTTTTGGATGCTGCTTGGCCCCCAAGGTCTCCGGACCTGACCCCATTAGATTTTTTTTTATGGGGATACTTGAAGCAAAAAGTGTACCTTAAAAGACCATTTGAAAATGTTGATCATTTAGAAAGAACTATTAGGGAAACATGTAATGGTATAACTCCGGCTGTTATTAGAAATGTAATAAAAGAATTTTCTCGAAGAACAATTACCTGCTTAGAAAGGAACGGTGGATATGTGGAAACACATGTGCAGTGAGGAAAAAGTGAATCTGCATTTTTCCTTCTCATGCTTTAATGTGTAATGTTGCATTTTGGAAATAAATGTTTCTATTATAATTAGATATTTATTATTGATATTTTATAGAATGTTAACATCGAAATGAAAAAAGTTAAAAACAATTAGTACAAGTGTTATCATATAGCAATTTAATCAACAATTTGCATCTAGTTAAAAAAAAAAAAACGAAAAATGACGAAATATCATAATTGAGCGTGCTTGACCGAAATTTTGTATTTGACTATATCTCTACATCACAAACAAATTTTCCTAATAAAATTTCTGCGTATCTTTCAGAATAAGGGTAGTTTACTCTTGAGGGGTTTCCAAAGAAGCGCTGTTAGCACTGTTATTGTTAACCTCAGAGTGGATCTGCTATGTTTACCGTATGTTTGGGTTCATGCAGCAACTTTTATCAAGAATAAAATTTTTTGAGAAACGTATAATAAAAAAGTTTCCAATTTGTTGCCAACTTTTACAGACACATAGTATATTAAGATTATGATCGTTGAATGTAATAAAAATAAATTAAGCATTCTAAAACTTGCTCTCTTGGCCAAATTTCCGGAAACGGTGGATTGTATGTATAACAAGGAGACTATGTTAAGAAATTAAACTGAATTTCACAAAAAAAATCTTATTTCTGTGTTATAAATATAATCTGTAAGCGGACTAACATGAACTTTATAAAATTGAATTATACGTATTTGGCATGAAAATATGTAAACGAACAATGTGAGCTTTAATTCTAAAGGTTTAAATTATTGAATGGCGATGGGATGGTATTGTTTTAAAGTACATGCATCGCGACTAGCTTTAGTACCCCGTTAAAATTATTTACCTATATTTTAATCCATAAATGAATTTAAAATATATTAGATTTTTCAGTACGTTATTTGCTTTTATTATTGCCTTATTCGACAAGGAAAATTTTCAACACTAGCTAATAGGAGTTAATCCCTAGATTTAAAGAGTACGTGATATGCTTATATCCTTACAGCATTATTGGGTTGCCATAAGTCTTAATTTCAGTCCATTAAATGTAACTTATAATTATTGTTGTATCTCTTAAAAGCTTTTTTATGTAGTTTTCATACGGATTTTCTACAACCTATTATTCCACGTACTTCCTTAAAAGCAAACTTTTCTAAAACTCCGGGTACATTAATATTAAACTTCATACAACTTGTTCTGTACAGAAAGTTAGTCTACGGATTAGTGAGTGACAAAGGCCTTAGCAACGTGATATAGGTACCTTAATACTCTTACCGTAGTTAACCGACAAATATGCTTTTATTATGGGGAATTAACGAATCACAGATATTTAATAGCAAATATTTTTGTTATTTTCATATGTACAAAAGAAATTATACAATCTCTACCTTTGTTTACAAAATGCTTTAAAATATGAATATTTCACGTTCATCCTAGGCGTTACGTGGGAAAATACGATTCATCCCACCTTTTTCCCGGCACATCTCACACAAAGCCTGCCGAAACGAGTACACTTTCCGTGCACATCACGAAATTAGCAGAGACTAGACAGATTCGTATTTTGTCGACTCTCGGGGAAACCGGTAAGCAACACGAACCCATTCTCATGAGACGGATAAACACGAGTGTGTCTAGTCTCTGCTATATTTCGTAAAGCTCTACTTGCTTCTGCGGGCTTACCTCACACCATAGCAAACAAAATTCACTTAAAAAAAACTATGAAATCAGTTCCCTTAAACTTCCAAACCAAACAAAATTCTGCTAGAACCATGTGCTCGACTTCATCCCTTTACTTGGTATTCTTAAAAAAAATGCAATTGAAACCACACAAAAAGTAAATTTTTCTGTTGTGCGAAGGGATTTTTGTGGTTAATCTAAAAGTAATATATTTTAGAGCACAATCAACACAAATATTGGGTTGATTTAACAAAAATAACAAAAATAAAAATAAAATAAAAAATATAAAAAAATAAAAATAAATAAAAAAATAAATAATAAAAAAAATAAAAATAGATAAAAAATAATAAAAAAAATAAAAATAAGTTGGACATATTCGCTAAAGTGTTGAATGAACCCATAAATGTGCAACACTTTCGTTCAATGAACTAATTCCTTTTTCTAAATTTACCGTTTAGAGAGCAGCGACCAAAGCCGGGTACAGTACCACTGGAGCCACACTGATGACGCCGGGAGGGCCCGTGGGCTAGTACTTTTTTCTCTCTATTTTTTGGTTATTGTTTCAAGGCATTTTTCGATGTGTTTTGAAGGACTAAAAATGTGTCTTTTTAGTAATTGTAAAGTAAGAACTGAGTTTATGCTGAAGGTTTCTGTAAATTAACTGTGCTTGTGAAGTTTTATCAGAGGTTCAGTATTAATTATTTTAGAATGGTGTGGGTGAAGCGGAGAAAAGATCCTGAAAATAACGAAAAATTATGGCCAGTTAAATTGCCATCCGCGCGAGCGGATGAAGGATATTAATGGAATCTTTTTCTTCAAGCAAAAAATTAATAGACAATATCACAATGCCAAAATTCGAATAATAACAAAAGATAATTTAAATTCTGGAAATATAAAGTGTAATTTTGACATTAACTTCAATATTCCGCCACAGTACATGTTACGCACAAATCAATGGATACAATTTCACAAATAATTAAATTAATTTTAATCAAGCAACGGAATGTCTGTTGGTGGGCGATTTTAATATAATCGGAGACCCGTGTCTATATGTGTATTTGGAATCATTCTCGCTTTGATATATTTAGAAAGCGAACGACTAATTTTGTAGCATATGTATGTATTTTCAACAATACAAATTCAATTAGAATCGAAAAGGAAAGGTTCTCATTACTCATTTCATTACGTAGCGAAAGTTTATCTAATGGAAGTTCATATTTTAGTCGCCGCATGCTTTTAAACTATTATACACGATACAAGTCAAACTTATTTGGAAAAATGACGCACACAAAGTTTTGAGTAGGTACAAATGACATGCCAAGTAAACTTTACATCCTCGTTAGTAACATCCTGATCCGGACGTTTAAAGTTTCCAAGTTACTTAGAGTACTACCATGTAAATATTTTATCTAATCCACATTTTAGCTAGCCAGTTACGTGTCCAGTAGAGCGTAATTTTTTATTTATATTATGGATAAGGACGTAACGAGAATGATGGGTTATGTAACAGAAAAAAAAGAACTATTTAAAATTTCGATTAGATTTTATTACGAGTTCATTTCTCATAAATGTTAACATATATTATACACTCATGAAAACATAGATATCAATAAACAATTCAATCTTTAATGTACTTATTCTTAAATATATACATACATGACAATAGACGCACTTATTGTTAAATTACTTTTTAAAGTGTGGAAGGATGTTTCAGTTTGGAAAAAAGGTATAGTGTGCATAATGCAACAACTACTTTTTTTTTACGTCGAAGGAATTAGTCGTAGCTGTGAGCTGTTCATGTCAAATTACTGAGCTAATTATTTTTTGAAAGATCTAAGTCAGTGAAAAGCATCAAATGTATAATTGTTAAAGAATACACAAATTAAATAGACATTTTAACAAAACACATTTTTTTCGAATTGAACATCGCGTAAATGAATGCTCACAACTACAATACTTTTACACTCGAAAGATATGTACAAAATAATAGTATTTTGCTAACAAGGTCAATGTGAACAATTTATCATATATCTATTCTGCAAAATAAATAAATATTTTCTTAACAAGTCATTGAGAATTGATCACAATTTCCAAGTTGATTTTTTTCTTGAACAGCTGATCAGGTTTTGATAAATTATAGGCTCCTCTCGGAAGAGATAACACTATTTCGGCATATGCTGGCTCAACGAAAAAATATAAGCGTTTAATGATAGGTTGCACAAAGCTTTATCCTTCTAGAAAATACTTCCAGAGAGACGATTATATACAAGTATTAGTTCTGCAAGGACTCACCCACCTTATGACACGGCGCATCCAGCAGGATTATGGATGGAACGGATGACGTCAGCATTTTCAGTAGCGCCCTTTGAATTTGTTGGCTATGCCCCAAAGTACGTTAACAATTTTGTTAAATACTTTCTTCGCTATTCCGCAACACTTAACACTTGAATAATCCTCAAGCAGGAATTTGTTTCAGGAATTGTTCCTGGTGTTGAGAACGTCCGCCATAAATAAATAAAATTAAATGTAACGGTTGTTTTTAGCTGCATTCGTTTCATGTATAATGGTGTGTGTTAGCACAACTAGAAGTGCTTTAAAATTGAGCGTGAAAGCTGAAAGATAACGAGCACATTCATTCTTCTTATAGAACCTTGTACAACCTATCATTAAAAAATGGAGCGGGATGATATTGTTTTTTAATAACGTCATTGCATCTATTATTAATTGATATATTGCGAAAGACAAGATGCACACGTTTTAATTGTAACAATAACAAATCTTTATTGCTCAACAGAATTTACGGCCTAGTAACTAGGGCTAAATGCCAAGGGAAAATGCAGTAAAAAAGAAAACAAATGAAACATTGTACGTAGAAATTAAATTTTATAGAATATTTTTTACGAATCTTCCGGAAAAGTATACAGGATGTTCCGTTATAATGACATGGAATAGCATGAATCAAACAAAGCAGCAATTCCGATGGCGTTAGTTTATATAAAAAAACCAAGAAATAGTCAATCGAATCTCACGCATAAGGTGTTTAAAATATCGGGCATTAAACATACAGTGGCATTTCACAAAAAATTCAAATTATGTCAACTATCTCAATAGATAGTTATTATTTACCTTACTTATCTCAATAGATAGGTGCAACGAATATTGATGAAAGTTGACATGAATTGAAAAGAGGGTGTCCACCATACGGCTAGATTTTGTCAAATATGAACATAAACGTCACTCACCATGACAACATTTTTTGGCTCATTTTCTTGCAATCTGGATTCAAGAAACTATAAAGCAGGTCCTATTTTACTGCCCGTTAAGAAGATTACAGATTATCGTTTATTTTTTCTCGAAATACACGCGTGCTTTGTTTTTCCACTAATATAACTCTCATTCAAGGTTCTCAATTTTTTACCTTCCTGTTAATAAAAAAAATAATAATAATCAAAAGGAATAAGTGGAGGAGTAGTGTAAGGTGCTAAATTTCGTTAATACAACACATATATTCGTTGCTATCACAACAGAATATTATTCTGGTATTTAGAATGGCAAAATTGGTGTGATAACACCCATATCGTATGATGATGATATGAATCTTGTATAGCAGAGCTTTTATTCAATAATTTAAGACAAAATCGATATAAACTTAATTTAAAGATTTAAATGGAATTCAGAAATGGTAGTTAATTAGGTGATAAGAATATTTATTTATAGCGGTGCTGTATACTGTTACTAAAACAAATGTTGTCGTTACTGCTTCCAACATCGTTTTAACTAGGAAAGTTATATAACGTTATAAAAATTGTTACTTCCTTAGCTCGTTTTAAATTTGGTAAAGCCATTTTCTTCAATCTTTCAATTTTTACTGCATTCTTCCAGCCTCACAAATATTGCAAAAATGATATTCAGAATATTGGGCGAATGTCGTAATCAATAATACCGTTTAAAAAAGTGGTAAGTGTGAACATTAGTAAGTCTAAAAATTCAATGTAATGTAATCCTTGTCTCATCCAATAATAGAATTTTTATGTCATTGCAATATAAGATTTAAAGATTTGAGGACATTTCCAATTATACCGGATGCAGCAACCATCTGTGCGGCGTGAATTACCTTTTCATTTGATAGATAAATGTTCGGAATAAAACAATGCTTAAAATCTGCTGGTCTATAAAATATACAACTAGCTCAGTTTTTCTAGTATGTTAAGTTTGTTTCCTTAAATGATGCATGCTGTTTATTATTACATTCCTGGACTGAGATTCCTTGATAGAAGATAAATGGTACATCACATACCTAAAATGAGCAGTTTTTGAGGCATTCATTCTTAAAAGAATAAAATTGCATTTGCAAACACAATACAAAAAGCATTAAGTTTATAGGAACTGTGTTACAAGGTGTTCCATTTGAAAAAAAAAAGAGTGTCAGCTGCTGGGAAATGCTCTAATTAATGTTATAATGTTATCTTTCTGAACATCGTGTATTGACTAGTGCACTTGGGCTATTGTTCAAACGACAAAAAGAAATCTTGTAAAATAGTGTTCTATAAAAAGATATGGAATTTATGAGAAAAGTCCTAAGTATGTATCGTATAAATTTGCTTAATTTTTTTTGCAGGATTTAAAATAACAAACATGAAGAAAGTACTGCGTAAGAACACATGCAACCGTATTTCCGCAGAGAGTTTAAAAAATGCCGAACAAACCTATAATCGTAACCAATAGTTTGAATTATCGTAGAAAACAACGTTGATTGCAATTGTTATATTAACGTAATTAAGCGTTTTAGTTACATTGAATTATGCAGTATTTCTAATTAATTCTTGTGTTAAAGTAGCGACGCTATTATCATTCATTTACGTCAATGTAACGTAAACATTACAAGCTAACGTTGAATCAAATTGTTCCCCATTACAAAAACCTCATAAGGGGTTGCTTAGTGATCATTGAGTTAGGCGGATGAAGCTTCAGAGTTAGCTTTTTGTGATTGAAAAATTAAATATAGTATATCTTGAACTAAAATGATTTCCAACCAACACAAAAGCAATGTAAATTTTTTTACATGCATTTTTTACTTTTGTCGGGACATTCCTATATTTATTTAACTCTTCCAAACAGTCTAACAAAATCTAAAATTTTCTTTGTATTTTTAGACGTAATTAATTATATGAAAAAATGCCCCGGTATGGAATCGAACTGATATCTGCTGCTTGCTAGATGAGTGTGCTAACCACTACAGCAGGAGGACCTGTCAGGAATGTTCTCTTTTTACCTTGATGTTATCTGCATATATATCACAGATAATTTTTATTCTTACAGGCCAAGTACACTAGTTGGTTAATATAAGTTGGTTTCCGTCGGTAAACTATGAAAATATGGAATCTTCTTGGTATTTTCTAGCGTAATTAATTATATGAAAAAATGTCCCGATGCGGAATCGCACCTGACAACATCTAAGTATTAAAGAGAAAACATTCCTAACTACCCCATGGTGTTGTGGTTAGCACGCCCGCTTAGCAAACGGGAGATGTCAGATTCGACTGAATGACTGAATGAAGATTCGTTTGAAAATATCAAGAAAATTGCGAATTTTCATAATTTGGCGACGGCGAAGTCAAATTATATTAACGTAAAGGTTGTATTTAAAGGTAACATTGCTTTAAAGTTTTCCTAATAGATTTTAAAACGTTGAATGGGACCTCACTTTTCACTTCTTTTTGCGGGACATCCATATGTTTCTTCAACGTTTACAAATAGCGTGAAAGTTACGTTTAACAAAGGTGGAGTTGTTTTCATGCTGATTCTAAACGAACTTTGACGTTGAATGGGACAACGTTGAATGAAATTTTGCTTTTCATGTTTTTCTTCAGAACGTTCATAGGTTGATATAACGTTCCTTTAGTGCTACGTAACGTTTGATTATGGTTAAGGAAAATCTTGTATACGTCAAAATAATTTTTGGTCATAAATCCATTGATTTAAAGCAGCTTTTATTCCGAATATTTTTCCATTAATTGAATAGATTAACTGTAGTTTATCGTGTGCCCGGTGTAATTTTGCGAAAAAGCGTCTAAACGTTTGCCATTCTTCCTTCTTCATTTATGTACATATTCTAAAACATTTAATGATATAAACATTATATCCTATATTCTTACACATATATAAGTACTTACAGAACGTAATTTCAGGAAAAAAACTAGTTTACGTATTTCATAACACATTATTCCATACATTATTCACGTATCTTCCAAACCGAACAAATGCCATCGAAAACTATTGAAACATTAATGGATAAAGTATTATTTGACACAATCACATTGAACTTGGTCTTACTTATGGTTAGTATGATTCTACTAGGTATTCTGCAGTCGAGGAGCATGGTAGTTTTTCGATGTATTTGTTTTATTTTGCGGAACAAAATTAGGTATTCGTTATTTCTATTTCCTTAGATAACACACACGCACATATTACATTCTCTATAGCACCCTTGTCCGACGATTTCAATTTCTCACCTAGTAAGTAACCTCTCTTCTTTACGATAAACTTGCACCCGTCATTTTACTACACTTAGATTACTTTCCGGTCGAAGTTCTTCTACTTCTTTTAGCGGCAATTCGAGTCGTTTGTTATTCACTGCATACGGAGGGAGCGTGTTCTTTTGATTCTTTCTACTTTTTTTCTACAGGCCAACGAGCGCGACCATTACACTGAGCAGACATGCTGGTAGGGGATATTCAAGTCGCAACTGACCTCCATGTTGCATTGCTGCAGGGTGCTCGCCTAGAATAGAAAACAGCTTTTCAGGAACTACTGCAAACACTTTCAATTTATTGACTATACGTTTCTTAGGAATAGTGTAACGTATATACATGTTCCGTAACGATGTCTGTTTTATTTTTTGAAGTTTATATTATTATGCATACATGAGAAGATTCGGAAAAATCTTCTTTGCAAATAAAGTTCTTTTATGGTTTAACATTTTTTTGTATGAAGTTTGCTTGTTACGTACAATCAAGAGAATCAAAACGCTGAAATTTTGCTACTGCGTTAGCTATTATCGATTTCAAAATTATTAACGATTAATCCTCCGATGAATTAATTTTTATATTTGCGTACCGGAATACAAAGCTGTAATTTTCTATTAAACTGAAATCCGAGTAAAGGCAAGACTGAAGGTAGGAAAAACTAAAAGTGTTCGATAGTTTTATCACAAACCCAGTTTCGATCACGTGCGCTACATTTGGAAATTTTCTTTAAGTTTTCGCACATTATTGTTCAGAAACAACAAACAGTAACGCTACATTTTTAAAATATTTTCCATTTGTTATAAGTACTGGATTATTATTTGTTTTCCACTTTGTGTTTGAATTTTCCGTATTTGTTGTACGAAGCAGTAGTTGGTTTTGTTATAAAATAATAAATAAAAATATTGGAGAGAATCGACTTTAACTTCTTTTTTTAACATTCAACAATTGCAGCACATATTTCTGGAATTATACTGGAAATAATGGTTTCACTCTTCTCTCTGCTGTAAGGTTCATTTTCATTTTAAGGGAATGAAACGAAGAAAAAATAAAGTATTCTGAAGAAGACAATTAAATAATTAGTCGAAACGTAATTATGGTTTTATTTTTATAAATGTCGACCTTAAACCTTCCAAAAAGCCGCTAAAAGCAACAATTGAATTTAGAAAAATTCTACAAAATTCTTTTTACTTAAAAACACAGGATGCTGGGGCGAAATACTATATAACTTTGTTTCGCCAAAGACTCACAGATAGATAGATAACTTCATTGGCTTATAGATTAACAGTTGTAAATGTATGCCTTGTCGAAAAAATATACATTGTTAAAAATTTGAGGGTACTCAACATAATATTCTTCTATACTGTAGTACGTCCTAGACTGTACTTTTAAATAAATCTATACCGTGTATCGATCTCAGATCCGATGGCAATTTGCTCAAAATTTTTATACAGCTGTAGTAAGAGGACTTTTCAAACTTTGTTAAGGCTTTTAGCTCCACGAGTCACGAACGTAAGGTTGTACCGATCGTTTGATGCAAAAGTATCTAAATTCTATTTTGTATATAGGGTGCATCCATACAAACAAGCTAAAGTTAATATATTATGCGCAATAAAGTCTTTCCTGCACGAGTCCCTCCTGCATGTAGGATCTTTTTTTGTAAAATGAAGAGTCTTTTTGTTTTTGTGGAATGCCCGCATGCAATTATACCATAGCGCAACCGTGCTTCAATACATGCTTTATAAAAGGTTATTACCACGTCTGTATCCACATTGTTCTTTAAGGATACGAATCGCGAATAGCGATGATGCTACTTTCTTACCAAGCTCGTTAATGTGATGTTCCCAAGATAAACGTTTGTCGAGTATACAGCCCAAAAACTGATTCTGGCATAAGCATCCCATTTATGGCAATTGAATGTAATGAAGTTTGTCTTTGTCGTATCTAAAGTAAGAGAATTATCTTGCGCCCACTTAAACATTTTCCCAGCGTAATCACTACCTATTTAGGATAATTCAGGAAAACTCCTAACTGATATTGCTGTGGTAGTATCATTAGCAAATTGACAAATGTTATAATGATTGAAGCTTTTATATAAATATCGCAAATAGTAGAGGGCCCAATACTGACCCTTGCGGCAATCCGACGTTACTAAATGTTTTTTTCGAATCCAAAATAGTACATGGTGGACCTAGAAAAGGTAACAACCCTGAATAAAAAAAAGGAAATTACACGATTGTTTGTTTTGTTAAACAAGATTTCATTTAATTACATCAAATATTTTAAATCTTGATAAATTTCTGTGATCCACATGTAACTGCGATAGGAGCTGTTGTATTACAGCAAAATGCAAAGCTTAACATTAATCAAGAGCCCGTTACTTTACCGTACATAGAGAGACCTTTCGTACAAAAACCAATATAAGTATTCGATATTAGATATATAGAACGTCGCAAAACTTGCCCACGTTTATCCTGATTTTGTTGTCTACGTCGCAAAGCACGTTAACAACTTTTAAGTACTTTTTTTCGCTGTTCCCCATCACTTAACACTTGAATAGTCATCCCCCAAATTGGGATACGCGATTTGAGCAGCTCCACTATAACTCAAAAAAGATCCACCCGGTTGTTTTCGGCTGCAGCAATAGACAAAAGTGTGCTCTTTCTTTTCATGAAAAAAAATTGGCCCTGCTAGCAGGACTAGAACTGGTTACAAATTGAACATGAAGATGGTAGGGTGCGCTTCCGGTAATAATTACACGAGCTTTATTTTAACTTATTATTTGTAATATTTCTCTTTGCACATAATTTAATTTTGTTCCAGGATAGATATGCAAAATATTGAATTACTAAATTACTAAATATATTAAATTACGCTTTGTGGAACCTGATGAAGAATTCTTTTTCGTTGTTGTAAACTATCACATTACTCGTGTTTCGTGAAACTCCCAATTATAACTTTTTTTGAAATGTGATTGTTTCCGATTTTTCATTCACCAACACTATAGCGTATAGATGTCAGATCCTGCGGAAGATAACAATATTATCGAGATAACGTCATTTTGTCTGCTTCGCCTAAAATCTGATGCAAAAACAAATGGAGAGGAATAATGCCTGTAAATTTACCACAAATGTTTGCGAACGTGACGTAGCGATTAATTATAAGGGACGTAAACAAAACCTGCAACATGTTTATGTTATCCTCGATAGATGCAGGGAATTTATCATAGCTGTCCATAACAAATTATCCGGCAGTTTATTTCTGAATATAGTGTACTTCATAATAACAAAGCTTGATAATATGATTTTTTTTTAAAACCGCAACTTTATTTTTGAAGAAGTAATGAGACAAAACTGGCATATTGAAATACACAGTGAACTAATACACCACGAAGAGATTATTTCCTAAACATACCGGGTGATTCATTAAGGGTGGCGTAATTTATTTACTTTTTATTATTATTTTTTTAGTAATTATCGATTATTAAGCAGGGCGAAAAATAAACGTAAAAGAAGCAAATGAAAATTGGTTAATAAACACACGCTTTTGGTTAATTAAACTTTCTGATCAAGTCTACTGTGGTATTTTTTTTAACAGAAAAAAATCTTTGCAACCGTAATGAATGTCAATTGATTTTTAAAAACTCGGGCTCATTGTGAAGAGAATATTAAGTAGATTAATGTACGGAAGCTAGACGGGGTTGTGTGAATGTTTGTCTTATTTATGTTGTTTTCTCGAAAATTTAAATGGAATAATAAATCCAGAAAAATGAGAAAGGGATAACCGATTAACCTATCGAAACCGCAACTTGATACCTTTTGTTCTTCTAAACTTATTTCGATTTTTAATTCTTTTTGTTTTGGCTCAGCCCGTAAACGTTAAAAATGGCACTGTTGTCAATGTTAAATGAAGTGTTTTTTATTTTAATTTATTAGACACAAATTGTACAACTTTCATGCGCACAGTTATTATAATGACAATAAGAATGTGCGTATTCTCTGTTGATGTGTTATTTTGGAAGGCGACCATCAATAAAGGTAGGTTTTCTTATACGTAGATAAAAAATCGCACGGTATATGTACGCAATTGTTTGGGACGCGCAAAAGGCTCGTACTACGATGGAAAATACGCATCGTGTAGAAACACGACACGCCGATGTGGGAAAAAGAACAAAGCAGAACTCGCTAAACTGAAAAGGAGTATAGAGAACAGCGCAAGGACGGTTCTATATTAGTAACCTCTCCAGGCGTGGATTCCTTTTGTACTTCGAATCTATACAATTTTCTAACTCTTATTCCTCGGAGAAAACATGCGAAACTAACACACTTACAATATGCTTCGCAGTCGTCGAAATAAAATTAAAAAAATAGGATTTCGTAAGGATGGTGTTGCGAAGCAGCAATACGAAAAGATCAGTTTTCTCATTCCAGTCTTTCCAAACAAAACTTAAGCAATATTACTTCGAGGATATATTTAGAAGGTTACAAAATGTTGGTTGATAAAAGGATTTGAATGTAGTGGTTTATTTTTCTTATTGGATTTTAGATGGATGATGCTGCGATATTGCTGAAATGACGGTAAATGTGATATGGAGCCTACTCTTCACTATGGTAGGGTTAGAAATGTCATGTTCCTGTTCAATGGTAGATTCTTTGGTGGGTCCGATACAATTTCAAGAAGTCTTCACATGATGGGAACCAATTAACTGCGCATCATTGTCTACAGTGAAGAGGGGTAGTAACAAAGTTATGGAACTCCTTATGTACACCATGCTTCACACTTAGGCTAGCTACAATAACTTCTACGGCCCTGGCTATCATCGCACATACAAAAAAGAACCGCTGTAAAAATCACCACCCACTTAGGTCTTGGGAGCATAAAATATGTCAATGCTAAGGTTGCTAATGATACTCTCACCATCATGTTTAGGAAGCAACGCGTTAGCAAACAAAAATTTAGAAAGTAAAGTTTCGGTACAATTGATATTAAAATAAGCGATCTTTCTACATAAAAATGTAGCTTTTAATGAGAATAAAACACAAATGAGCGTCTGGATTTACTGGAACATCCAATACATTTGTACAAAAGTGACCCTTTATTTTTACATATTTTAAGATTATTTTTTTACAATACTTTTAAAAATAACAAACATATGCATCAAGTAATGTTTAAACAACACGCCTACAACGTATATTCTTATCAAATCGACAGCATTTATTTTATAAACGGTATCTCAATAAGTGAAAAGCCGATACGGTATTTACAGAACCGTATGTTTGGAAATTTATTCCGGAAACGCATTGTCTAATATCTACCTTACAACATAGCCGCACACTACGTTGGGACATTTTGAGACATGGTAGGTCGCGGGTTACGTGACTTGAAATATTATGACTGCCGCAGCTTCTGGCAATTTGAAAAGGTGACAGGTAAGTATAAAGCTGGAACGTCGACGATGTAATTTTAATGGTAAAATCCTTTCAGATGCTGTGGATATTTTAACAAGCGGTGAAAATATTGAGAATTTCAATTTTTTTGTATATTGAAAACATGATGTTTCCAAAGAGGAATTACATTTGAAAATAGGTTAGGGTAAAGACGAAAATAGCGCTTTGATCTTTTGATTTGGAACAAAGTGTTACTTTCTTTTAGAATCTCTTTATTAGTACAAACATGCAAACAAAAAACAATATTATAACGCTTTTAATATCGATCGTGTTCTCCTTTCTCCTTAATAGTAATATTAATTTTTTTAGGTATAGATTTTATGAGGTTCTGACGCGTCCCTTTAAGTTGTTGATCGTGAAACCAGGCACGAATTGCTGCATTCGTCCAGAACAATCCATATTGGATAGATGTTTCTAGTAAATAACCCATAGGGTTGAGATCTGGCGAGCTTCCTGATCATTCCAGCACTGTGACTTTATGTGTTTATGGGCAGAGGCACAGAAGCCTTTGGTTACTGAGATGTTAATAGATCTATTGTAACAAAATGCCCTTATATATGTTAGAGAAGTTGGAGACTCTTAATAAACCTTAATATTACTCTAGAATCTTCATCCTTCAGTCCTGTAGATGCCAGGAACAGTTTACTGAAATATTGTTGTCGAGTGATACTGATGGCAACACAATTACATAAAATGCGTTCTGCTGTCTTTAGATCTTCTAGACATAGACGGCATATTGGATCGTCAGGTTTTAGGGCTGCATGACCTGTCAGAAACTCCGCCAGTAATCTAATGTCCCTTTTGCTGAACGATAGCACTATTTTTGCTGTCTTAGGCGAGCCTGATATAAGCGTTGTTGGTAGGATGAACCTCGAACAGTTCATATGAATATATTGTTATGATTTCATTATCTCAATGACTCATACGAGTAGTCCAGCGCCATGACAGTAGAAGCAACTCCAAAACATCTTCCTCAAAGGATTGTTCCAAATTTTGTGAAAAACTGGAATTGCACATGTTGTCCCTTTATAAGACAAAGTGTGCAGTTAGCAGAGAGTAGCACTTTACTCCAGTCCAACTCTTGTATTTTTTGGTTTGAGTTAGCCGTTTCTTTGACAAGAGCTGCTTCTTAATCGGCTTCCTTCCTCTTCTACCAGCTTAGAGAAGTTTTCGTTGCACTATAGTATCGATACTAAACTCATGAAGACAATTGTACTCTTACGTGGGTCCATTTTTTACGCATCTTTAGCTGTCGTATGCTAGGCCAACGCATTTTCCTCCACCTGTCGGTACTCAGCTAGCGTTTCGATTTAAACCCAAACCAAATAAAGTATACTACTTTTACTAAGTGTCAATAAAACCTTACATAAACCATAGTCCAAAGCTTTAAACGTATCAATTTGTTACTTAACTCATTCAAAATTCCAAAGACTTTGATATTGATAATTCTCGTAGGTTTCTGTTTATTTACAAAATCAATTGAAGTATAGTCCGTTAACAGATGAGATGGCAAGGTACAAATAATTCCATCCTTTTAATTCATTTAATTACGTACCTTCCTTTCCTCAAAATCTCAATGGTCCCTTTTGTCAATGCTAGTCGCTTTTCTCTAACTTTTTCATCGATGTTGAACTAACAAAGACTTTCTTAAATAAGGTCAAAGCGAGCTTTCAATTAACGCGGACAGTTAAATTCGGAATTAAGCAATAACCAGCCGTTCTTAAGGTATTAAAGAAGAGCACCCATCGATAATATAAAGGATGAAATTTATTTAAAACTGGTAGCAATTCTTTAACTTAATGACGTATTGTTTTCGTCAAATTTGATTATAAAGAAGTGGGTGAGATCCAAAGTGAATGCTTTCAAGAAATCTTAAGAATTTTCGGTTTTTATATTTTTTACTGCCATCAATTTGTTTTAGATGCAAACATTAATAGCATTCAAAACATAAATAGGTTAAATACTTTTATAAGGAATTATTATGTACTTATATAAATAATTGTGGAATTTCCACTGCTGTTTTGAGTACGGAATAAAAGGAGTTCTAAATAAGAGAAGCACAACAAAGTTTACATCTTACAAACATCATATATAAAAATTTAATTGCGAAAATGTGTAACATTGCTAATTAGAAAGTTTTCACTCAGAAAGACGGGATCTGCCGTCTACGAACGGCCTTTGCAGTTGATTTCTGCGATCAATTCCCCATGAAGGCCATAGTTAAAATGTATGGGTTTCAACATTTGAAAACAACTCTACATTTGGCAATGTTTAGATTCGAGTAAAATGTATATCAATAATCGAAAACATTTATTCTCCTGATCGTTTGAAATTCTTTCCTTTCTTCTCCACACATTTGCGCAGTTGTTAAAAAAACTCTGTTCTGTACTTTTCTTATCATACTAATCCCTGGTTTACAGAACAATTAAGTATAAAACCGGAATTAAGTCAATCTTCAATTAAAATCTCATTCGTGCCAAATTAATTGCTTACATACACATTTTGTCTTGATTTAATCCGCGATCAACTAATTAGAATTTAAATAACATTTGGTGCGGCAACGCAAGGCTGTATGTTTATTTGCTTTATTTTAAACAAATTCTTGTAAAATTCGCGCAAATAACAATTGTTTTCTTGGTATTACACGTTTTGGATGCCAGATGACATTGACTTTTAATGACGAATTAATTTAATCGATGGTTCCAGTTTAATCATCATTAGTGACGTCACCAAATTAAGTTAATTAGAGATTAAATATTTAATTTGCTTTCTTTAACTCCATACACAAATCATGTGTATTAACTTCCTTCTATGTTATGTCTATTTCATTTCGCTGTAGCTACTCTGACCTAAAATTTTGAATCAACAGTTAAAAAGAGCTAATGTATGTTTGGTTTATTGCTGTCATGGTAATTTTACCCAATCTATATCAATTGTTGGCGTACAATGTGGTAAATCAATACCACGTTATTTGCTATTATTTATTACAATTACGTGCAATATTTTAAATGTCTTAGAGCATCGGGATATTTGGATTAAGAACTTGCTTTGTAGTTTCGAAATCAAAAACTGATGCTGGATTCTCTTGATTTCCTTTTTTTTGTGCTTTAATATTCTGTGGCATAAACCAACTGCATGCTAGTTACAAACTTTTTATGATAACACGTCATTGTTCGAAACCAATCGTAACTTTTACGTCATAATCGAAAAACTTTTTATCGTTGTTAATATGTGGAATAATCGAATAGCGCCGCTAATATGCACAGTTACGTAATAAATTTTCAGGTGTAACTTTCACCAAAGCTGGGATTGTTATTGGAAAGAAAAGTTAGGAAAAAAGTATATGAGAAAAAGAACGACCCTACTTGAATTAGAAACAGATATCGCTTGCGGATAACGGAAGCTAATGATGAAGTCTTATAATCTTAAGAAGTTGTCTGACGATATTTACGATTCCCGAAACGGAAAAGTCGGTACGCATCTTGAATATCGGTAGGCTGAGTTAAGACATACCATTAGCGTGGAAAATATTTAAATATTTCAGCTTCCTAAAGCCTTCGCTATGCCAGACCAAAATTATTAATAGCTGTACATTTCTTTTTCCGGTGAACTGTCAATACCTATTTTAATACTTTCCTTCCCTTTTCCTTTCTTCTTTAACGTTAATGTTATATTTTTACGGATAAAACTTTTAATGCAATAACTCTGGAAAGTTTCTGAGGGATTAATATTCCAAAGTGGAAAATATATACTCATCAATATTAAAATGTGATTAGAATTTTGCATGTGTTCGTTAATTTTTCACAGTAGGAGGAATACTCCTTAGGTTTTTATAAAAACAATGCAAGAAAAAAAAACAGTTTTGGTACGAATCGTTTTATTGTTGCTGCTTGTTTATTCTACGTGTGAAGAAAATTGTGGGTTTTTGCGGCATTTTTTAAGAAACAAGAGGCAATTAATCTACATTAAAGTTTGTACTTTGCAAATATGGTGATCACAAACGGCAAAAATCATTTTTTTACTTTGTTATAAGCTTAAGAGCATTATTTGAATTATTTGATTGAAGTTATGATTTGTTAAGGAAGATTGTTTTGACTCAAAGGTTATGAAGAATTGTTGTATCTGCTTCCGCGGTTACGGCTTCTCCTCAAATACGACTAATAAATTCGGCCTCAGAAATGGCACTTCACACTTAATTTTGGTCTTTAAATTTGGATTTACGTTTGAACTTGACATTGCCTTGCGTGTTTTGTTTCGTATAAAACCGTCGCTTCTCATCATCTACCACATCAGTGTATAGATGCGTTTCAAATCACGGAAATGCCGCGGTATATTTTGGTGTCCTTTTCCGTCCTTGAAACGCCATATTATTTTGAGGAACCGATGGAAAAACAGCGGTCTTTGAAACACTGAAGTCCTCGAGCTAATTTTCAATGTGAAACTCCCGCTTTACCGGCTCAAAACCATCCAAATTTGTTCCCTCACTTGACTCAAAATTCCCGGTCGACAAATTAACTTCTTTACATTCCTTTATGGTCTGTTAAATTGGTATCGAGAACAAGATATTGTTCTCTGTATTACGCTTGTGCATTCACCTCACTAGATTGTAAATTCCTCCACAAATATCTAGTTTGTGAGACATTTTGCTGAACCAGTTCGCAAAAAATAACATAGGTAAAACAAGGGAATTGTAATATTTCACTTCCAACGATAACTTCGTTAAATGCACATCGGAGGCAGCACCAGTCCAAGCGGATACGGTATGTACGACCGTCATCCCATACATCATAGGCTTTTCGGAGAAACTTAGACGAATAGGCGACAAGTACAAGGTGAGAACTGCTATAAGAACAACAAACACCACCGGGTCGAAATTGACAAAGACCAAGCCGGACAATGCGAATCAACAAACGAACAAATTCTTTGTGAATGTGAACGTCCATATGTAGGAGAGACTAGCAGACCCCTACAAGTAAGAATCAAAGAGCACAAGAAAATGGTTCGTCTAGGAGAAACTAATAAATCCAACTTGACTCAACACGCTTGGGAAGAAGATCACAGAATTAATTGGAATAGCCTATCGATTCTGGAAAAAGAAGACCATTAAAACAGGAAGCTGTTGAAATGCCATCAGCACCCCGAGCGTGGAGTTAAAAGAGGTCTGGTTCCCGCTGGTTCGCGAGAGCATTATCACCCCAACAACAGCCGCAGTAAGGAATAGAACAGACCAAAAACAGCTTCTGCGCAATCTAGCCTGCGCGCGCAGAAACAATGGCTACTGCGCACCTAGTATATGTAGCTTAAATACAGGTTTTAAGATAGTAATTTCTGTCCCTCCCAATAGGTTGGCAGCCAAACGCGAGTGATAGTGCGATTACAACCTTAGATAACTCCGGTTCGAGTCTTACTTCAGTTGTAGGCAATCGTTAAAAAGTTTGGGTAAGACATATGTGTATATACTTCCGTAAAAACTATGAGTCTGGCAAAAAACAGCCCTTATCAGGGCTACCCTGAAGACGGCTGAAGAATGTCTGCCGAAACGTCGGATTCTAAAAATCCAACAAACAGAGAAAATAGCCCCAACTCAAATACTATGTGATATTTTTGCGTTAACTCCTTCAATTCTTACCTCCAAAGAGAGCACGTATTTGATAATTTTCTACCATCTCTAAAATGTTGTTAATGATCTTTACACAAAGATTATGCAAGACTCGTAATCTCCCCGTTAAAGGGATGAAGATATAGATTATTCGGCTGTTAGAGGTTAACTGACAGACAAACGATAATACGACGGCCGTAAATTCCTGTCAATTTAAATCAATAAAACATTCGCTCATATTCATATGGGCGTCCATAAATCACGGAACGAGTTTACATTAATCGCCAAATTGCCGAGCATATATTTGACAACTGCTAATAAATTAAGCGCAGATCACTATGCATCTTATTCAATATGTATGCATCGTTTGCATCATGTTTGCATATAGATCTAAACCAACACGCGACGTGCCCTTCAGCGCCATCGTACGATTAATGTCAGAAACTTAGTAGATTGGATGCGAGCACTTATTCCGATTATTTGAGAGCGCTTATACATACACATATGGATATCTGCCTGTACACATCTTACGTTTCACAGGTGCATACCAAGGATCTGATGCTTATAATCTGCTTACTTGATAGGTATAAGCGTATGTGCTCTGCGCATATGCACATATATACCTCGCAGTAATTTAACGCAATAACCTCCTCATTTCTATGTAATGCAATATGCTTTTGAAGTAATCTGAGAGCTAGTACTCTTGCAAATGCCAATGTTGTCTTTTTATTGAGTCATCATAGCAAACAGTAGATCGACTTAAAGTGCTTTATTCTCCACAAAGTTTATTACACCTTTTCATTCTTTCAAACCAATTGTTAAAGCAGTTATGCCGGTCACCAATTGAAATAGTCAAAATTCCCATTTTAAAAGCATCGACTGCTTTTTTTGGCGACTGGAACCGATGATCACGCACCTCATTCCTGATTCTAGGGAACGTAATAAAATGGTTGGGACTTAGGTCAGGACTGTACGGACGATGATCGTCTTTTGAGCTCTCTGTGACGTTGTGGAAGATGACTCGTAATTGTGGGTTAGTTTTTCGGAGCGTGGCAATCACTTCTAGTAAACGAACGGTTGTATGCCAATCGGCATTAACTGTTCTTTGTTCTTCTAACGGAATTGTAGCAAAATATTCTGAAATTACGATAAAAGTTGCGACCATTTTTTTCGACACACGATTTGAACTTGCGTTATTGAACCGACGCAAAGTTTTTCTAGGCCAATTAGCGGGAGTCGCCTTTTACTTTCCAGTTAGGAGATTTGAGTTCCAGCGCGAAACTCGCTTTCTCGAACCATGCAGAATTTTTTGGATTCAGGTTTTTGCAGTACCTAAGGACCTAAGCTCGCGGTATGTCATATGTCGATCTTCCTTGATCAGTTGGTGCACAGCGGGGATGTTTTTTTTTTTTTGTTAGTGTTGTCTTTGGTAGTCCTGCCCTATCGTTGATGCCTCTACATCGAAATTCTCAGTATCAATGAGAAATGGTCGACTTTCGTGGTGCTTTATTACCAAAAACAGACCTGAGGAGACATTATTGTTGCGATAAGCCTGTCCAAAGGCTCATTTCCATTTTCGAGTGATTTGTCTGCTTTAAGAATTTGTTGTGGCTAAATCATTGCCTTACTTTGGTGAAACTTTTGGATTCAAGTTTAATCAATAATGAAATTAATTTTGACAGACATCGATTCATTGACACCGTACATAGTAACAATTCTGTAGCAGGAACTTCAATTTAAATTGGAGAGCAACGAGAATCCAAGTCGATAAGTTGATTACTACATAAAATGTCGTTAAAACGAAATGCTTATGTTTTATTAAAATTTAGAAAATAGGATCATTTGTAGAAATAACAACCAGTTGCCATCCCCTTTTTTTATACCACGCACAACAAAGGAAGGAATATAAACTATACTTAGGAATATTAAATTAATGGTAATAATTGTCTGTCGGATTTTTTAATATTGCATCCAAATCCAGAATGATAGTTTCTAATAGTTCCTCACAAAATTGGGTTCTACGATGGAGTTTATTTTGCTTGTTATTATAGGTTTCTTGATTTTAAAATTGCGTGTTTTTTTATGTTAATGGTTTATGATGATAACATTATAAAACTTCTTGTATCGCTTTCTGAAATAGGAGTGCCATTAAAGCAAGCGTTCTTTTTAACTTAATCTTCAAGTTTTTCAGATTCTGCTGCTTTGGGTCTGAATTCAATTTACACTTAATATTATCCATACTTGACGCGAAAATTCTTTCGTAATTTTGTATTCCATTCTACTCTTCAAGTCACAAAGACGAAAATTCTACAATTGCTATTCAATACTTTTTTATTTATTGCGCCGCGAATATTATAACATAAACGAGAAAACCATAATTTAAAATAAAGAGCGAATACATTATCCGCTTGTTAGCATTTCTTCCCAACGCTGGAGCTTCTTTATTCCACACACTAGTTGTGGATGTCGCAAGCTTCATCCGCCAAATCTAGGCATACTTTCTCTATTATTTTATGATAACTTATTTAAATTTCCGTTATGATAATTCTATTGTATGTTTACTCAAAAGATTGTTTTTCTTCTTCTAGTTTAACTGGTAAAATACCTTTAAAAATAAGAGTTCTGAATGTAATTTTACTTGTTTTTTTGTGACCGAAGTGGTTCTATATTGTATAAGTGCTAAATTTGAATAGAATTTGTAAAAATTATATTTTCTGATCGTATTTTTGATTGTTTGTTGAAAAATTGCGATCCCATGTTTGGTGTCCCACATTTTAACAAAAGCTTTTAGGTTCATGTCTTTCGAAATAAGGCCCGTTAGCAGAAACCAATACAAAAGGAATAGCATGAACAAGAATAATATCTTTCCTGAGTGAAATTCGTTGAATTAATTAATTCATACAAAAAACCAATCAATGAAAATTAGATAATAATATTTAAATAATTCAAAGAAATAAACTTCTTGTCATAGATGATCTGGATGGAGACTATGTGACTGTTTAAAGTATTTAGAGTATCGTCCACAAGTTGTACAGGCTAAGCTAAATATGTATATCACTAAGTAGGAATAATGATTTCCAAGGAAAATTCAAAGTAAAACTAGAAGAGATAGAATTAAAGGGAACTACATATTGTGTACAAAGAACGCAATAAAATCAAATTGAATGCGTACATTCACTGATATTCGGAGTTACAATACAAGTATTATGGAGATACATAGGTTGGATGGAGTGGAGAAGGCCAGGCCGAACGTGAGGCAAGAGAAGTGAAAACTTTCCGAGACTGTCTCATAACAGGAATAGACGACGAAGAAATTGATGAGATAAAAGTATTATTATTGACTTGCGCATCAGAATAATATTCCTCTTTTACTCTCACTTTAGTACGGAATCACTTTAAATATTAAAGAGTAAATGTTGGAAATAAAAAATATACGTTCGTATATTAACTTTATGTTCCGTAAATCTAAAGACTCGAAGCCTTTATAGCTGTCCATAAATTTAGTTGAAATTGCAGGTAATAATATTTATAATTTACGTATTTTAAGATCTCGAGGCACTTTAAGAGCGATACACTTACAAGTCATTTCTTTTGGTACTTAATTTTTAATAACGACTACTATTTTAATTAATTGCAGTTGCGTGCAATAACAGCTATACATTTTAACATTTATGTACATATTACAAATTGGTTTTAAACCTAAAATGATAAGGTAGGTAGTGCGTGGAAGCAGTAATTTCGGATAATGTTTGTTGTAAATTTCAACCTCTATAATTTACGATGGAAAGTTCAGAAAACACCTGGAACGATAACGCCGTTTCATTTGATCAGATAACTTATTAAAGCAGTAATGAATTACTCGATGTTTTTTCACCATTAGCTACTAAAATTTATCGACACTTTATTTTCATCGTTAAAACAGCTTGATTCAATCAAAGTAATTGCGATGTTTTTCAATTTATTAGCTACATTCGGAATAAACATTAATAAGTAAGTGGCTATCACTTATGGACATGATATTACTTGACATATATTACCATTCTTGGAAGTTTGGCCGAGGAAGAATGTTAAGTCTTGTACATAACTGCACTTAAATAACTAAAGTATTATGAACAAGAAATTTAATTACAAATTATAAGCCAGCCATCAATTGCATTTGTACCCAATTACTGTAATCTATTTGTTAGTCACGTCTTAGCAATGGAATCAAGTAGCTAAAGATTTTATGGCAACCCCGCTCTCTCTCTCTCTTAGGAGCTGGTCCCTACCTGGCCTGTCCATTTAGAATCTTCTAATGGCAAACAGGCGAATTACCCAGCTCGTAACGCCGGGATAACCGATTGAAAATGCTGTAGTGAGCTCGAGAACTTCTAAGATGACGGAAAAAAGCCGTGCCGATTGACGATGGACCAATGAATCAATATTTAAAGTGTTCGACCAAAACAGGAGGGTCCCCTAATGAGAAAATGTTTCCGCCCAGTGCATTGCACCAAAAATAAAACACAATGTCGTGGTTACTTTTCTTATTTCGGCACATCGAATCGAAGGAATAATGCAGAATGAGGGCTGCTGGGAAATCCCATGCCATTCCTTGTGGGCTGCGAGTAATGCGCACGACAACGAAGCGAAGGATACAGCCCGAACATGCACACTGTACCTGAATGGGCAAAAAGAAACGAATATTTTACAAATTATGACATGGCCACAGCACAGTTCCGATCGCGACCCTATTGAGCTACTGTAGGATGAGCTCGATAGAAGAGTCCGAATTGTTGGTTCTACTTCCAAGGAACATCTCTGGAATATTCTTCAACAAGAATAGACCAACATCCCAGGCGATAACTAAGAAAATTAATCGAAAGGACGCCACGTTCAAGCAGTTGTCAATACAATGTATGGATTTTTTTACGAAAAAATTGAATTTTCTAAAGAATGAATACAGTAATATTTTTTAAACTTTGATTATTCGGCCAAACCTCAGTTGACGGTAGTAAAGAAAGAGATGAAGATATGATAGTGACTACAGGATCGAAGATACTTGGAGCAATTGCCTTCACCGAATTAACGAAAACGACATAAGAACCTTATGTTTCTTGTTCTTAATTTTTCCAACGATTTCAACAAATTCGTTATCGGGATATTATTATTAACTGGGACAGACTTAATTTGCCCATGCATATCTGTTTAATTGTAAACACAAGTATGAGTCAGCCCTGTATACATTTCGTCGCAATTCTTCCAATTCCATTTATATAGGTGTACGCGTTTCTCTACTTACTCTCGCCATGTATTCTACACTAATCATCTTAGACATAAGAAGTAAAGCCATAAGCTTCATGTTAATTGATTTAGTAAATGTAACAATAAAAGGAAGCGATATCGGACGTAAAGAATAGATCGTGGTTGTATGTAACATAAACAATAAATGAAGTTACTATTAGAAGGCGAGCTTAGGCGCCTGCTAACCAACAGGTTGAGTTGAATAGAAGTTTAATTCGCCCAACGGAAACGAAACGTGAAGACCCACTTTTATTGACATTTATTGGCAGCGGTAGGTGTGGGTTCGACTAAATCGAATAAATGATTTAATTTATTATCTTACTTATCTAAACCATATAAAGGCTACCTTCCACAAGAATCAGGTGTATATATCATTTAGCCTAAACCGTTCTGTTCTCGTTTATTTTGTATTTGGTTTAGTTGATTTTTGATATTTATTCGCAACACTATAGTTGTTGACAGAAAATTAAAATAGGAGATACGGAACTTCCAAATTTTAATTTAAAATGTGCTTTAGGACTAGTTCAGGCTTACGCTATTATCAATTAGAATTCACAGTATACAACAAATGAATACAATATTAAAATAAGCAAGTATATAGTACTTACAAGCTTCATTGATGAAATCATATTGTTGATAGTAAAATGTTAGAGTCGAATTTAAATGGTGAAAGTTGAAATTCAAAAAAATATTTTAAATGGTAAAATTGATCGCTAGTAAAAGATTGAAGGAAACTGCAGACTGAAAATGTAAGGGGGGTCAGATAATAGGGTAAAAATAAAATTTAAGACAATATCACAGGTTACTGTTATAAGCACCATGCATAAATGCGTTCAACGAACTACTCATGTCCACTCGTGTAACAACTTTGAAGTCTCTTCGAGCTCTTTCTCGATTTTCAGCCGCTTTTACAGCCTCAGGTTTCCCTCTCCCTACCACGGGATTATTGGAAGTTATCTCTTTTCTACGATGATCTCGGAGGAACAGCCAAATAACTTGTCTTCTCTCCATTTTCTTCAGAAATGTTCTTTAATGTATAATTTTCTAACAACAATTTAAAGAATAATCAGTTGAAATTCAACATAATCAAGTACGCTTAGTGACAAGGTTCAGCGTCTGCTGAAAGTGCTCTATTTTCTGCATGGCCGATCGATAACTGTAGTTTCTACTTTATCTAATAGATAAATATTGATAACGCGGAGCTCATATTTGTTTTAGAAGTGCAATTACCACGTATTACAAGTAATCCGAGTTCGTACAGTGTTCTTTTCTATCTTAATCTAAAGCCGCTACTTATAAACCAATTCAGTCCACTCATATTCTGCACACAAAATATACGTTACCGTATTCATGGTAAAACTACGTTTGTTAACTGAAGTCTTGCAGGTTCATTAAGATACCGCAATTGCTCATCAAGTTTCCATTTGCCTTGTTCAAAGTTACATTATTTGAAACTCGAGTCCCTTTACAAACTATTAAACTGACCCGTTCACCCCTGGTTCACAATGGGAGGTAAGCAGCAGTAGGTAACTACAATGTCTCATACTAAATAAGCTTTTAAATACAAAAATGGACGCATCCATTGCCTTCGAGTGCCGCAAACATCGCCCGCGCTAACGCAAACGGATACCGAATCTACGTCAAAGCCTGCGGGGTTGTTCCTTTCGTTAAGCAATATTTGCAGGAAAGGTCCCTCAAGCCTACATCTCCTATACAGCGAAACCTGCTTCGTCGATGTGTGCGTTATGTATTTGTCTTTCGTAATCTCCTCAGAACGAAGTCGGTGGAGGGTGGTTTCGCGACTTGCTTCCCCTAATCATTGGAGCCGCAGTGAAAGGAAGGGTGAACGTGTTAATGCTTTACATTTCGTAAGTCGTCCAAAGAGAGTAATTAACTGTGTCTCTAGCATCGGCCTCTTTAACATTATTATATTAAGGAGTAACCATAGAAGGGGTATGAATTATTAACTACGCTCAAAGTAGGCGTTTTGCTCGTCTGGCTATTTGTGGTAAATTTATTTCTGCGATATAAAAAGCGAATTTTCGATTTATTAATTTCTATGCAAGAATATTTTAAGTAATACTTCCGAAATTAAATTTTTCCAAAAAAAGTGGATGAAATTAGTGATGAACAACACAAGCCTGAATAAACGCAGTTCTTTACAAAAGATACCTGATACGATACAAGAAATACAAAAGAAATAAAGGAAATCATGAGAATAGTTGCAGAAGTTTAAATACCAAAGGCCAGCTTCAATGTCGATGTAAAAATAATTAGAGCAAAATCTTGGCTACAAGCACACACTATCAAAGTGTAAGTCTTTGAGTATAACCAAGAATTTTCGGAACTATTCACATTACACACGCAGATAGAAATAAATTGATGAGCTGCTATTAAATAGAACAATAGTTGATATGACCATAGCATAAAGAAATACAGGAATCAATAGCATCCCTGTATGTAAAGTTCAAAAAGTATCATCGCTCTATTTTCACTGTTAAAATAACTTTGGCTAAATTTGAATTTAAACAGGGATTTCTTTTAGAAAAGCTCCATTGTTAAATATAAAAGATTTATACACAAAGGTAGCGACCTCTTTTGTCGGTAGATGAATCTTTTTCCTTTTTGTGCGGTATATATCGGAGATGCTATTGTGAGCTCAAGAACATAAGCTTGTTAGTAAGATAAAAATTTTTATCAGCGCAACAGATTAAAGAAATCGTATCCAACTGGAACAATCTGTTGCATAGAAGCAAGTTAAAAGAATACGGCTCGCCCAGTTTTCAATTCTAAGCAAACTCACTATAGTGATTCCTGGGCTACATCGGTTATAGTGTCTTTAGATGAATATTGCATGGCTTCCTTCGCTAAGGACGTTATTCTACGGCCGAAGTCGCTAGAATACTACTCTTTATTAAATGGGAATGGTACATTCGCAAGGCGAAGGTGTAATTTCGCGTTATTATTTTACATCCTCGGAAAGTCGTTTTCAGCTGAACAGGGCGATGTAATTTCCTCCCCCAAATACGAAATCCTTCCAAATGTAACGTAATAATTAAACAAAGATTTTTCTGTATTCAAAGATTAAATTTTAATTGAATCAGGTATTAGGTTTTATTAGTGCATTATACGAAATTCTACAATTCTAAATTAGGTCGTAATTAGTCAAATACGAAATGCCGATTTTAGAGGAGAATTTTCTTGTAGAAAGCAGAAAACTTACCGTACGCCCTATTTTCCGTTGTCACCGTCAAAGTAGTCATCTCCGTCACGTTTCGTGGAAATGTTTATGGCATGAATTTCAATTAAAGGTCCATCCTGACCCCGTTGTGAAATTGTGACGAAGATTACATTTTTTAATCCGTACATATGCTGTATAAGGATTTTTTTTGCTGGTGAACTAAAAATCTGCCTTTCAAAAATTAGCATTGATATTGTCTGCCTTTTCTATTTTTCAATTTTTAAAGTTTTTTTATAATTATCAAAGTCATTAGCTTTAAAAAGGAAGATGGATGAAGATGCAAAATTTAACATATTGTATGTTTTAAAAACAACACTGTCTATCTAGATGGCAGAAGTAAAGTTTCTTACCTTTAATAATGTCATTTTAATAGTTAACGCAATCTGCCTGTCGTTGAACAATTTTTTTTATACCATAACAATTGGGAAAAATAAATTCTTAAACGCAACAGGAACGTCCGCTGCTTGCATTAATTTGTTTTTGGAATTAGGCTAATTTAATACAACAAGAAGAAAGACGCGATTAAATCATTTATTTTACTCAGTTCTTTACTTTCATTAACTTCTGCCAGACGATGAAATCGTTTAAAAATTACTGCCTCCGCCTTCTTAACTGTAAACCATCAAAAACAAATCTAGCAACTACAAATTTTTAATTCGCTAAGTTAGCAAATTCTAGTAAGTAAATTATGTTCTATGAAAATTTCTATTTTATGGCCCACATACATATTTTATCGCGTCCAATTCTCTCTTTTTGCCGTGATATAAAGCCCGATATGACGTGTCAACGGAATGGGAGGAAAACAAGAGACCACCGGAACACTCCCTAGAGCACAGATTCAGGAGAAAAAAAAAAGGAAGAAAGAGGCGATTCGGCTTTTCTTTCTTCGCCGTCCCGTCACCCACACTTCATCCGCTTCTTGCGACCCAAATCGATAGAAAAGCAACCCCCACGAGGTTATAAAATACTTTCTGTGTCCCACTAAGAGTTTACTCGGATAAGACGTTCCGCTTCCGAAAGTAAGTGCGCGAGAAGAACGAGACCGACAAGAGAAAGAAAAAATAGGGGAACCATTCTAGATTTCATTTTATTTTGTTGACCGCTGAAATGTTATTTCATTAAATTGACCCGCTTTCCACGCTCTTTTTTTCTGTTTTGAACTTCTCTTCAATTATTACGACTGTACATACTTTGAATTCGAGAAACATGTAATGTAATACTGTCATTTAGTTCTCGAATACCTTGTTATATTATAAATTCTTGTATATAAATTGGGTAGCGATTTGTTCTGAGAATAGGAAATTTGTGGAAATTGACACGATACGGTATAGTCATTATATTTTATTACTTGGCCAAATTTCAATAAACGGTGGTGTATATGTTTACTACGACCCTGTCAAGCCGCCCGAAAGTTGCAACCTTAGCAACAATATGACTAAGTCAGTTGCATTTAGACCGTGCGGCAGTAAAATATTTTAAATTTAAAAGTGAGTTTTCGATAAGTTTAGGGACATTATATAACCCGCTAGTTATTCATAATGTTTAAAAGAAGGGAACTGACTGTTGCGAAATGTAACCAAATTTTTCTATTAGGTACGGAAGGTTGGAACTGCAGAACGAATGAAATGTTCGAGATGCGCCGTACAAATTACCTTAAAACGACTCAAGGATACTGCTAGTTGCGATAAGAGATCGAAAACGGAAAATATCTACGGGGCAGATTGCTACTTAGATAGAATGGCTCTAAAAGAAAGTCATCAAAGGGAGTTAGTTAGCAAACTGTGAACGTAGCGCGGACTTTCGCAATCGACTAGTGGAGTAAATAACTGCTAATTTGCACAAACAAGAGACTCTCCCTAAGGCGGGTGTTATACTATGAAGCATCTTTGTCTTTGATTTAATATAATATATTACAGTGTAATGTAGCATCTTTTCATTGATAAAATTTCTAATATCAAAGATAACGTTGTATTGTAATATTTTAAAAGATTGCACTTGGTGGAAGAAATATTGTGGAAAGTAAGTATAACCGGTTATAATCCATTCATTTTAAGACTATAGCAGATAGCGTTGCAATCGGGGTCTGTATTGCACTGTCAAAATTTAATTCGATTAAATAATGGCGGATAATTTGGAAGTAACTGATGACAGTTATTCTAGTAAAGTGTTTAAGAAGAAATGCACATTTACATTTATTGCAGTTTATTTAATCCAACCAAAAAAAATCGGTTTGAAAACTTTCATTGACAACTAACATTTGCAAAAACGTAGCCATCAGTATCAGAAATTCTTCAGAGATGGAAAACTACAGACCAATAAGTATTTCGACTGGCCCTTCAAAACTTCTCGATCGGCTACTTACTTTTTTGAAGCCATGTAACTTGCTGAACGAACATCAGCATGGTTATACTCCAACTAACAGCAATTTCTCAAGTTACTCAGAGAGTTGTACAGCTTATGGAACAAGAAGAATTAGCGATAGGACGTTGCTTGAACTTATCGAAAGGATACGATTCGCTGGATGCAGACCTACTTCGTAAAAAATTACAACTGTACGGAATCACAGGGCAGACGCTGCATCTCTTTCGCTCGTACTTAACTCACAGACTAAAACGAATAGAATGGAATCGCCTATAAATCAGATTTAGTCACCAAAAGTGACGGAATAGCCCAAGAGAGCCTTTTGTGTCCGCTCTTCTTCATTGCATTTATTAATGATATGGTCTTTGATGATACAAAAGCGTCGGTGGATATCTACTGCTACGCGGATGGTACCAATTTAGTTATAGGCGCTGACACGTTAAGCGAGCGGCAAGAAAATATTCACGTTACCTTTGATTGGATGAATAACCGGTTCAAACAAAACAAATTAACAAGAAATAAGGAGAAAACCAACTGTGTTTTATTTAGAGCTAAACAACGTAACGTAGACAGGCCGGACGACATCGTGCTTTACAAACAAACCATTACAACTGTATGTAAAGGTTTTGGAAGTATATCTTAGCAAGTTCCTAGGTTGGTCACAGCACATACGAGTTTTAAATGCTTATATTTTATCAGTGGTGCGTTACTGTATCATATTTTGAGGTAGTAACCCTCAACCTTAAAGCCTAATTCAACAAATATTTGTATTTTATAAAACAACTCAAGAAATATTTGTTACAATTGGAACGACCAAGTTTCATCTAAATCTGAATATGATACCTAGAGAGGTTTCCTTATTAGTCATAGAGGTTTCGCCGGTATCTTGACGTAACACTTTATAGATTCTTCTTTGTGGGGTTAGAGTTTATTTCATTAGAAAACTTGCGGCAAAGAATTTGCGCTGAAATGAAATCAAAGCAATGTCCACCAAAATGTTTGATCTAGAGATTAGCATTATAGAAATAAAGGCGAAAAAGATTAAGCCATTTCCAAACATTCTTTTTATTGCATTGTCCGTAATATATGATATCACTCTCTTTTGTTCTTGTTTAATTTGATTAGAACAAAGATATTTTCAATCATTTAAATCAACCAAAGCATTCCCTCTCTTGGTGACATGATCGCGTTAATAAATTCTACAAAATTAACAAAGATTAACGACGCAACAGTAACAAATGCGTATAAAATGTATTTAATGCAGGCATAAATCCCGCGCGAATGGTATGTGTCTGTTGTACAACGCCTAAAAAGCTGTTTCATTTAATTGACAATTGAGATTTCACTAAATTCTTGCACGTTTGAGCTTCTAGTAGGGAGACTGAAAATTGATGGCTAACTGGCGTTCCTATACGTATAAGTGATAAGGGATCAAATTTGCATACCATTAGTCTCTGGAATAAACATCTTTTTTCGGACGTTGGCTTCACATCGGTAATTGGATCTCTAGAGGCTCAAGTTGACGGAAGTGCAAGCATAATAACGGGCGAGAATTGAAGGGATTTAGCGTTCATTACACAGTGATAGTATTTGTGGGATTTCAAGATTTCGGAACGGTTTAGTAAGGAGATAAATGCATTTACAGCATAGAACTTCAAGGTTTGAGGTATCTTTGAACAAATAAATTTGAATAGGTACAGATTGTTACATAAAAGTACATATTTGCTTACTGCTTTAAGATGATAAGTTTAAATGAGTTGATAAATGTTCAAAAATGAAAAAAAATACTAATTCTTGTATATTACTAACTATAGTTTATATTATAACAATCATTAATTTCTTCATCTCTAATATTTTAGATTTTTTGGTTCCTAACCTACTAATGAATATCTCTAAAGTGTTGATAATATTACATTCTTGTAAAAATTCAGACATGAAACATGTTTTAACATTATTCTGCGTACATCAAGTATCGAAATGTTCGTATATTTTTTATGTATTTCACGTGATTTACTAGGTTATAAATTACCAATTCCTTCTACTATTTCGCGTAGCTGAGGTGAAATACAATTCATACTGTTACATTCAACGCTAACGCTTACGTTTTATTTTATGGCAATAACTGCTACGATTATTGGGATTATTTTCTCCTGCGACTTGCGACTTGTTTGATTCAAAGGATAATTCTAATATTATCTGTTAGTCCTCTTGGCAACCGAGTTTGATTTAAGCGCTGACGGAAGTGATTCTACAGAAAGTTGAAATGTAAGTGTATGCAGGAAACACCTTCTTTTTATACAAATTTAATTTAGCATTATAGTACGTCCATTTTCGCATTCTCAAGGTATTTTCATATATGCTTCTACGACCTTTAATAAAAAGATTTCTTTGTGACCTTTATTACGGAGGTTTACCTTATATTACGAAATACACCTTCGATTAGAAGATTTCCTGGTCTCCAGGATATTTATCGTATCACAGAAGTTTGGAATAAAATTGACCATTACTTTTCAAATATCCAGTATAACGTAATGAAGCCCTATATTCGGTGTATGAAGGAGAAGAGCTTAACCAAAATTTAAATTAATATATAGGGGGTGCCATTTGAAAAATATGAGTTAGGTTCACCCTGGAATTATGGAACACCCTCTGTGAGTGTAAATAATTTACAAATGTTACGTTTAGGAGTGTTTACAATTTTTATTATAACTTTTGAGATATCTCTTAGTAGCAGATGTATCGAGCTTTGCCACACTAATGTGCCACCCTGTACAACTATACTTACTACAACATTGGCTCGCCGCCCGAAAGTGCCAACTCTAATTATAACAACGAATAAGCGTTACTTAGGGAAATATATAATAACCAATAAATAATGTAGGTATGTATGTTATAACAACTGAACAAAACAATTTCAACATCCTTTACGTATGTACATTAGTATTAAATTAACAGCAAGTCTACGGTAGTAACTGTAAGCTCCATAAACATTAATGATATTTATTCAAGACAGTCGCGCAACAGCGAATAATGATGTGCTCGGTAACTTGCTTGGAAGAGTATAACCCGTTTTCAGTTTTCTTATGACCCTATTCCCTACTAACGTAAATAACTCATGAAGAGGCCATCGTCAGGAACGAATAATTGTTTAATTCTGCGTGCTTTACTACAAAGAGCAGTTCTCGCCTTATTGTTTCAATTTTTCCGTTCCTGCGTAACACAACGGCGCACAAAATTTATCTTGTTAAAACGTCTTCTCTGTAGGTTGTTTATGGAAACAAACCAGTTTGTACTTGAAAATAAAGACTATACTTCCTCTTTATACGCGAACATAATGCTTTTTAGACGCCTTCAAAGCGAAATGCAGAATATTTTCCTTTAACGAAATTATTAGTATGTATTAGTATTAGTATCATTGGGCTAAGGCACAAATGTCTTTAGTCACTGCGACCTTTATAGATCTGTTGTAACAAAATGCCTTTATATGTGTTAGATTAGGCGAAGGCCCTTAGTGAACCTTAATATTATTATTATTAATATTATTCTGCTGTTTCCAGATTTCTTTGCCATAGACGACAGATTTGATTTTCAGCTTTTCCTAGATTGAATAGGTGATATTAGGGCTGTATGACCTGTCAGAAATTCCGCCGGTAATCGAAGATCCCTTGTGCTGAACGATAGCACTATTTTTGCTGTCTTGAGCGAGTCTGATATGAATGCTTTCGCCTGTTTTTGTCCTGGAACATTTTCCCAGTACGAGGTCTTTTGATTGTCCTTCCATGTTCTAATTACTTGTTTTATGTGGCTCTCTCGTAGGCGACGCAAGGGGTTAAGACTGATGAAGGACATGTTGGCTGCTTCTCTAGCCAACTTATTTACCTTCGATGGCTTGGGACCCACTGCAAAGTAACGTGGTTTTTGTATCCCAATTGTATGTGCCTTTAGAAATTTCGCCTATCGTATAAATATTTCCGTATGTACAGTGTGATCGATACGTAGCGAACCAGAAACTTTCTTTGTTGTTTTAAATTGAACACTCTGTATATTATTACGTGGTAAACAACACAAAAGCATTGGCGCACTCCCCACCACACAAGTTTAATTCATCAATCTGGGACAGCTGTTTCTAGGATGCGTCGATCCTCATTTTCAACCGTATGGCCGAATAATGCGAGAAAAAACTTCGATTCTAACATGGCTGTTCTATCCCTATTCTCGAGAAAAATATTATTTTGTGCGAAAGATAGACAAATCATTCCTACGACAATGTTGCAATTATCTTCACGGGATTTTGTTCTGTGCAACCTAAGAAATACATTATATACACTTTATTACGTAAATGAAATACTATTTACCCGACTCAATCCGGCAATTCAATACTGAATTTAAAAGACAGATATCTTTAATCTAAGTAATGTAGTGTAAAGGTTGAAACAATCTTCAAACATGATTGATTGTCTTGCAAGAAATACACTTGCGTACATAATTTATATACTTATTCGCTCCACTTTCCAAATTATTTTAGTGATAAACAACTCTATACGTCACGAATAATACCAGAATAAGCTGTTGTATCCATAAATTATTAAGCCTCAATAACATAAAGTGTCCGAACAAATGTACCCGAAAGCCCTTTCAAATGCAGGCCATATTATTTTCCGAAGCTGTATAACGTTATTGTGTATACATGGAATCGTACGTAATTTGAAGTTACGAGGTACGAAATCTTCTTGGCGATAATATTTCAACTAACTACGAGAAATTTGTGCTTGACAGTGTTTGTTTATCAGATAGTGTTTGATCAATTGTTATATATACGAGGGTACTCTGAAAAGTTTCCAACCTAACACAGGAACAAGTAATTTTTTATCAAATGCAGTTTTATTTCTCAATATAGTCTCCTGATAATTCAAGATAATATGCTTTTTTCGGGGATGCTTTCATCTCTTTGAGCCGTCCAAATAGTAGTTGGGGTTTTGTTCTGCAAAATAAGCGTTTACAAATATGATGGCTGCCTCATTCGATGAAGATTTCTGTCCTCCAAAAGAAACCTCGAGTCTGGGAAACAGAAAGATGTCAGCGCGGGTCTGATCTGGAAATATTCAATTCGAGTCTCATTTGGAGAATTTTTGCCATGACGATTACTAAAGTTGGAACAAATACGGCCATTTTTCCACAATTTCTGCGTAGTTTATCAAGTAATGATGTAAAGTATTTCCGAGTTATTGTTTTTCCTTTTTCAAGCTAATCGATTAACTCCTTGATTAAAATAAAAAACAGTCCCCATCACTTTCTCGTTCGATAGAACAGTCTTCGCCTTTTTCGGAGCCGAGTCACCCTACGCTGTCCACTATTTAGATATAGCCTTTCGTTCGACGCACCATTACGACCACGTTTAAATTCAGCTGCCCAAAATGTCACTATTGCAAATAATGGTGCAGAGCCCCACAAGCGTCCATTTCGACTTCAATTTGCGTAAACCTATTACCTTGCAAATGCAATAATTCTATAGTGGTTTTTCCCAATTTCACGGAAACACTTACATCGACAGCCACAAACCACTGGTAAACAATAATTGAGCGTCAAAGAAATTTTCAAAAGCGTCTTCCAACTCGTGGGCAAGTTTGTCAGAATATTTTGAACGAGTAGCACCATCTTCATGTCGAGGCTTGAAATTTTTTAGACTACCCTCGTACAAAATAAATTCGATATATTCATTCATAAATCTTCAAAACAATGATGTTTTGCAGTAGTGACCACAACTAAATTATAAAATATGAGAGGGATATGGTACATCGTTACTTAGTCAAAAGAAGCCAAGCACAAAACCATAGAATTGAAATGGGAAGGTTTTCTTTACTTCTTCTTAACAAAGTGTTAGTAGGTAATAAAGCATAACAAAATAGAAACGCAATGAAAAGTGAAAAGTAAAGATAGCAACGGATAGAAAATCGGGGAAAGCTTAAAATAAATACAGAGACGAATAGTGCATAACTTACATACATACATTCAGCAATCGAATATAACCTTTAGAGTTTTAGCAATATAACATGTTTCTGAATGGCAGGGGATTTTCAATTTTAGAAGATATTCCGAAACAATAGACCATTTGTAAAATTGCTCCTATCAAGTGGGACGACCTTATATTACTCGATATTGCAATCCTTGAAGTTTATCATGCGCAACAAAGACTGTGACGACGTAGTAGCGGAGTCATTGAAACCTTTATTCAATTGCGAGTGAAGTAAAGTACAAGACGAGCGATTTAAGTCTCAAGATTTGATAGAACTGTAAACTTGGATGGCATTCGCCTTGATAGATAATGAAATAAAAAAAAAGATGCAAACGTAACCGAACAACCAAAAACTTTTATTACTGATCTTATTGCAATTTGTGTTATTATTATTATTACTATTAAGTGTATCGTACTTTGTTCCGAACTATTTTCGACATTTCTACATTTCTTGACGCCCCCTAGTGCCAAAGAAACGCATGCCTGCCGTTCAGGAAGCAGCGACATAAACCGGGTATTGTTCCCCAAACCATCCCTCGAGCAGTTCTCTGACTGCTTAACACGAGAAAGTTGTGACATTAACTGTGAGGCAACAGCGATAGAAGGTAGAGATAAAAAATACTCTCGAAACCACGCTGATGACGCCGGGTAGGCAGAAACATGTCCGTGTGTTAGTGTATTTTTTTCTCTTTCCTTTTATTGCGTTTGCCGTGAATTATTCCATCAATACCATGAGGAAGCTAAGCCATCTTAGCATTATATTTTTTGAATATTGCAGAATGTTCATATTTTTTTGAAATTACTTGTCAATAATACGTAGAGCTGGTATTCCGCGCGTTCCGACAGGATTGAATCCGCTGTAGTAAGTACGTAGTTGTGTATTAAACTGCTGAATGGGGGAGGATGTATTAACGGTGACCGCCGATCGGGCCTGCAGCAGTGTTGCCAAGTTTGGTGAAATTTTGTCAGATCCGGTGATTTTAAGCCCAATTTGGTGGTTTGATGAAAACTTTTTGAAAATACCAAAAACCTGGTGATTTTTCAAATAAATGGCAAGTAAATGTCTTCTTCCGTCTAGCGATCAATAGATGTGGCTGTAATATTAAGTTTAGGAACAATCTTGGAGACTCACGTTAAGTTATTCTAAGTTCGGGATTTCGTCGTGTATTATATCTAGACAGAAGCTATAAATAGGCTTTACACAAATTTTACGCCACTTCATTCGATTTTACTTCGTTTTGATACATTTTCTTCTATCACTAATTGTTACTGTTTACTTTTTATATCTCTCCATATTTAGCTTCTAACATAAGTAACAAGTTTATGTGCCCATAATTTGTAAATGTAAATAACTCTGTACCATCCTTATACTAATTACAGGAATTGGTGAAAATCTGCCAACTTTTTCGGCCCTGATTTCGTGATTTTTATTTTTTGGGCCTGGCAACACTGGTCTCCAGTTAGTTTTATTTAGCTCTTGCGTTATGTAGTTATCAGTGCAATAAATGTTTAATTAACTATGTCAAACGTGCGGAAAGGTAGACCTGGTCAACGCTTGATGTTATTATTCCCTTCTCTCCTTGTCTCGTCGGATATCTGTCTATGGACTATGGACATACTACAATCCTCCTGGCGCTACGCGCGGTAATGCCAGCTCTAGTAATATGTAAAGCTTATTATACTTCCAGCTTAGGAGAAATAAATGTAGTGAGTATAGAGGACGGTTATTCGTAACACTTTGAATTAGTGTTGCAATTTTGTGTAGAATTACCAATTTTCGGAAAGAATGCTTCTAAAAACAATCATTTTTGAAACAAACAATGTGGTTCTGTTATACGAGATAAGTAATTAAAACTATCCTATTTTTATAAAAAAAAGTATTTCGTACAAAAAAAAAGCATGTATTCTAGAATATCTTCAATAAACCATTAATATTTATTAATCATTTATCGATTATCATGGGCAGTAATGTGTACAAATTACACACGTGTCAGTAGGGTACTTCTGATAGTTTAGCATTCCGTAGTAAATGTTTGAGTGCTAGTTTTCGTAAATTTTTCCCTTAGATCTGCATTTCCGATCGCTTCTGAAGAGGGAGAAAATTAATCGCCGAATCGATTACGACCAAGCGGAATCCTCTAGCTGTTTTGGTCTGGGAGCTATGGTGCTTCGAAGTTGAAAAAGAGAATTTTCATTTGTCTCTATAGCGTCGGAACGGTTACAGAAATCAGTAACTGTTAATGTAATAAAAAGATTATCTTTGAAAAAATAAATTCCAAAATCTTGCTAAAGTAATACTTACCAATTATATTGACAACGAAAACTCAATTTATTAATCGCAAAAATTGAAAATAATAATTTTGTTTGGCTTTTGAATTTGGACGAGAATAAATAACGAGATATGTCGAATTATAAAGGGTAATCCAAAGTATTACAAAGCAAACAAGTCCTGAATAAATTTGCATCTGGAACTTGCAGGTTGCAGGGAGTACCCTTCTGAATATAATAGATCATGAATATTCGTAAAAGATTAACGGCTGTTGGATTTTGAAAACAGAATGTTGTAGAGATTTTTGTAAATGATATTAAAGAAAAATAAAAACAAATGTAGGCAAGAAATGTTTACAGAAGTGATTGATTTAATATACAAAAACTATGCAAATGAACTATTTTGAATTTAAAGCAGTTCATATATTTACTTCAAATTTAGAATAATAATAATAATAATACCTTTCTTGTCTAACAGAAAAGACAATTACACAACAAAAGAAAGTTGTTTTGCAATTAGTAAATAATGTTCGTATATATGTTGTGGCCGAAGAAATTAGATAGTTCTTCGAATAATGCCCAAAATTAAGGGGCAATACAATAATAAATATTGAAAATATTAAATTGACCAGGCTTTATAAATAATCATCGATTGGGTAGAATGATAAAAAGATGTACATATTTCAAAATTTGTTATCGTCAGTTTTTAAAATAATTAGACTTTCGATTCTAAAAAACAAAATGAACTAAGAGGCTTACTATAGGCGTCACTACTTTTATCGTGAGAATATTATTATGGAAGTAAAGGAATGAATATCAAATCCTAGTAAAAGTAATGAAATCAAACTAAAAAAAAACTAAATATGTGGTTTCAATAATCAGTCTTACGATCCATAAACATACAAACTCAACAATACATTAGCTCTAGATTAACTCTGGAATACAAAGTCACTTCTTTATAGAATTTTTCTGAGACAGTTTGAGTTATAAAGCTTTTTTCTCGCATCACACCAACAACAATCAGTTCGTATCTGTTTTCAATTAGACACTAAATTGTAAACAGTAATTAATATACAACCCCCGTTATCAAATGAAGAAACGATATATTAAAAGATAATTTTTTTTATAAATTTAATCTTATTTTATATAAATCTGGAAATTTAAGAAAAATTTTCTGAAACACGTAAGAAGTATTATCGAGGGGAGCAACTTTTTATGCAAAAATTAATTCCACTCCCACTTTAACCTCCACCCCCCGGGAGCTACCCCCGTAAAAATCTTAAATGGAAAGGGGTATTGAGTAACACCTCATTTTAATGGTCTTTTGAAACAGTACATTTTGGCAGTTTAGTTTTTTGAATTGATCGATTCGTTTCGGGGTTTTTTTTTTAATTTTTATTTTATCTTGTTTTTTTTTTTAGGCTTAAATATCTATTATTTTATGTTAAAATGAGGTATTACTCGATACTCCTTTCTGTTTAAGATTTTTAAGGGGGCAGCTCCCGGCGGCCGGGGATTAATATGTCATAGAAAGTTGTTTCCCTAGATAATACTTCTACGTGTTCCAGGAAATTTTTCCTAATTTCCAGATTTTCAGAAATTTAGGGAGGGAAGTCCGCAACGTACAAATTGCGAAACCACTGTAACAGTCCGTAAAAGTATCTGTACGATAGAGCCACTGCTAGCGCATGTACTGAGAAACCAAGATTTTAAATGCGGACGAGCGCTAGATAAAAAATTACCGCTGAGAGAAAGTATAATATAATAGTCGTTCTTACGCCGATGAGTAATACAATGTTTAGACATCACACAATTTTTGGTTTCCCTTTCTCTCGCTTCTATATAAGACAGTAGCATGGAGCAATGGATGCTAGAGGTAGTGTATCAAATAAATACATGAAATAACGAGAGCGTCTGAGTCTGCGTCCCAAGAGGAAGAGAGTGCAAGTTTGCCAACATGTGTTTGGAAATTCATATAATAACCCTCATTTCTTTTATGAAATTGTATGGACAAACGAGTCCACATTTTTCGTCTCCCGCGTTAGGAAAAATAAGCACTCGAGAAAATGATGGAAAGAAAAAAGTAATACAAATCAGAAGTCGAAAAAAAGTCGATACACGTATGATGTAAAATTTTCCAAAAGTAAAGTAGTTGGGCGAATTTTTCTTTTAATTTCAAATGAACAACGGAAACATATTGTTTGCAAATAATTGTTCCACAAGTAAATGACTTGTTGCAAAAGATCTTAAGAAAACAATTAGACAACTTGATGTGGCAGCAAGACGAAGCCCCTCTGTATAATGTTTTAATTCGAGAGCATTTAAATAATCGATTTCCAGTTTGGGTTAGCAATGTCAATACTCGCGTCTATAAATTAGAATATATTATGGCTCTTTGGCTTTCACAAGGTCAAATGAAGCGCATTCCAATGCTTTGTTTTTCATGTAAAGGATTCCAGTTTCATACCATTTTTAATTTTTTTTACTTCAAAAATACTATCCAGAAGTAGTTTATTTTTGTTAACAGCTATACAATAATGAAAGATGTTGTCTCTAACGTTACTCAATTTGAGATTTTAAAGCCATTTATTTTTGTTTATTAAGTGTAAAGTCGGGCACTCTTTATCATATTTTTAATATCGAGAAGCTTACGCTTTGCGTTGCCACAACGAGGCAAAAAAGAAAAGAAAAGTTATTGTGCCAGAGATTACGCGATATTCTTTTGTTATTTTAGAGAGCCTTACCACAACGTTCACTCGGCGAGGGGTTGAAGGGACAATAGATTGCAGCACCGAAATAATTTAGACAAGTCGCGATATTTCTCCTAAGAATTTGACGGTTCGCCGGGAAAACCGACGGTGCGAAATATTTTGTTATGCTACCTCTTTTGGAAGAAGAAATGAAGAAGAGGGGAAAAGCGCGGTGGATAGAACCTAGGGTACAACGCACATCTGGAGAGGCTCTCCCATACTTTAACTCTTGTATGTACGAAACAAGAGATGTTTATACGAATTTCCCGTTTTCCGGTGTGAACGGAAACGGACGAATCTCACAACGCGTTCTAAATCACATGCAGAAGGTCAGAAGCGGTAAACACTTCAGTAACGTATATCTCACATAACCGGGCGTAATATTGGATGGGAGGTCGTGATTAATTCCATCAACGAATATAGGCCTGCGTTCTATTGCTGCAGCAGCTGTAGATGTTATCCCGATTTAAATTAATATGTATTCTTTTGTGGGGAACTAATAGATTATGTAAGCAGCTGCGATGTAACGATTATTTTTGTCTGAATTTATTGAAACTATGGAAGGCTTACCAGCATTTTCTAATAGTATTGCGTATAACATAACGAAATTCCAAGAATTGGCAGGGAATTCCGAGAATTGGGCGTTGTTCGGGGAGCTCTTCAGGAAGCACCTTAAGTTGTTCAGGGAGCTGTTCAAACCGTTCAGGGAGCTATTCAAATTGTTCGAGTAGCTGTTCAAGGAACTGTTGAAGTTGTTCGGGAAACTCCCTAAACATCTTAAACAGCTCCCTGAATGGCTGAAACATACCTATTTCTCGGAATTTCCTGCTTATTAGCATAATAAATCACTGCAAACTGAACTGATTCAAAACTCTGTTGAATTGGTAAGATGAGGTCGCAAGTAGTTGACTTGAGGTTGGCCCTACCACTAAATGTTGCCACAAGTCGCCACTGCTCGAAGGAACTCCCACCAAATTCCACACATATTGATTCATTACTCTGTGTTTTGTGCTCGTTTAAATCGTGTAAGTCGATCTCGCAATCGCACAATCCAAAGTATGAAACGAAAGACTAAATTCAAAACAACATTTTTGGAAAAAATACTACCTTTATTTTGTAAATTTCAATCATATATCAGTTATTTTTGTATGTATTGTGTAGGTAAAGGTAGCCAAGAGGAACGTTGTGTAAGTACAGAAGATAAGATAAATATTCAGCTTCCTCCCGCAACAATTACTGCTGAACAGCTAAATCTTGAAGATATTCTTGTTCTGTCACGACAAATTCACGCTCGAGAAAATTTTTAGTGAACAATACACAGGATAGGCTCCCAGTGGGTCAAAACGGGACGCTTACCTTTCTCAAACCGTTACTTTAAGGTGATTTATAAGGTTGTAATAATATTGAGCCATGAAACAACAATAATAATTTACATCTAACATGTGTTATTTTGGTAGTGGCAAAGTTCGAAGGATATGTCAGGCCAGGTAGATAAGCATATATGCAAATGTATTAGATTCAATGCATTTACATATATGCAGATGCGGTGAATTGAAAAACGCATCTCGCGCGAACGATTATTGAAATCAGCTGAATTATACTCTGTATAATGATCGCTCGGAAAGGTCATGGCCACGATTTTTTGGAATTCGAACGGAATAATCCTCAATGATCTTGGAAATTGAAGAAGAAATGGTCCCATACCATTTCTTCTTCAATTGAATGAAGTAGTATGAAAAAAAATACTACCACGACCACACACCAGTTTACACGTTAATTACTGTTTCATCCAGTTTACTCGCCCGACTTGGCTTCCCGCAATTTCTTCTTATTCCCCAATATGCAATGGTCATTACTAAGTAGCTTGTTTTGAAGAGTTTGGAAAAAAACGCATATTTTGAAGAGGGCGGGAAAAGTGTGTCTTAGTAAAAGGAGATTATGTAGAGAAACATATTTTTTTTTAAATTTGGCTTCATTCTTAACCCGGGTATTTTTTGATCCGCTCTTGTACGTTTAGTAGTAGGAGATTGTTTCATAAGAAAATTTATTATAAAGGAACGAGAAAAACTTGTATGCAAGTACATTCATCACAGCGTATTCAAAGATATTTACAAGAAAACAATGATGCTCATTAGGAAGAAAAGTCCAGCCTCTCAATACAATTACAGGGAATGAAAAAAGTGCGTGAAACTGACTGTCCATGTTATCCGATTTCAATTACACTCAACGCCTATGAAATAAATTGAATTGAAGAAACTCCTCATTTTTCAAGCAGACAAAGAAGATAAATAGAAGGAAAAATCTAAAAAAAAAAATTCAAATTAATGAGTAATTATATGTACACTCGCCGACAAGTAGAATGACCTCCCATCCTTGCACCTGATCATAGTGTACCACTCAGTGCCCACATGCGTATACCCCCGGGGATGAACTACATGGATGCAAATTACAATCACAATGTTTAAGAATTAATCAACACAGCATGTATGCAACAAACAATAACAGATTACTAAATCAATGGTATTCCGCATTTATCGAAACACAGCTGTACATAAATCCCACAAAACGAAACGCCGTTCGTCCGCAGTGCGGTGCACATAGTAACTTAATACTCTCTAACAGGCAAAATAGTAGCAGTAGTAGCAAAACAATGGATGGCAGTTCTGAATTAACGTAGTTTTAGAGCCACAGTGAGGTGCCAATAATCGATTTCCCTTCATCTCTGTTGCATTGTTTTGACGACAATTCTCCAGCTATTTTCGCAAGGAATTGGATCTGAAGAAAATTTACATGGATATTCGTCCTTTGTCCCCGAAAACCGCTCGTTTCCCTACGTTTCAACCAAGAGAAATACTTTATTGCGGATTCAATTGTTATACACGCGGCAAAACTGTATTGGTTTCCGTGTTTGCCTTCATGACATTTTCTCTCCGAATGAATGGTAAAATTCTCTTATATTTGTTATCCTAGACCTGCATACATTGATAAGGTACTTGCAGCTCCGGTATTATTTTGTGAGGATTGAGTTCTGACGCATTATGAATAAATTTACTTGTGCTTCTTTCTTTGAAAAGACATGCGATAATATTCCAAATTACCTATGCACTATTTCTACAATAGTTTACATACAGGTATCTATTTCGCCGCAAACATTACTATGGCTATAACTATATACAAAACGCGTTACCGCATACTCATGCAAAGCAAATTACTCTATTATTGCGAAATTTATTGAAAACTAAAACACTAGTTTAAACTAGAAAACTTTTCTCGTAGAAGGACTATACGTATTTCCCAGGTACAGATTGAAAATAAGTAAGTTTACGAACATTCTTCGTTTTCTTGTAGCATCCGAAAACGTACATTAAAGCTTGTCTCATACCTTCAGAGACATGCTATACGTAGACATAAAAATATATTGCTTTCGTATGTTGTTTTGCAATGATACAGGAAATTATAGGTTGTGACTATGATGTTACTAACACGAAGAAACCGACACTTTAGTCTCAATTAGCATTTTTCAAAAAGTCCATCATATCTGCAGTACTATGCTTATAAATTTCCAGTGAATTTTTACTTTTGCTATATCACAGGGCATTAGAAAGTGAGGTTAAACTAGAGCAAATATAATGTAATAAAGGATAAAAACCAAAAGGTGAATACACACCACAAACCACAAATAAATATCTCATTGTTTTCATACGAAAATTTACATTGATTTTAATTGTTGAAAAGCCAATGAAAAACTTTAATGGAACTATAATCGACGAGCACTGTAATAATAGTCGCATATAACGTTAAATTTGTGTAATTAAAACCAATGTTTTGGGTAGATTTCTGAATAAGCAAGCAACATCCGTTCGGTTTTATAAATCATTTTCCTGTCTTTATTAATGCCCCGTATAGAGCTCATATATCGCACAAAACCAACTGTATACTTTCCGCGACCCATTTTTCAAAATTCGCGACCTAACCCAATGGTTGCCGTCCGTTAGAAATACACCGTGGAAGGTCAATGTCATTAGCGCCATGTGAGGTGACGTTCACCCAAGTGCGTTCCGAAAACCTGTGAGATCGATCCTTTTTCTCTATCTTATCATGGTTTCCGAAATTCAATATTGCTTGGTAGTAAGTAAGCCTGCAGAGACGAGTACACGCTCCACGAAATTAGCAGAGACTAGACAGACTTGTGTCTAGTCTCTGCTAATGTCTTGTCAACTGTTGGGGAAAGCAGTAGTAGTACCATTCTCCTAAGACAAATAAACACAAGTCTCTGCTAAATGCGTGAAGCGCAACTCGTTTCTGCAGGCTTAGTAGTAACTCATTAAGTCAACATTATTAGATCGCAAACTCGAATTGCATATTACGGACTGTATTTTTTTTTTATTCAACATCTACTTGCAAGAATATAACATGTTGTCTATTCGAATCGTGCACAGTAGTTGATCGTGGCTTTTGATATGTGCTATCGGTAACAAACAACCAGATTGTCTCTTATCTGCCTTTTCAGTTCGAATCGTCTTTGAGAAAAGTTACAATTTTGGTTGTTCTAAAGTTGGTGGGTTTTTCTTACGTGATGCGTTACCAGAGAGTGCGCGTTAAACAACAAATAGCAAATCTTAAGGATAGTTCTATCATTTTTTTTTGTAAAACGTTATGAATTGCATTTTACAATCTTTTTAAACAGACGATAGAGTGAATAGGGGGCACTCCCGGATCTATCGACGGTACAATTTAAATCTTTAATTTAGAAAATAAATTTCTGGCACATTACAATGCGTTCCGTGCAAAAGGATAAAAATAAAAGGAGGAACCAGATAGCTGTGGTAAAAAAAGATAGAAGTGAGTTTGTATTCAAAACTAGTATAACGAAGCGGTTAATAGGTGTAATTTTTCTAATAGGAGGGTGGTTTGAAAAGTTCGGGCAAAATTTTTGCCAATTGGTAGCATCTCTTGATGGAAGTAACACTAAATTTCAGTCATATTGGCTTATGATTCTATGCAAGTCGAGTGATTTCCAATAAATCGATAAAAGAGAATTTCATGTGTCGATGAAACATTACTTTGTGGAAGCAGATCGCGTCAGGAGATAAAAAGAAACCGGTAAACATTTCTTCTCAAATTTTTTTTTTCAATGAAAGTACAAGCACCAAGACTGAAAGCACAAGTATTACCTACCACTTTTCATTTTTACCATGTAAAATACATGCATAAGTGCAGATGTTTCCTGTCCTCTTAATTTCTAATCAACATTAACATTAATTGTTGATTACAGCAATGCAAAGTCTATTGTTTTAATTGTTATTAAGCACCACTTTGCGGGCAATAATTTTAAGTACACCATGAAATGTCAAAATATGATATATTTTGCGAATATAAACAAGTCGTTATTGTTTCATTAACCCAGATTTATGCGACAAATAAATCATTTTAATTACGTAAACAGTCTTCTCAACCATAGAAAATTTACATCGGCCTGTAGCTTTAATGGAAATTCGCTTAATAATCAATGAAAGAACGTTGTTACCGTTAGTGAATAGACATTTGATTTCTATTGTTAGCTTTTAATTAATACTGTGATTTATTTAGATGTTACAGGTAAAGGAAAATAACGTAACATGTAATAAACAGAATTAAACAATACTAACAGGGCATATAATAGAATGTCAGGTTGAAATTGAACCTTGTTATCTTCGCATCGCAATAATAAGTTGTGTTATCAGTTAACGAGGTTCTAGTTAACAATTTCCATTTAGAGCCGCTATGAAAATATCTAGCTAGAGAATCTGGAGTACAGCGTTTTAGATATTTAAATACCTTCTGTAATATTCCGCAAATCGTTCCTGTTAAAATCTTACTAGACACTTCTAAAACATTGATTTTGGTTCAAATACATAAAATATTCATTCGATATAAATTACCGATAATTGCGTGGTCCTAATTAATGGTATTAATTACCTATTGCATGCAATGAAACAGGATGATTGAAAGGGTTCCAGCGCTAATTCTAAGTTGATGTTCTACAATAGTTGTTGGCGTATCTTCCTTATTTTCGTGACATAACAGATTGCCTTCTTAATCCGACCTATGATTAATTGCTTTTATTATGTTTCCTCTTCCAGTATTTAGTAGCACCATTTGTGAAGGGTATTGTGTTCTACGGCGGCGCGAGGGCGCTGACCTTTTCACCCTTGCCTACGAGATGCTATTGCTTTAGAAACTAACTAACGTACACAGTTCGACTATAAACTATCTCAATTCCATTATTATTCTAACAACTAAATAGACATTACATGCGCAAGAAAAATATACACTCCCTAGAAGCATTTGTATTGATGGAATCCATAAAAGGAAATGAATTACTAGAAAATAATGTTAATATAGATCTCTTATTTGGTATTGATGCAATCGCGGGAAAAGCAACGTGAGGAGAAAGAAAATACTGGCCTACTGACATGTTTCTGCCTACCCAGTGTGTTTTTCTCCACCTAACACCGCTAGTTGCTTCGCACTTAATCTCAATTCTCTTCGAAATAATGAGCCAGACATTTCTTTGCGCCCCCCAGTGCCAAGAAATACATGCCTGCTGTCTAGAAAGCAGCCACAACAACTGGGTACTCTTTCCCAAGCCATCTCTCGAGCAGTTCTTGGATTCTCCTAACATGCTTTTGCCATGAGTGATTCCATCAATTCCATGAGGAAGTTTTGGCTATTGTTTCTAGCTATCTTCTGATGGAAATGAATGTTTTAATACTAATAAAATTAGGGAAATAATAAAGTTTATCTATTTTACCTGATAAAAATGATAAAAGTCAGTTCGGCCTCATGTCGGGCAAGTCCACAAACGATGCTCTGTTTTACTCATTGAGCCATGTATACGGTGGCTAACCATGAACATTCCGCGGGCCCTAATTTTGAGTTCACGGTCTTCCTAAGTGACATGGCATTGCACGTGACTAGTAGTTTGTTATCTCAGCACGCGGATGACACGACTATTCTAAGCCATTCATCATTGGGCGATTTATCAACTAGAACCACGTTAGTGTCACAGCTCAAAGAGTGGAATGCGAAGAGTGGCCCGATATTGAATGCCAATAAAACTAGATTAGTGGGGTTCAGAATGAGCGCTGCGTAATCCAGTAGTAGCGTATGTATTCCTTTAAGCGAAAAATTTGTACCTGAAGCTTTGCTCTACAGATTTTTTGGCTTCATTGTAGATGCCCATTTGAGATATGAGGACTATTATGCTGCTTCGGAAAATAAATTATGTTCTGTAGTGTATGGCATGGAGAATCCTTTGAGGTTTGGTAGATATGTTAGTTTGACTTCACTTATGTGAAATCAGCACGTATGGAGTAGCTGCAGAAGCTAAAAGGGGGTAATACGGCATTAAAACTGAGATATTTATAACAACATGACCACGAGATCTTGTAATAGTAGCAGCGTACCACTATATCACTGTACCAGGATAGTCTAAAACGCCTCTTGGTTACTTATTACAGCAAATTGCCAAATGATATAGAAAGAGATCCGGCGATACGTAAAATTAAACAATTACTTACAGTATTCTAGGCAACCCACAGCTTTTATGTATGTATATGACCACATGGTCCTCCGTCCATGTATTTCTTGGAGCTCTTTTTAAAAATTATATAGGCACATTTGTTTTTTGTATTGACTTAATTTCGAAACAATTGTAGGCATTGTTTTGCAAAAAGAATTATTATTATTATAAATAAAGCAATTAGATACGTAAAATTCAAACAAAATAATAATTAATCATACTACCAAATATGTCCACAGCATTGTATTCGAACATCAATATGTATTGTATGCAGGCTTAGTACAATTATTAAGCCTGCATAAATATCCTCATCTTAAAATAATTTTCACAAACTGATCCTCCACCACAGCCGTACCCGATGAAAAATATGCATGTATTGTTTATTTTTTTCGAATCCCTAAATGCAACAACGTAATGTCTTTGCACAAGGCTATTTGAATTATTTCTCGACAGTTTTATGTTTTCATCTTTTTTTTATAAAGTTTTGGCAATAACAATGTGCTCACAAAATGATCCTATAATTAATTAGATCACCTGCGTTAGTTTAAAATACACAAGATCTCCATAATCTTTTGTGCTAGATCAGTGGTTGGAAAGTTACATTAAGATGAAGAATTAGGATGTGAAGAAAATGAAGGGAAGAGAGTTATTTACCGGTTTCGCCGAGATCGTTGTTGAAAGCAGATAACATTTCCTTATGAAACGGCCCCGACAGCGAGACGGAAACTCAAAGCTATACAAGTGGCCAGAGACATTCAAAAGGAAGTTGAACGACTAGAGAACAGGAAAACGGAATGCAGTTGGCTGAATGTATTACGCATGGTGCTAATGATCGCTACGTTCGATATTGTAACACTGCACATGTTTCCATATAGAAGATATAGAAGTACTTGTTAAATATTCAGCATCCTGCTTTAAAAGTTGACTAAGGAAGTCCGGAATTTGCCAGGCAAATTGGAACAATAATATGGCAGCGTTTGGAAGAAAGTTTTTCACTGCACGACAGTAATAGCGTACATGTAATTACGATGAATTGAATAATATTCCAATGCTAAATATATAGAGATGATTCTATGTTGTTAACGTGTCAGCTTCAACCTTGTTTTGAACTTCCTGATCTCTCCCTCAAATATTCAATTTTTGTGCAAATTGTATTTTAGTTTGAGATCACGTCACACGAGATTTGTAAACATATGCGATAAGATGGGACGATTTCGATTTATTCATATTGTTATCTTCGACACGTTCGATATAAAACTGGGATATTTATATTTTCGCAGAATTTTCCTTCTGTTCTAACCTCTCTAAGTTGAGAGCGTCCCTATGAGCTTTGTCCGTAAATTTATTGCTTTTCCGTAAAATTTATATTCTTGTTGTTCCATTAAATCTTATGTTCGCGTCGAATAAAAGTAAACCAGGATATTTTCACATTTGCTTTATTTTTCTCTTAAGTTTGGAGTAGCAGTCTTACTCATTTAAAATTCGAAGCAATCGCACATTTCTTTAATGAACGTGAGCAATAAGCGAAGATGGTCTAAATAAAGGATGACCATTAAATTTTAATATTTACGACGAAACAGGTTGCTTAAATTATCTTCTGGGAATTATAAATCTGGATCGTCTTTCTACTCTACTCGTATACAGCTACGAGAAATAGTCGGAGCCATTTCTTGGATGATATTATTTTTATTAGCTATACGATCGTTGATCCGGGTAATTTCGACTTTTATGGCATTTTAATGTCCTTTTAATATAATTCGAACTGCAGACGACCAATACTTTAGAAGCGTGCTAGTCGTTTCTTTCTTTACTACGCTTGAATTGCATTGAATTCTCTCAACTTCGTCAATGATATAAATGATTTTTATAACTAAAAAACTATACTATAGAAATAAAATAATCCGTCTGTGGTAAGGGTTTTCATGTACGAATAAAAATATTTCATAATAATTATTTATTCTACGGAATTACAAATATTATTGTTACTGTTCTCTTACTGAATTGTTTTGAATTTGGTGCTAAATGTCGTTTGTCTAAAAAACAGGTTAATTGGATAATTTAATTAAAGAAAACCATGCACTCATGTATTTCATTCTATTTTTATGTAAACTGCAAGGCGTCGGGTTTTTGTGCTTTTAAAGTGAAGTGTCTGTACTAAAATGGCATTTCATTATCGTGAATTCAAACGGCTCAGAACTCTAGTTAAATGGCAAATAGATCAAAGTTATATTTCTTACCTTAATAATATGGAAGAATCCATTAAAACTGATTCATCTAACTTATGGACCTTTCTTCGCTCAAAGAGGCGTTCTACTAGGATACCGGGTAACATGAAAGATAATGTTGATAATAGTTACGTTGATCCCCTTGACATTGTCAATGCTTTCGCGAATTGTTTTTCCTCTGCGTATACAACTTCTCCTTCAATCGCCACTGGTCTTGTAACTATGCAAAATCCTTTACCATACTCTTTTTCAGGCGTAACTGAGGGTGAGTTAATTAAACATATGGCGACACTGCCCAACAAATTCACAACAGGACATGACCTTATACCCAGCTTCTTAGTTCGAGATTGTAGATATGTGTTTGCGTATCCTCTGAAAATAATTATTAATTTAGCCATGTCCACTTGTGTGTTTCCCAATAAATGGAAAATTACTAAAATTGTGCCGGTACATAAGAAGGGTGACCGTACACTTCTTTCCAACTACAGACCCATCTCAATAATATCAAACTTTGCTAAACTATTTGAAAAAGTTCTGTATCTTAGTATATATACGAGTACACGCTCTTTTATTTCGAATGACCAGCATGGCTTTGTGACGGGTAGGTCAACTGTTACCAATTTAGCTTCGGTGACTCAATACATATGCGAGGTGTTGGACAGACGTGGACAGGTCGACGTGATTTGCACAGACCTTTCAAAAGCATTTGATTTAATGGATCATGAGGTTCTTCTCTCTAAGTTGGGTTCGTTCGGCTTTGTCCCTGCTGTTTTTGATTTAATGCAATCATACCTGAAGGGAAGGAAATGTTACGTAAGTTACAATGGCTTCTCTTCCAATGAATTCATACTATCTTCCGGCGTCCCTCAAGGATCAAACCTAGGCCCTTTGCTTTTCATTTTATTCATAAATGATTTGCTACTCCAATTTGACTGTCCTGTTCTCGGATATGCCGATGATATAAAAATATACTTGGAAATCACTTCGGCATTGGATGTAGATAGGCTTCAGCATAATCTAGATATGATGACTGCATGGTGTCAAAACTTTAAGCTTAAGCTAAATACTGAAAAGTGTTGTGTGGTTAGTTATACTCGCTCGATTTCTTCAGTTGCCTCATCTTACATTATTATCGGAAATCCACTTTCTGCTAAAACAGAATATAAAGATCTAGGAGTTATTTATGATGCTGGCCTTACTTTCAAATTTCATATTGAAAATATTTGTGCGGAGGCATTTAAGTCGCTGGGGTTTATTATGCGAGTCTCAAAATACTTCAGGGACATGTCTTTGTTAAAGTCACTGTACTACTCTTTTGTATTGAGTAAGCTGGAATATGCATCCTTAATTTGGTACACGATCTATGCATGTGATTCATTAATGTTGGACCGCATTCATCGGAAATTTTTTAAATTCCTTTCATATAAAGCTGATGGTGTTTATCCTGAAAGAGGTATTGCTCAGGAAGAATTGTTGGAGCGTCACCAAATGTCGTCCTTGGCTGACAGAAGAGATACCATCTGCACACGATTTTTGCGCAAACTTGTGAACAACAGTATCGACTGCCCTTACCTACTTGCACGGATGACTTTTTTGGTTCCACGGATCAACTCCAGGCACAATAGCACATTTCTTACCCCTTTCGGAAGAACAAATATTATGAAAAGAGCGCCTACGTATACCCTATCACGTCTGGCTAGTAATCTAGAGGATATATTTGTAATGAAGAAGTGAGGTCCAACGATGTGGATGCATAGTGGTTTACGTTTATTTATTTATATTTTGTTGTACATACACCTACATTTACTTTTATTGTAATTATCCTGTAATTGGGCTTTGCCTGTTGGGTATTATGACTATTATTATTATTATTATTATTATTATTATTATTATTTCCACAATAAAGAGATAATAATGCTTACCGTCGCACAGTACCTCATAAAAAGAACCTTGTTTACGGACATTTTTATTGCCACTTTATTTAACTTTTGACATGGACATGCCCGGGAAAATTGTGTTGCTATCGATTTTACAATCACTGAAACTTCTGTATTAAACAACTTTCGCTTATAATGTGCATATATGTACAACATTAACATCGAATAAAACTGCAACATAGTTAAGTTGCACTTCAACTATGCAATACGTACATAACATCAGTAAACGGTATTTGTCTCTTACTTGACAGCAAAAATGTACAGGTGTCTCATGAGGAGCTGCCTCGATCGATATATAAAGCAGTCATTGTAAAATTCTGAAAACTTAGCAGTATAGCAATATCTACCTATACCATTGAACTAATATATGGTATTTTCATAAATCTAAGACAATTTTAAGTAGCTCTTAACTTTATTTTACACAGACAGTCTGTATGTTATTACATTTCTAAATTCCTAATTCAATTTTTAAAGTTTTTTGACAGACGGACGAATGCTTACGAACTTTCAGAACTATAATGGCGTACTCCATTGGTAATTCCAGAGCACTCGCGACATGCTCGGGGCGGGTGTTGCATGTTCTATTGGGAGCAATAATTTGTAAAGTCAAAGCAGTCAGAGTTGCTGCACTCTGTGGTCATATACATAAAATCTGTGGGTTGCCTAGAATACTGTAAGTAATTGTTTAAATCTACGTATCGCCGGATCTATTTCTATTTCGTTTGGTAATTACAAGATCTCATGGTCATGTGGTTATAAATATCTCAGTTTTAATGTCGTATTACCCCCTTTTACAAAATTAATAGTTTCTGCAGGCATTGAACCATAATATATGATGCCATACCCCATGCGTGCTGATTCCAACTAACGCAGCGATTGCGTTTCTACCAAACCCCGAACAATTCTCCATGCCGTACACTGCAGAACATAATTTATTCTTCGGAGCAACACAATGATCCTCACATCTCAAATGGGGGTCTACAATGAAGCAAAAAAATCTGTAAGATAAAGCTTCAGGTATAAATTTGCCACTGAAAGGTATACATACGCTATTACTGGATTGCGCAGCGCTCATTCTGAACCGTACTAATCTAGTTTTATTTCTATTCAATATCCGCCCACTCTCCGCATTCCACTGTTTCAACAGTGACACCAACGTACAAGTCTCCCCCAACTATACTACGCCACAGTCCTTGCTATCATTATCGTAGAGTTTTCGAGATATTCGATATTGAGGGTCGGCTGAGAGCCTTATTCAGTAGCCAATTTGTCGGTTTTTAAAAATTTAATTTGCGTTCATTTTCATTTACCTCAACGGGCATTAATTAGTTGACGGAATAAAAGGAGTTGAAACATATAAAGTGTTGCATATTAAATTTTCTTATTACAATAATCGTGGTCAACGGCGGTGAGTGATGATGCAACAGAGGGTCGCGTACGACGATTCGACTTGCTCGTGTATTTTCCTTCTACACTACATTGTACTATGCAACGGAACTACGTGAGAAAGTCCAATTGTTGTTCGCGGTCCTCCGTTACGACACCACCCACCGCCGCTAATTCTGATATATCAAAAACATAAAACATATGAAATTGTACCCCTTTAATTTATTCTATACACAACAAAACTTGAAACCGAAATATATTTTCGCATAAGCCACAATTCAATTTTGCAGAGTACATTTGGAAAAATAACCAAATAGAATACCATTTTTCCGAGTAACACATATATGCTGATGACGTTATATTGAGGAATTTTTAATAATACCCGTGTAAGGAAAATTTACGATTTGCTTTTACGATGCAGTTGTCAAATATTCGCTGAAATAAATTTTATAAGCATATTCAACAATATATGTGAATAACTTTCTAAGTATGGCCGTATTTTTATATTCCAGAAGTAAAAATTGAAATGAATTTGACCGGAATGTAATGGTTATCACAGTCAAGCTAACATTTCCCACAGCGATGTTAACGTAATGTTAATGTTTGGGAAAATTTGGAGATTAGATTTTTTTGTGGTTATAACGTGCATTCGGGAGTATGAAGTAGCTACATGTGGCTTATTTTATATAAATGATTTTAAATCACAGATTTCTTTCAGTCTGTGATAGTCTAGGGACGTTCCCGGACTCACGCCCCCCGATTTCTGTAAATTTAAGACCTTCGTAAAATTTGAAAAATTTATCAAATTTCATCCTGTAAAAACATTACAATACATATATACCCTTTTCTTGTTGGTATAATCTGTGTTCACATAGATTTAGTTTAGTTTATTGTACGCTCCCTGCACAGGTTTGTAACTTGCTCGGGATAAATTAATATGAATGAGTATATGCTAATATCAATGGTTTAGACCTTATTTGGGAAATTGTGAACGGAAGGTAGTTTGTGAAGGATTTGAATCGGATAATGGTGTAATTAAGTTAGGCATTCCCCAAAGTCCTGGGTCACACCCTATTTTTAATTTATATCAATGATCTTCCAGGTTCTGCAAATTCGGTTGTTAGTCTCACATTATTTTCCCTGGTAAATTAGACGACTTATTTGCTAAAATAAATTTAGTTTTTAGCACGATATCAAATTGAACGTTTTACAATAAATTAGTAATAAATAAAAGTAAAATTCAAACCTGTATCCTGTATATGTTGTGTTTATTTCGTATATGTTATTGAAATAAAGATATATAAGATATGCAATCTTGAAACGTGCACGTTTTCTAATGAACGCGGCAATTTTTATACCAAATATGTGTTAGGTATTTTCAGGGTTTTCCGGCATTATTGTAGGCTGCAGATATATTTACAAAACAAGCCCCCCTTGGGCAGAAGGATGGGACCCAAAAAATGGGACTCGGCTGTGTGAGCCGAACACTAACCATCCGGTGATCAAGGAATCAAGGACTTTAATTGCAAATACGATGAAGCGCACAAGTACAGACAACCTTATGAAAATAGAGAATTATGAACATTTTCTTCATGCAGTACTTTCCTAGGTTGGCATCAGTTATCCTCATAATTTTCCTGAGATATAATAAACAGTCACCATCTAATATTACAAGTTAAGTGCAGAGTATAGATTAAATATTGCGACTCATGTGATGAATCGAAATTAATATTAAGTAAATGAAGCTAATGGCGTCACATAAAAGTATCTGTCAAAATCACGTTAATAGATAGTTATTTATGTTACAAGGGACGTAAAATTCCATTACGCCCCATGCAAAGAGCATATAACCCGTAAATCGCACTTACGTCCATCCAATCAGGGCAATAACGATTAATTTATGTGGAGAGTTGTAACAAAAAATCAATATGTACTTGACCAAGAATAGAGAATGAGTAGCGTTTAGAAAATTTAAGCATTTAATTTTTAACCATGGGGTGTAATGAATGCCCCTTGTAATAAATGTATTTCGATTCTTACACGTGCAATTCAATTATTATAATGGTTAAGAATTTTCTATTCAGAGCTAGCTTTCGTCGATACTGACGAGCTTTTGTTGTTACTGTGAAACAAATTAAAAAATAAGCAGCCCTACGGTCCCGATGAACTTTGACACATTTAATCAACTTGTCATCTGCATCCGGCTACATTAAAAACAGGTAAGGTTGTACCTGCTTTTAAAAGTAATAATCGTCGTCTCCTTAGCAACTGCAATGTCCTATACAATATTTTCGAAAATTTTTTTTGGAGCGTCCTTCAAAATTTATTGAATTAAATAAATCTAACGAAAACTGTCTACGCAAGATTTCAGATCGATAACGTAATTGTTGCAAACCATAGATCTGAATCGAGTACAATCTATTATATGTCGCAGCTCATACGTTTTTGGGTGTTTCCGTTGGTCAATACCTTAATTTGAAATCTCTTTGCTTGTGAAATTGCGTTAACTGTCCTATATGTTCAAGAATTTTGGACGCGCTCTGCAAGCCGTCCATTTAATTGGCTTTTATCATATCCGAGTAGCGTTACACTATAGCACACCCAATCGTTGGTTGTCTTTATCTCAGAAGAATCATTGCCCGCCTGCACATCAAGGTTGGGAGTACAATATCTTAACATTGTCCTGTACTTTAATTTTAAAATTGAAAATGTACACGTTTCGTAACCAACTTAGGGTTTCTCAGTACCAGCAATTGTCAAAGTAATGCATATTAGAGCGGCTTGTATCGGTTCGCATTTGTATGGAAAAATTCAGGAGCAAAACAGCATACACCCACATCCACGCAAGTGGATGATGCATGTATTTACTAGAATAAACCAAATTAATAGGAATAAGATAATAATAAGCAATGGAGGCGAGCAGTTCTGAAGATCCATTGTTGGCTTTACTTGTTGACGTACGTGCCGCAGAAATAAAGAAGAAGAAATTAAAACATATGTATTATTCTGCACTTCTTTTGAAGCAGTAAAAAGTTTTTGTCAAATATTAAAATTATTAAATTGTACAATATTATTGGTTAAACCGAATATATGGAAGACGACCAATTTAAAATTAATAAATGTATAGCGTAGTGTTTTACAAAGGGGAAAATTGCGGAAATTTTAGAAATTTTGATTTACGTTAATTAATTCTCAACAAGACTGGCTAGTCCTTCCTTATGCTACGACCAGACTTGAGTTTGAATCTATTTGTTGTAGTGACGTACATGTAAATTTAATTATAATTCAAGGGCCATGTACGTTATGATAGGGAATAAAGTATTATTATTAATTAATTAACAAATTTTAATGAAGAATCTACAAACATAAATCTAATAAAGATCATAGACGGGTGAGTACATATATATAAAAAGTTAATAGACAAGCAAATTACTATTGGCAATAAAGTATATGACTGTATGTCAGACATTCATCATATGTCCCATTTTGTACTTTATTGATTAAACCTGGACAAGAGATACATCATGCCAGCTTTAATTATTTGGAAACAATAGATGTAGGGGCAGTTGTTAGAGCAAGTAATATGATAGGATGCGTCTATGTTAAATAAACGACAAAAGCGGAAATGTCCATACAAACCTATCTCTGCACATGCTTTGATATAAAGTGACGTATAGGTTAATGATAGCAAGGACTGTGGGGTGGTATGGCAAACAACATAAACGAGTCGATACACTCCGCACTACACAGGTTTAACACATTTGTGCCGAACAGAATTTTTTTTAATACAAAAATTTTTTTAATTCTTCCTGTTAAATATATGTAAATTGTTGGGTATCAATATTTTTCAATATTTTCTTCATTTCTTGATTATTTTTGTAAGTAATATATGTTTCTATCCCTTTATATAGTCTCGTATCTTCCTTTTACGGAACTCCGCGTGTGTCATGGAATATTCTCACTTTTAAGCATTAATACTATTCATAATTCTCACGTACTGCATACCTATAGAGGGAATCGCTCTCGTATTTACTAAAGATTAGCGAAAGTAATGTGTGATCCTAAACAGGCATGTAAACTTACACCAGCCGATAACGAGACACTGGCTTTGATTGATTCGGGCAAATCCGATTTAAATTGTTATTCAAGGAAATGGGTCGATTGTATTTACATGTTTGTATAACAAGCCATTTGTCTTGGAAATTCTACATCACACATAACTCTGTAGGTATATGTTACAAAAGCCTTTCCACGCCGACCCACTAACTTATTCCCTCCCACGTTAATATTACAGGATTAAACGATTAAATTTAATTGCACATTCAAAAAAAGAAAAAACATCATACTCCTTAATATAATTTACTATACCTTATATTTCCTAGCCTCAGCTAGATGTTTTGATGTAATAGCCAAATATGCGTCGCATAGTTCCAATGATAACGAAGTTACTAATTGTAAATAAGTTACATATTTTTGACACACTGTATGTTCCGTAGATTCTACTTAAGGCATTTGGAATTAGCTTATCGAAACATTTAGGGAACGTATTTTAAGTGCGAATGTTGACTAGAAGGCGAAATAATAAATACGAGAGTGTATAATGTAGAAAAGTGCAAATAACGTATTTGCGCAACGAAAACTCCCACATCCCGCTATCCGTCGACGCGTGAAGATAATTTTCAACCTTGCAATTTCTTGAATCTGTCACAATAAATTAGATTTATCTCGTCCACGACGTAAGATTTAAATAAGGATTTATATTCCTTTCGGCATTAGGCCGGAGGGTAGCGGAATATGCGTCATTGTGTGAGAGTATGTAGGTATGCAGAATAATTTCTCAGGTGAGCGTTTCTCCAGTGGTGACACTCCATTTCGCATATATAATTTATGTGAATTCTACATTAATGTTTGATTTATGGTTTCAATTCTTTGTTTTTAAGTATTAAATGCTTAAATTTACCGGTACATAGAAAAACAATTATATTCTTTGTATCAAAGTTTTTGCAGTGATACGTAAGATGAGTAAGTATGCATTTGAGACTAACTTTATGTTGACACTCACTATTAATACGTAAGTACAATATGCCAGAGTTAGATTTCTTGGAGCCAATAATTATTGGAAAATACTTGATTTAGAAACATGCTCTGTTGAAAATTAAAAAAAAATTAAAAATGTTAACTGCCGAGCTTTTCAGCCATTGTAACAGAACTGTGAACTTTGTATTTAAGCACTATTCTGAAGGAAATTTCTCATAATAAGATTCGTTCAGAAACTCCAACAACGCGTCGGATTTATTTCATGGCATATAGCGCAATAAAATTAATGACTTCGACAAGAAAATACAAAATTACCAAATAAAATTGGAAAGGAGCAGACAAGCGTGCATATTGTATTAAAAAAAGTCAATCTATAGTTCCATTAATGATGAAATTGGATAGAAATTCTTTTGCTGCTGCAATCACTAGTATTGTCGTTTCATTAGCTCGAAATATACGCCTCTTTGCTTTCTACGAATCCGTGGTTTAATTATGTTCAGTCGGGCAATCTGCGACGATACAGGGCACAAAAACTTGTACGGAATTGCAAAAACTAAGATCCAATCAGGGAAATTACAAGCCGACAATAATTGGACAACACGAACTTCTATTCCACGAAAATCAACTGTCCGTTTACGGGTTACTATGTATCGATCGTTCAGTTTTTATGTAAGCGTGCCGTTACGTAAATATATGAAACGGAGAATACGGATGGGAACATGTCTGAAGCATATTCTTTCTTTTCGATATTTACGTAGATACGTGAGCATTACGGTACGTATATCAAGGGTGATTCTACATTAGGCCGCAAGGCTGGGCGTACATCCTGATATATCATTTAAGAAGGTTGGGAACGAGCTAATGATTAGCAAACGCACTGTAATTCTTAGTATAAATTGTTCCTATTTTGAAAATACAAAGGTTGTTGTCCCTAAGATGTTACGAAGGCTTGTATCCCCCCAATCGAAGCCTATCTGTGTTCTTACCAATCTGTGAAACGGTGCTCCCAATTCAACCCGAGTTCATGTGGCCATTTTTGACGAATCCGTCTTTGTTATTATGCACGAAAATACTCTCTGCAGAATTCGTCATATTTCAATCTGACCGCTTCCTCTTCGAGGATGAGCATCTGCCCAGCCTCCAGTACCAATTCCCAAAGCAGCATCCCAAAACTAAAGCCAGAGTGGAATACCGCCTAGTATGTTACTTTGACCATCTGGTAAGTTGTTACTTGATTTATTCTTCTTATTGATTCTAGTGAGGTAGACAGCTTATTTCTTAGATGCGATATATGTTGTGACCATCGTAGGTGTCACCACCAAGAACTTTTCGGTCACCGGTTGAGAATGCGGATCATTCGTATCCTCGAAACAGCCGTCCCGGATTAATTCCAATTAATTAATTCGGAGGTTGCCAATACTTTTGGGCTGTTTAAGAACGTTTTGGTTAGCAATAATCTTTGTGCCTTCGTCGTGTTCATCAGTAGCTTGTTGGCAGCAAATTCAACTGTTCTACGGCATCATTTATTTAAAGGGTTAGGAACTTTAGTAAAATTTGGAATAAGTTTATGGTAATGTCTTGCAAACGCAACATATCTTTTACATTATTTTTATCTGGAGAAATACCTTGTGATGTGATTGTACGATCTAAATATAAGATCTCTTTCTTTAAAAACTCACAAAAATACACTTACAAGAGTGGTTTTGTGAGTTTTGCAAGCTTTTCCAAAAACTATAAGATCACCGAGATGACTCCAAGTTTAATTCTGACACTGCTATAGTCATAACCCTTAAAAATGAGCTAGTAGCTAACTTGACAGCTCAGTCATTTGAAATTGTCTTTTACTTGTAGTGAAAGCTGTACATCTTCTAATAAGTAGATCTACTTCAACTTGATCCTATCCCTGTGAGAGATCTCTGCTGTGTATAAGATAAAATGCTCTCTAAAGTCAATCTAAAATTTCCGTACTGTTTGGTAGAGGAAAACGATCTTCTATGTTTTCGTTGAAACGTCTGTAATCAATAACAATTCTCCAATGCTTTCTCCTTGGGGAATCAGTTTTCTTTGGTACAAAGAACGGCGAAGGGCAATTCGATTTAGTTTCCTGGATAACTCCTTTTTTTAGCATCTTATTCATTCGCTTATCAACTTTAGTTTTCTGATTATGAGGTAAGCAGTATTGTTTCACACATGTAGAGCGTGTATTACTTTTTAATTTAATAGTTTTTTTGATAATATTGGTTACTATTATTGGGTTGTTTTTAATGACCTAATTATCTGATAGATACGGCCATATGGACATTCTAGCCTTCTTTCCAGTACCATGGAACTTTAATTCTTTTGACAAGATCCGCGCGGGACACCGTGTTATACATGGCACACAATAAACCTCTTTGGACCGCTAACCAACCCATTGGCACAAGCATATGTTGGGAAGTTGCTGGGATAGCGTTAATGGTCTCACCCAGGATGATTGAGATAATTGAGGCCAGCGATTTGTCGTAACGCGACTTATGTTGACATTAACAATTTCTTTTATAAACCACGGAATTACACAGAAACGTTATATGGTATGTTAGTTCAGTAATTTCTGCAGTAACCATAATATATAAATTAAAAAACAAATGTGGAAGATATTGATTCAACACTGCCATAGTGTTAATATTTGCCGTGTGTATAGTCTCGCACTACGTTAATTCTTAATTTTGAACAACACCGCTACACCGCCGGGTGTATTAAATCGCATTGTGCAAACTTTCTCACTACACCTTAATTCTTACACTAATTAGTCATTACTTTATGTAAACGCCGCTTAAGAATGGAGTAATAAGTAATAACTCGATGAATATCAGCAATATTTGATTTAAGGAAAATTTGCAAATGAACTAACTTCATTACATAACGGTTAGATATAAGATTATACATATATAGCATATAACATTCTTAACTTAATAGACTTAACATTTAAATGAGCGCTGATGCAGTTAGAGTACTAATCTCGCCGGAGAGTAAATTAAGTACGAAAATAACTCTCCTTGCATGACACTTTTCTTTATATTTCACTATAAGGAAAATCCTCCGACGTTCTAAGGCGTCCGCGTTTCAATTTAGTTTCATTTTCTTGCCGACTTTAGCGTAAGTTCGAATTTAATGAAGTGTCCAGAATCTCCTTAACTCTCTGCAGCCTCCGTAAACTCAATTATTTCTCGTCCTTGTCTTATGCGCGTTTTTTTCTTTGTTCCCGTTTGGGAAGATTCAGTTCTTTGGACTTAAACAAAGAAAATGCGTTCATTTTCGTCACTGAAAATATGCGAAAAGATTTGTTTGTAGATCAATCTAAACAATTGCAAAAAATTATTATTACGTATTTAGCGGAAATTATCTTGCTGGAAGTAGTGTTGTAAACTTGTGTGAAATGCGCGCAATCATTGGGGTAAGATATTAAATTCTAATGAGACTACCGCATTTGTAAGTAATTATGTAAGAAAATTATTTTTTTCGAAAATTGTCCACTAAATAACCATTCCTTTTCTACGGAACGTAATAGTTGATGGACGCGAGTGCAGTCATTGCAGCTCAGGATATTGTACGTAGACCGAGACGAAGCCAAGACCTGCAATACATCCGAACAAAAATGTCTTTTGTAATACGAAAATGATTAAATGCGCGGAACCATCTTAAACATAAATCGGATCAATGGACACAATCAGCTAAATTAACGTAAAAAATGGACGTACTGTAACAATTCTTCTCCAACAAACTTGAGTAAACAGCGATTTTCATTAATTTCGTTAAACAGCTTTTAATTACAAATTACAAACGATTTTCCACTACAATGAATAAAATTAAGTTCACTAAGTAGGCGCATTAAAAGTTGGTTTTAAAATTTTTTACCAAGTATTTTCTCTCGTGTTATTAAAACTTTTTTCCGTTTAAATAATTCCACAATAATTTCCAACTTTTAACTGTCTTATTATTATATTTTCAATAACTTAATATTTGTCAATTTGGTTTGAACCTGATGAAATATGCGAAATACTGATTAAAATTTAAAACATTTCTTTATTCTTTTTCAACTTTGATCGACACCCCGGCATTAAATCACATATTAATTTCTAACAATCCGCAAATTTACAAGACTAAAAATTTTGTTAAGGTGGCTTTTTAACAACAGCAATTTACTAACCTCGTATACAACGTAAGCAAAAGTGAATTGAAAAGGATTATAGCAGGGAGGGAACTGAAGAAAAAAAAACGACTTATTCATTCTAACCTACTGAAATAAGGCCCACGTTTTATGGTAAAGCAATTTAGGTGAATAGCTGCTGTTGCAGCTAGTAACGTCGAGTCGTGTCTTGTTCCCTTTTAGTTTAAAGGACATTATATGCAAATTTCATTTCCAGCTATAAGATTCGCCATCATTCACTGGGAAACCGCCAGGGTTCGCTTAGATCTTTCTCACGCGAAGATGGTTTCCCTTGTGTTGCTTACTGCTAGGCGCAGATTCCCTGCATCAATATATAATAGCTAATGTTCTTCTCAAGACATTCTCTGGTGGGTTCGGACGTGTACGAACGCGTTAAAATATAAGATATATGAGCAACATGCTGAATCGGTACTAACTACAATTAACTACGTTTTAAAAAATAACCTATTCGTTACTTATTATACTTGTTCCGTTTACTAAGCAACAAGCAGCTCTTGTATTTTATATAAATAAAATGTTAGTATAAAGTGATTGTATAAAATAATGTAACTGTCAGCCAGGGGATATCGTCAACGTAACATCCTGGTATTATATTAAGTTATGGCTGGAGATTTTTGCGAGAATCTATTCAAGACGTTTGTCCTTTCATATTAGATTTCTATTTTAATGTCATCAGAAATGGGACAAGATAAAAGGCACGTCAAGTCTGTGAATTTTAAAATTTATGGGGTATTTATACCTTGCGAGATATATGCATACATCATCCAGATTCTCCAACCATTTGCTTAATGTCAAGCGTTATTGATCACGGTTCTCCTAGAAAATATATTCAACGTTTCTGTCGTAAAGCTACAGCAAGAATACTTGAATAAAATATTATGTCACTATTAATTTAAGTATTAGAATAAACTATGCTTTCATATAAGTCGTTCATCTTTTTGCTATTCTCGAAACACAAACATTAATGGAAATGTTAATGAACATAAATTTTAATCATGTTGAAATCGTACGAAAACAACTCACAACATCACTTTCTTCGTCATCTAAAATATGTAGCACTGTTTGTACGTGGTCAACAATTTCACACGAATCCTGTAAGTACAACGAATTTGCAATTGTTTTGCAATTTACACGTAATTATGGTTAGTCGTTTTTAAATCTGCTGCAACTTGAGAATTTTGGAATTGCATTATGAACAGCTTCGGCAATACATCTTTGTTGTTTTTTACAGGCTAGCAAATAAGGGTGTGACAGTCCTTTCAAAGTTATTGTCCGTGCTACAATCGATACTACGGATTTTTTCTTAATGTCTGTAGTTTCATCTATAGTTAGCCACAACCGTTCATTTTTTACTGCGGCTTTCACATAATTCTCAATCTTCTCGCGTACCGACGACAAATAGCTACGTAGCGTCTACGGATTTGGTCGTTGGATTGAATTTCTTCGAAAACTGACGACAGATTGTTTGTCCGATTTTCGCAAACGGTATATTGCACGCACTTAACATCATCGTTAAATTACGTAGAAATTCTTTATTGTCTCCTTCAGGTTTTTTAAAATTTGTGTGTTGCGCTATTTACCTGGCTCCTACACATATATGGTTTCCAACATAATAAACTTTTATCGCAAGCTAAACACCTGATTTCTTTACTATTATATATTAAGTCTGGAAATTGCCATAAATACGAGTTTATCAAACAGACAAGTTCATGCATTTCTACGCATTTTCAACATTTTCAATGCTTTCCGTTCGAATCAACTTTGCACTGCGATATGTATTACACATAGCACACAGTACAGAAGACCGGGAAGCGCTGACATGTAACGAGTCAGCCGCCCCCAACTTCTCGCGGTTAAACACCACTGGAAGGTAAGCGAGGATGTTGCGCTCAAGTAATAGCTCGTAAATAAATAACCACTAGCTCTAACGACTGGGATACAGTGCAATAATTGTACATTTTTTTCATGATTATTTGAGAATCTACTCATAGTTTGAAATAAATGTGTTTATTTTGACATTCTTACATGTAAGGATCCACAAAAATGCAATAAATAATTGAAGAAAGAAAAGAACAAAAAATGTTAGTAAAGTAATGTCTCCTTTTGACTTGAAATCGTTCGAATACGTGTTGGCATATTTTTTATTTGCAAAATTAGGGAGTTAACGTGTCCCAAATCGTTGTTTAAGGATTGTATCTTAGTATTTCTTTACTTCGTGTTATGAATTTTTGATGACATTTAAATCCGAGCTATTTGAGTGCCAAAACAAAACTTATATTCCGTTAAGCAAACCATTTGGACGTGCGGTTCTGAAAAATTTCTTGATACTTTTCACGTGACCCTCAATCAATTGTAATTCATCCGACTCACCGGTGGATATACAGCTTTATATCGTTTGCTCTTTTGGAAATTTAACAGACCTTTTGAGACAGTCTTTATGAAGAGCCTCACTTTTAATTCTAATTATTCGTTTTCAATAATTATTATAACATTACCGCCTTTGGAGACAGTTTAAATCATTAGTTTATGCAATAATCACCGCGGACATAATAAATAATAACAGATTCGCAAAAATAAGCAACATTGCTATCTCACTAATCGTTGATATTTGAGCACATGTTTATTAAATTCTCTCTCGATCATTCATGTCCCCACAACACTTTGTCTGAATATTATGGACTCTGGATGGAATTGTATATTATATTTTTGGTATTTCATTTATGTCAAACATTGATTGATTGAGTTGCTCGTTAAGGGGCTCGTAATAGTCAAAGTACCCGAATTTCGGGAAAAATACCCGCAAATGGCAACATTAACGGTAGCTCCTAATTATTATGGATAGAGTAAAACCTCTAAAAAACTAGTTTTTAATAGATTAGAAGTTACCAGCCAACTCCTCGAATTCATTTGTAGTTTGGACACAAATTGTTTAAAATTCATTCTATTGGTTTTTGCTTGAACGAAAAAGCATCTTGTTATTAACAAAATCTGGTTCATGCAATTTCACGCTCCTCTTCAAACAGCGGCAAATATTTTACATAAAACATGCAGACCCGTTCGCATCTCATACAATTTGCGCCGAAGTTAATTACTCGCAATCAGCGGCTGTAAATAAATATAGGGGTTACGTTTATTTTTCCGCGCAAATAGGCCGTATACTGCGGAAGTATGAAATTATCATTGTACGAGAGCGGCAGTATGCGTTTGATTCATTTTCGAATTATCGTTTGATTAAATTTTCGTGTATTGGAAATAGGAGCACAGCCTTGGCCAATAACATGGAATGCCTGTAAATTTTCCCAAATGTATAAAAAGTATTCGTTATTTTAATATTAGCGAAAAGATTAGGAAATATTGAGAAAGCAAATAAGATCCGAAGTAACTACGAAAATAGGTACATACCTGCCATCACACGCTAAAATATGTATTAATTAAACATTATTTAAGAAAAACTCCACGTAACGTATCGCGTATTTTTATATTCTTATTGTTAATTACCCTTTTTTTCTATTTCTATTTTCAATATTTATAAAAGTCCTTTCGGCCGCTCACTATTGATCATTTTCACAATTTAAACTAATTTTACCATTTCAAATTTTACCTTCTTGCCTCTATCAACCTCATTTTTGCACTTTACACTTCAAATTTAACTTTCATATTTTATCATAAAGCTTTAATCTTTGATTGTAGTTTGCATACTTTCTTCTTCTTAATAGTATTTTTGAGATATTAGTGCTTGCATTTAAATATGTACGTATGAAGCTACCTTAATTCGCGGGTTACTATTTGACAATTTATCGGCAGAATACGATGCACTCATGTTAACAGCATGTGGAGTGCACAACATTACGCTGAATTACTAGAGGCGCTAACAGGTATATATGAACGCGCTAATGTAATTGTTACAACCCTCAAGTGATTTATTGAGCAAACACGGTAGAATATGATTAAAGACATGTCAAACAAGATACAATGGTTGCCAGAACACAGGTGTGAACTAACCTGTAGCAAGTGTCTTTTAGTTTGATCTGTGGAAAGATTTTGAGGTGCATCCTTTACAGCTTTATGCCGATCCATATTTAAGCAGTTGAATATTTTGCCTTTATGGTCACTGATGTGTTTGTATGAATTATTGGTAATTTAGAAGGTCAACGAAAATCGCTTTATTAGAAACGCTGATGTACTGATGCAACATGATAACTCGTTCATATAATCACGTCACTACTTATGTGCTGCTTACTTCAACGCGGTGCCAAGACATATTAAAATGATTAGAAACTTTAGCTTATTTACAACTATGTATGTGATACAAATGTGCTATTTCTAGCCATATTTGAAATATCTGCATTTTTTGAAAATTTTCGACGGACGAGTAGTAAAGTAAAGGGTGCCTCATTTGGAACTATAGAATATGATTTTGGAATAAAACGATTACTATTTGTAACATTAATGTTTTTTATTTTTCAACATGAATTATGGACTTTACGGCTACAAATGGAACAACGACTCATCTGGTATGACGTCATTGGTTTAGGAAAATTTTCCATAACTATGGCACGTAAACCTGGTTCTATTTCTCGAATAACATGATGAATATTTTCTTTGAGGTCATTAATTGTTGTTGGCTTGTTGGCGTACACTCTCCCCTTGACATAACCCAAAAAAAAAAAAACCAATGGTGTTAAGTCACATGATCTTGCAGGCTAATTAATGTTTGAATTTCGAGAGTTAACGCGATTTGGAAATTTGCTTTGGAGTAGAGTTATGGTCTTACGTGCTGTATGGCACGTTGCACCGGTCTGCTGAAACCACATGATGTTGTTCAAATGCCCGCTTCATCTTCAAAAATATACGGTCCAATTACACCACCGGCCCAAAATGCGCACTAAACGGCGGATCCTTGAGGATGCATTTCTCTCTCGCGAATAGCCTTCACCCGAAATTCGACAATTTTGTTTATTGAAAATAAAAATGTGCTTCATCGCCGAGAAAAAGTTTATTGCGGAAATCAGGATCATCTTGTTTTTTACCTAGTACCCAATTCAAAAATGCAACGACGTTGCAGGTCGTCTGTAACTTCTGTAACTCAAAGTATTCGTTGCTCAACTGTTAAACGCGCCATGTTGACGTCGTACGGGTTGCAGATCACATTTGCTAAATATGGCCGCCCTCTATTTTGCAGAAAACAAATGGCGCGAAATTCAAATCCTCTAGTTCCAAATGAGACACCCTTTATGAAAGTATGTATGAAACTTGGAAAATTAAAATTTTGCAGGACTTACGTACGTATGGGGTAGTATCTGAATTCGAAAAGACCTTTCGAAAACATTATACAGCGTGTCCGAAAATTACGATTAAACTTTCAAATCGAAAAAGTTTCAAATTTAAATTTCTTTAAGTACAATTATCTATCTTTCGGTCTCTTATTAAATCGCTCTTACAAAAATACAACAAAAATGTCATATTCATGTTTCTGAACATGTGTATTGTAAGACAAAAAAGTGTTCGCCGATAGTACCACAGTAAGAATGCAGCTTACGCAGTCTCTTAAAATATCATCCAATTTTGCTATATCTAAATTAGTCAGCCAGTAAATTGTGCCGGTTAAATTTAACTGGTACAGTACTCATTACTGGAGTAAATCCCTACGCAAAACTTCCAGAGAAGCTGGGAATTCAACATCTTTTGCGCAGTAAGCATTGCATTTCTATGAAGAAAAATTATATTAAGTAAGTGATTTCTTAATTACAAAATATGCACGTTGTTTCTTTGCAGCTGATGAAAGTTTTGAAAATATCTATTTTGAAAACTTGCCGCACCCCCTTACAAATTTTTTGTAAAAAGTATTTTATGATCAACCGGTAGCTAACGATGGACCTATTTTTTATGACCACCTCGATCCCCGGACTTTTTGGACGGAGCACAATAAAGAAAAGAGGATTGTACGCTCAGAGTAAGGCACGCATTTCAAAGCTTGAGCCAAGAATCAATTAGAAAGGCTGTTCATGAAGAGTGAATTCGGAGGTACGAAAAGTTTAACTTTGACCATTTGTTGAAGTAAATATCGCGTTTTCGCCGTTTATTAAAAACACAAAGAAAATGTAAAGCTTCGTAATCATAAAATACACTAAACATGTACCTAACTGTTTGTGGAGATATTCCCCGAAACTATAAAAAGCACCTTTCAGTAAAAAAATTGTTTTTGCTTGGTTCGCCTTCGTGCTTGTTTTAATTCTGAAAGTAATGCGTTAAAAGCTTTGATGGTTGAATAATATGGACTTTTATAACGGTGAATGGGCGTTTCTTGTAATCATCTAATCATGTTAATACCAGGTAAGTTAGCGTTGGATTTAAAAATCGTTGGGTTTTTAAAGACAAACACTATAATTTCGTAAATATATTGAGACGGTGACATCAAAATATCTTATAATTGCCGCTGTTAACAGTTTTGGACAAATCTTCAAGAGATGGCAGTTAAAATAAGAGAAGTATCATCGCTGTATTGATACGTACTAGCCTTGTTAACGAACTTAAGAAAAATGGGAAACAAAAGAGGATCTACGGTACACCCCGCCCAATATTTTTTTTTGCTATATAACGTAGTATATCTTTTATTACTGCAATTTATCAAAAACGATATCAAAGCAAGCTGCATTAGCACAATAATCTCTTTTATTTCCACACAAACAGTATATTATTAAAGCTACTCCTTTGACTTAATTTAAGTCACAATGCGTTCGAGGGTGAATTTAAAGGTAGGTAATTTAACGGTGGAATATTCGGATCGTGATGAGGGTGTAAAATTTCAAGTTTTCGTCATTTTACGGTCTTCCGTCTACATTAATGCACTCTACCAATTAATATTCAATTATGGGATAATTAAGAGTTTCTTAATTAAATTTTAGAGATGCCGACAATAAAGATGTTTTCGACATTCGCTTAGTTAGTTACGTCCATTTGTAGTATTATAACATAACGGCAACTAAAGATTGTGTTAACAATGCTTCCACTTTACGGATCCACCCTTGTAAAAAAATATTATATTTGTAAATTGTTTGAAGATCCGTTACTAATTATAAAATTTGATTCTCCTGAGCTTTGCTTTAGTCAAGTTTGGCAAACAGGACCGCGGTTCTTTGAAATCTGAATTGCTTTCACGACGCATTTTTGAGAAATACAGAATATTTTAATCATAAACGGAAACGAGTGAATTTAGACATTTGAAGTAAAATACATTTAAGCTTTGTTTTTTTCGGAGTAAAATGTGCGGAAGTAATCGGAAAAAGGTGTTGTTATTTAAAAATTGAGTTTTTCCTATTTGAATACGTCCATGTTTGGATTGTATTTTCGGAACATAACATTTCTGATACTTCTTTATAACTGCAAGTAACTAGTCAAAATTTGTCTCCTATTCGATGTGAACCTCTGACGATAATCACCAAGCTATCACTTAAAAATAGTTGCCCTCCTGAGTTCTGGAAACTTAGCAAGAAGACTACTTTGTTCTCTATATTTCTGCAGAACAATCTAGTTTCTTGGGCAACAAGTCCACTGCAACAAAATTGGTTGAAATTACGCAATTGTTTAGCAATGCGCTGTATGACCGTCAACAAGTTGATGCTATTTCACGTGCTGGTATACACAGACCCAGTTGTTTCATTTCCTTTTGATCGCCTCGCCTCAAAAAGAAAATTATCCGTTGTTGATGGATCGTGTACACACAAGAACATTAAACTCAAAATTAACAAATGCATGGTAATTATTTATTGCAATACCAACAGAGTAGTGGCATATGCGTAGTCTGTTAACAATAATAACCTGCCAAGAATAGCAAATTTCAAAGACTTAGGTATCCTTTTTGATTAACGCTTACAATTTATTGAACACATAACTAAAATTTGTAAATCTGCGTCAAGCGCTTTTGGCTTTGCATTAGGTGTTGCAAATATTTTTCTAGCATGGCTGTCGTCAAAACTTTATTCTACACGCAGGAAAGGGATTGTTGGAAGTAAGTTATTACTTACTACTAATAATTACTTCGAGGAAGTAAAAGGCGCTTTTAAATTTATGCAATTTATGTTCTACAACCAGAATGTCGTTGTCTTAAAAAAATTACTAAATTCAAAAAAGCGGTTGCTTGTCCAAAATAAGCAAATAGCTTTTATCTGAAATATTACTACTTTTTCTTCGATCACGAGTGTATTGGGTATTTGGTTCAATCCATTCTTTATTTATATTCTTCCTTCTCTTGTTTGTCGCCAATTTGTTTATTGAAAATAAAAATGTGTTTCATCGCCGAGAAAAAGTTTATTGCAGAAATCAGGATCATCTTGTTTTTTACCTAGAGACCCAATTCAAAAATGTACGACGTTGCAGATCGTCTTCAATGCAATCCATTCTTTATTTATATTCTTCCTTCTCTTGTTTGTCGCCAATTTGTCTCGTCGTATCGGAGTTGCCCACTCTTCATCATCAGTTTACTCGAAAACCCATTTTCACACGATAGGTCGTTTTTAGTAGACTGAGTCACAATTGTATTTACATATACCTTATATCTAATACGTGTATCAATGCAAACAATCCATATTTTGTTGCAAGAAAAACTTGTTTAATCCCAAATTAAATTAATGGCTGCAATTAAGGAAGACACACATTTTTTTTTCTGTGTGAACTCTATGGTCCCATCAAAACTTAAATACGCTTCTGTTGCTTGGTGTCCAGTACATACGTATCAATCAAACTCGTGTTAGAAAAAGTCCAAAAGAGATTTCTAAAGTATCTCTCCTTCAGAACAAGTGTGCATCCTCCGTGGATCTGATTACGTTTCTCTCTTAAATATGCATAACCTGCAACTGCTAGTTTATTGTAGAAAGCAGCCAGTACCAAATTTCTTGTAAAATTGGTGAACTACAACATAGACTCTACCAGTTTCTTATCGCAAGTTACCAAAATATTAATAGCTATTTTAGTTATTTTTAGAAATATGCCCAATAGGTCCTCATCGTGAATTACCTTATATCCGGCAACATAAGTGATAATAACAAATAATTTTCCTTGTAATAAATGAGATTATGTTAAGGGGTTTAAATCTGTTGTAGCCTGTCTCAAATTAACAGTTTTGCGTTTTGTAGAGCTTCACTATATTAAAAGATTTTACGATTACGATTTTTATATATTTGTGGAATATTTCTAATATACAAAGGCCATTACCACGTGTCGGTCTTAAGCAATTCGGGAAGTGTTTCAATATTCCTCAAGAACAATATCTCGATATAGATTTTCGAATGTGAGCCTTTATGGAAAATCGATGGAATCTAGAAACTTAATCCGAATATTAGATGCGAGATTTCGAGAAAGCGCTAAATAATAAAATTTCGAAGCTCAAGTGAGAGAGAGAAAAGTCGTTGGGTTTTATTTTAATATTCAACGTGGCTAATATCATCCTTTGTATGGAAATGCTTTCGTTAACAGGCGGCCCAATATTAGAAAACAGATATTAATATTCTTTATAGTGCGTTTTTACTCTTAAATTGAAATATACATGTTCGTTTAAGAATATGCGCTTGTGATAAAAGATTATCGCCGAAGAAATGAAAGTATTATAGATGGCTATGCAGTTATAATATAATCTATGGCGAATGCGGCAAAAGATACTATATTCTGTCGGCTTACTTAAGTTCATATTGAATCTGTAATATTAATGGCATATACGTATGTGGAGTAGAATTAGACCTCGGATAACAATTACTGCATATATTGCAATTAATGTAATAAATTCGGTTATTAATAACAACCTTATTTTTTCGTTAATCTAATAAATATCGGCAATAATCATATTTGTGGATAAGTATTACTAAGCTGTGAGTTATGGGAAACACTTCTTTGCATCCTTAATTACTTGGAGGATTGGCGATTGGTAGAAAGCGCCCACACTTTAATAAGCTAAATTTTCGGCCTCATTCGTCAGTTGTTCGTTTCATTCCCCAGAAAATAATAATTTAAATAATTTGGTGGTATGAATCACGGAAGCGTAACCAGCGAGAAGCTGACCAGAGGTAAGTGGCCTCAAGAATCTGAAGAGTAAATATCAACCCAATATATAAATTACTGCATAAAACGACCAAGCAAAGCAATAGAAAAAAACAACAACAAAAAACTGCGGTAATTACGCACAGAAAAGTGATTTCTTAAAACATCTTAGCGTATTTGGATATCAGCAAGAAAAACATTCGCTTTAATCAAGTATCAAACATCAAATAAAACATCTTCTTTGCTTAAGTATGTCATTTTCTAAGTTAAGAGGAAGACTATTCGACTGGAAAAAGGCAATTTGCTAAAACAAGAAACTGTTTCCTTGATCAGAGTAATTACAAAAACGTGTCTAAGCTTCGTCAGCATAATTACGCCGTTAGAATTATGCTGACGGAGCTTGATTATTATTTAGTTTAGTTAATAAACTTTATGAAGCTAATAAAGTTTCTGCCAAAGCTTAAAGCTAAAATGCACTTAATTCGACAAACACTTATATACTTCACATTACATAGTTGACGCTATTTAGTTTATCACTATTTTATTATATTATTATTTATATTTAAATATAGACAAGAAAGAACCAAGAGCACCTGGATACCCAAGTATATAAATCGTAATTCAAAAATAGAAAAATCTAGAAATTTAGATCATCTACGTTTCTTTATAACGCCCTTTACAAGAGCCCTGAAATTACACTGTAATGCCCTGTAAAATGAACTTTGTACGGCAATCTCATTTAAAAATTTGCATTCCATTACCAGGTGTGTCGGTAATTCCTTTCCGGTTTTTCCGGCAGATG